>OX371223.1:138900895-139310669 GCA_947310385.1 Nephrotoma appendiculata | reverse complement strand
CAAGCCATTTAACATAAACTTTCGTACCTTTCTCCTTCAAGATTTTCTCCACAAGGTAAGTGTCGGGGTGGTATGTCTTTTGAAGCTCTTTCTCGTAAAACTGACCAGCAATTGGTTGTTGTTGATAATCTTCGATTAAATATGTCACAGGAAATATGTTACTGACATTGATCACTTTAAATATTTCGGTAGTCCAGTTTGGAGTATAACCTTTATCGAAAACTTTTTTAAATTTGCTAACTCGAACGTAATCACCAACTTGAAATTTGCTTTTCTTCTTCATTATCTTTGGATATAAATATACTTGTTTCAATATCTGTTGTTCATTTTTAACACCAACATCAATTGGTGCCATTTTAATTGTACGATGTATTTTATTGTTGTACTTCTCCATTATATTTTGTAGAATATTCAACCATTTGTAAGAACCCTGAAGACTAAATTGTTTCCACATTTGTGCCTTAAGCGTTCGATTAAATCTCTCGACTATACTAGCTTTTAGTGAGCTGAATGTAGAATAATGGTTGATATTATGATGTCTCATCAGTTGTTTGAAATCTTTATTAAAGAATTCAGTACCCATATCGGTTTGAAGATTTCGCGGTATTCTTTTGTTGTGAATAAAAATTTTATTCATAGCATCCGCAATTGTACGTGCTGTTTTATTTTTTATAGGCGTGGCCCACGCAAATTTAGAGAAGGTATCGATTATGGTTAAAAGATATTTAAAGTTGTTATTTTCTTTAGCATACGGTATCATTTCTACGAGATCTGCCTGCCACAAGTCATCAATACCAATAATTTTAACACGTCTACGTATAAAACGTTTACGAGCCGGTTTATGCAACTCATTCACAATTTCGGTACGACTCATTATTGTTCAAATGAAAGTAAATAGTCACACACACACACACACATACTCGTACACCACCCTCTATATATAGAGTTTTAGTAAGGTTTCAACACGCAGTAATGGACAGCAAGGCTAATCGATTGTATACATTTAGAGATTGGCCACACGATTTTTTAGATCGTAATGAAATGGCACATTATGGGTTTTTTTATCTACAATCTACAGATTTGGTCATGTGTCACTATTGCAAGGTTCAAATCCATCAGTGGATAAAGGGAGATGATATCTATTTAGAGCACATCAAATGGTCGCCGCTATGTCCATGGGTTCACTATGTAAAGCAAAAATTTATCAACGATGAAAGGTCATTCCCCGACTCTTTCGAAAATTATGAGTCTTTTATAGAGGCAGAAGGACGACGACGGCGACAACGACGACGAGTGCTACAAAAAAATAAAATAACAAGTTCATATATAATTTTAATTTGTTTTATTTATTTTTATTTATTTTATTATAGTTTTTTTTTGTATAACAATAAAATATTTTAAAAACTAAAATTGACGTTGAATTTATCGATCTTCTTGAAAAGCAGTGTTCCTTCTTTGCACGCTTGTTTTAATTGTTCCAACTCTTCTTCGTCCAGGATGTTATAGCGTTGAGGAAGGAATATTGTACTGTCTTCTGTCTCGACCAACAATTTTCGTCCGTATGAAGTGACCACCAATTTAATTTCCGCAATCTGGTGCCACTTTCCAACCTCCAGGTCATCATATTTAACCACTGATTTTTCCGTAAATGCTCGCACAACGTTTAATTTATTTAATATACTTGGATTCAACGCCATCTTAAAACTGATGTGGATTCGATGAAATGCTACTCAATTTATACTTTAAAAGTGCGCACGGCACCACATTTAAAACTGCGCGCATCGCATTTACTTATTGAACGTAATTTCTATTCGAACATTTGAACACGCAATTGGCACATGATCATTTTTGAAGGACAATGGCTCATGATCATTCCATAATGGTTCGCGTGCATGCATTATGATGATGATGATGAATTGTTAAAAATAAACTGATGCGGCGCGCAAGATATCACATTTTCAAAAAAAAAATGCACAACACGCAATTACTTCATGAACAACAGCAACAACAACAACAACAACAACATATCTCAAGGGCACTGGCTAATGAGGATTCCACAAATCGAACGTGCGCTGGTTACCATGAACATTCTTCAAATCGGACGTCCGATGGTTAATATGAACATTCCTCAAATCGGACGTGCGCTACTTAACATGAACATTTTCACCATCACATGTGCGAAATCGGACGTCGCACATCTGCGGCCGCAAATGGCACCTCTATTGGAAACCAAATCACAAAAAAAAAACACGTTTTACAAAAAAAAAAAAAAAAAAAAAAAAAAAAAAAAAAAAAAACACACACACACACACACACACACTCAATCGTGTTAGGTTCAGGCGCTGAGTTATATTCTACCAACAAAAAAATAATAATAATAATAATAAATGAAAGATTAAGATTATTTTAATCAAATTTTTTATTTTTTTTTATTTTTGTATTAGTTTAAATTTACATTGCGTTAGAAACGATGATGATGATGATGATGACGATGCTATTACTATATTCTGACAACCTGGTTTTCTCTATGCAACTTAATAAATTTACCACCCTTGATCATGTTTATATAATCACATTTCGGTGCTAAAATGGCATGCTGATCCCATGCTTGATCGTGATCATCCCAGTTTTTCAAAAGAACTCCACAGCAAAAGCATTGCACCGTATCCCCTTTTTGGGTGTAGAAGAATCCGGCTTCCGATAGCTGCTCCGGTAGATATTTCAACGATTTCGGCCATTTACTTTTGTAGGAATCCAAACGATTCTTATACAGCCAATATTCGGGTGAGTTCATAATGAACGGATTTTCAATGTCAGAATGATCAGGATACATCTTTGCTGGTGAATCTGGTTACGACTAAGACTTAGTACTAGTTGGGGCCGATATTTATAGCCTCTTGGATAATACTTTTAAAGTAATCATCTAATAGTTTGCCCTCGCACAATATAGGAATTTCAAAAAATAATCTCGAGTAATTGATTGTATTTAGATCTATTTGATAGGGTGTTTCAGGAGCTCGCTCAAGTTTCAAAACATTTTGGTTTATACATTGTTTTAAGTATAACTCATAATAATCGGTTACAAGATAGGCGGTTCGACGTTGATAGGCTGTTACGGTAGTTAAAAATGGTAACAATTTATACAGAGTATTCCACTCCTCGCTATTAAATGAAATTCTGCCAACACAATCTCGTATAATTAATCTCTTTTGTTCGCCCGCTATTAAAACGAGTTCTTTGCACTGAATATTGACATGAGACTCCTCACTACTACTACTACTACTACTACTACTAAAATACTTATTTATTTCGGTACATGATTCATATATTTTTAATAATATTGAAAATTCTAGTATTTTAAAACCACCCGTTTTCTTTGTCAAAATTATGACGGGTGTTAGAAGGTTGACGTCATAGCCGACACTAATTACACTTTTATGTGTTTTTTCAAGAAAATACGTGTACGCAAGTAATAAATTTGGAATCGACATCGCAACGTGCGCGCGCACCTATATGTTCACCCAATAAAGGTCTGAGTATTACTAATTTCTACTTTTACATGTATGGCTCAGTGTGCACGCCCTGAAGTGTTGAAACATATTCCCACCCCGTTTAAATGATTTCATAAAAGAAATTTTTATTTTACTGTCGTTATTCAGTAAATTATTAGTACCGAATCGAGTATAAAATGACTTTAAATTCTTTTTTCGACATTGGTACAATAAAAACATACAACAAAATTCGCCACACAAGCTACTAACATTGCTCTGCAGCTGCTGCTTATTGTATATGTATTTGTTGCAGTTCTTTTTTAAAAATTGTTTAATTTGCTTGTGACGCGGGGGAAGTCCATACGAATCAAAGTATATGGCATACCCTTTGTTTGGCATGTAAATCGCAACCCAGTGCTCACCTTTAGACTTGGCCACGTCCGTGTTGACAACAAAGAAAACTGGTTTTGATTTTATTCTATGTGGAATTCGGTCGAGGGGATAAACACCATGTGTATGTTTATTTATACATTTATTGGATTCTAAGGCGGCTGTTATTTCGAAATTATACATTATGCTTTTGACTTCGATTCGTTGTGTCGTCTCTATTTATATAGATATGCTCAAAAATTAGTAAATACATTACGGTTTTTATTAATTTCCATCTTTGCGTTAAACTCGGTGTATACGAGACAGGTTATAGTTGAAGGTAATGGTTCAGAAAACCTACCTTCTATCCTAATATTACCATCATTCAAGAGATTTTCACATATTGTACTGGCAGACTGATCCGCCGTTAAATCAAAAGCAAGCATGAAACATCCTTTATCAAATAGCTTCTTTGTAATCTGATGACCCTTATCAAAATGACGAATTCCAGTTCCATTGAACAGAGTTGAGTAGGCGCGCGTACTAATGTTACCTATTGCTTTAGAATAATTTACTTCAATAGGTTGACTTGGTACTTGTACACCATTTATAACCAGATTGAAGCTGGATAATTTAAAATTCTGAAAATTGTATGGATTATGACTACGTTTTCCTGTGTACGATGAATTCTCGACCATAGCAAAAATTAAAAGATTAGGCAAAACACCTAAAACAACATTATCAAGTGACAAAGAAGAATTACCGCTAGGGATAGTAAACGATTTAACTTCAACTCGTTTATAAGGGTAAACGGCATTCTTTGTCTCCAGTACGTTGTGATGTGCAATCAGAATATTAGGATTTATTTTAACCTCGTTCATATGCAAAGATGCATCTAATATTTTTATGTTTGCTGCACCACCCTCACTTTCCATTATATAGAATTCAGGTTTTTCCATGCTCAAGACCAGCCGCAGATCAACATTATTAAGTAAAAGTTTATTTTGATTGAAAATATCGACATGCAATCGTCCAATTAGTTCCACTTCTTCACTATTCTTAAATAATGTCTTGCGATTATCTAGTCCAGAGTTCTTAGAAGCCTCAATAGAATCAAAAGTACCCTTATCCATGAACCAACCAATGGACTCAAGATGAGTTGAGGCTGCGTCATTGCCATAATTTAACAAAGTTTCAAAGTATGAGCGATAATGATAATTGATATCGGACTGCGAAATTGCTTTGCCATTCAAATACACTGTACACTGACGAAAAAGTGAATGTAAAATATTATTAACTACGCCAATATTGCTAGCTGCATCGACTATACCGCTTAAACTATCTTTAAATAATTTTACCCTCAAACGTAGTTGAACACTTGAAAGATCTCTGTAAGTATCGCCACGTCCTAGCAGTGCAAATTCTATTGTTGAAGGATTATCGAGTGAAGCTATTGGTTTATGGACAACCTCATACGTGCCCAAAATATTTGTTTGCACCGGATGACTAGTAAATAGATCTAGTTCGGCTTTCATACATTCTCTATTCATTTTAATTAAAAATATCTAGTATTCTTTGCTGACGCTTGCGTTTTACCGGTGATAACGAATGACTGAAATTTTTCAGTTTGCGTCTTCTTTTTATACTTTTTTTTCCTTTACCTCCTTGCGTTTTACTTTCTGTGAGTTTTTGTAAACCTTTTGTAGCTAAATCTTGAACGGCTAACTTCCCTTGTTCTTTCAATACTTCTTTCAAAGGTCTGTTACTCACATCACGTAATACTGCTGAACCCGTTTTTAATGACTGGTTTCTAATTTCATTAAGACCCGTCGAAATCATTGGTTTCAGAAATTTAAAAAATCCACTAAAAATACTCCCTATACCACTACCACTTTGTAGAATATAAGGTTGTGAATATATGTGACCTATGTCACCAATTCCAGCACCCGACTGTTGTAAATAATATTTTGTATATACCCTATCCATCGTCATCAACGTGTTTTAACTAACTAAAGAAATCTTTTTAACCTGTATTTATACTATTCTTTTTGAAGTGTAACATTACATATGTGGGCAGATAACTATTGATAAAATTTATTTTTGTTCCATAGCCGTTCATGATTAAAATCGAAATAGATTCAATGTAATTTTTTTCCAATGCACAATACTCGACATGTCTGAAAATAACTCTGTTTTCGTGAGCGAAAACCGGAATTATACGTAAAAATCTAGTTCTATCTTTTCCAATAAATCGGGGTTTTATTACATCCGTATAAATGTACATGTATGCCAAAGTATTCTGTGATGGAAGTAATGACGGTTCTGATATAATTGGATTGGATGCTTTTACCGTATGCGAGCCAGGAAGTGTTGACGATTTGGGATCAACAAATAACTCTTTGACATAGTGATCAGGGTTTAATAGTTCTGGTGGAACTTCAAAAACGGGCTTTGGTTCTTCTCTAGCTAAAACATTTGATGAAGTGTGCAATTGAAAAGACAGATCTTCTGCATGGTGATTGGCGTCTTCTCCAGTTGCCGGTAAGATTAATAGAGTTTTATCTGTTTTCATCTGTTGTTCATTGAACGTATTAAGAGCATGCGGAACTATCACAACTTTTCGACCATCAATTTGAGTGTGTAATATTTGATCTGTGTTCGGAATTTGGCTGCTACGTATATGCTCTAAGGTATGTTCTAAGTATTCTACTAATACATCAGTATTTCGGTCTGCTTTCGGAATCTGTAGCAAAATTGATTGTAAAAAACGCCGTACTCTGTCATACTCTTTTATTTCGACAATAACTTTCTGCATTTTGAACGTATGATCCTCATTTTTTGCAATCGGAATGTTAACAAAAAAAGTATTTTCTGATTCGATCTTTGTAGTTTTACGACCATCGAAATTATCACCGCGTAACGCTTCCAGTGTAAATGTTTTAATATTAGCCTTTACGGCTAAATAATCTCTTATGCTTAGATCTTCAGGGGTTTTTATGTTTTGAGAAAACAATTTCACTAGTTCTTTTAAATCGATAGGATCCTTGTATTTTTTTTTTAATTCACCCCCATCAATCTCAATTGATGCGTTAAACTCAACAAATGGGATCTTTAAAGTAGTGTTGGAAATTTTTGAAGTTTTTGCCAACATATTATATTCAATATAAAATAGATTGAATAAGGACTTTAACGCCTCTTCTTTTAATATTACTGTTTTTGGGATTTGCGATAAAATTGCAGTTAAAAACTCCTCAATGGTTTCATAGTTCGAATATTTTATTGTTATATTCTTTATTTCGGAACCATGACCAACCAAGTTAATTTTAAAACTGTATTCCGAGGAATGTCTAATTATTCTTTTGTAAAGTACCGCATTCCAGTGCTGCCTCGAAATTACTCTAAACATAAGCTCTTTAATATTCCTACATGCCTTGTCTTTGTCAAAATTAGTATTGTCACTCACAACATAGTGATGCATATTTTCAAGAAATGTTGAAAAAGATATAAATTTCGTTTGACTGAGTTTAGCTAGATCATCTGAAGTAAATTCAATTCTATACTCTTTCACACCATCTACTACAACCGTAACTTTGTTAGATGGAATTTGACGTTTAACCTTCTTAGCCACTGGACTTAAATCTCTCGTCGGTTGTTCATTTGTTGAATTAAAATTATTAAATCCTATTTCAGTAATGCCAACACTCCATGAATCAGAAAATGTAATTGGTACATGTAGCTTATTGGTGAATACGGATAAGACATTTTCTGGATAAAATTCCAGAGAGTTATTACTCATTAGACAGACGTAAAAGCTATCTTCTGTAATCAACATTTTGTCTGTTTATAAAATACATTTACTTTGCGGGTTGCTTTTATACCTTTTAAGAATATACAGTCCACGGAATTCTTGTTTGTTTCCCCTTACCCTTTTGACTTGCCTTTCTCTCACGTAATTGATAATTATGACCATCAACTTCTTCATCAATTTCATCATCAGTAGATAAATCTACAGAGAGTGTATCATTATTATCTTCATAAATATATCGCGCTCCTACTACTCTATTATCCTTCGTTTTTTTCAACTTTAACAATTTTAACTTTGACCCGGGGCCCGACTGGGCTAAAGCCTTTTTTCGTAAAATATCTTCAGCTATTACTGCATTAGCATTTTTCTCTAATAGGTTGGGGCTTTTATTTTCTATTATATCGTCGGATTTAACATCTTTAACTGTTCTAATTATTTTATTTTCAACATTTTGAGATATTTGAGGTATATTTTCATAAAATAGCTCGTTAGACAATTTTGGTAGTTTTGCTTCTATAGCACTAGAACTGTTATAATTTCCTTTTTTTGTAGCTATTTCAGGTTTTGGTATTCTCTCAATATTATCAATCTGAGTGGCTTTAGACTTATATGTACCCCTTGCCTGCTTAGTCTCATTCTGTGTTACATCAGACGGTTGTAGATTCTCGTTTTGCCAATAGCGAAATTTATGAGGATTTTGAAGTAACACTTGACGATATTTGTACCATTTATCAGTCTCATTCATTGTTTTATTCAAGATAATATCTTTTAATTTACGATCCGTCTCTGTTAGCTGTTCGTTATCAATTAACATTTGTCTCCATTTTTTAAATAATTCTGGAGACATTATTATCATTTTTTGTAAAAGAGATTGATTCGTATTCATTGTGTAAAATGCTCAACTAGTTTTCCAACAGCGCCTGCTAGTAATGAACCTAATAATACCGGGAGAAAACCACCTTTTTGAATAAGTATGTTACGCTTTCGCGTTAACTTTACTTTTGGTGAAGATAGATTACGTAAAGTCTTTTTATACTTTTTCAAGCGCAATTTCACTGGCATAGAAATTTTCATATTTCCATTTAACGTATTGATACATATCTCACACAATGCTTTTATTAGATCAGGATTGGAATTTATTAAAATGTTTTTACGTAATCGAGGACTAGCATTTTTCAATATGTGTAAAAAATGTTTGTTCACCATCAATTTTTTCATATTCGCTACAAATTTTTCTATTTTCTAAAGCTTCTTTTGGTATATAGGTCACAAAAAAGTCTTTATTAAAAAGTTCGGTTCGAAATCTGGTCAGTGCACTACCTGTCTGTGTTAGATCAAACATTAAGTAGCCAAAAGGTTCCTCTGTAACCTCCTTATATACCCTAATTAATTCTCTAGAATTTTCCGGATATATCTGTCTAGCTAGAGGAGCAATTTGGGATTGATCCCTTGGATTCTTAAAGAAAACCAAATATTTACTATTTAGAGATATATCGCGAGCATATTTTCCTTGATGGAAAACGTTTTGAGTTGTTAAAATTATAGACAAATTTCTATGATGAGAGCCTTTCGTAAACAACTCGCATACATTTTTACTGTAGGCTTCAAGCATTAGGTCGTCTAAAATAATTAGCGTGTTATACGGAACGTTGTCAAAATTATCCGGAATATTTTTCTTGACCTCAATATTATGATCACGGTATATATGCTCGGGTATAGCATTAATTTCAGCATTACACCACAAAACATTTTTAAATTTCATCAGACTGTTAAGTAAATTAAGTACAAACGTTGTTTTACCACAGCCAGAGGGACCAGATATCATCATCGTAAATGGCGCTCTTATCATTTTGAAAGAAATAATATAAATAAATGAAACAGCTTCTATTTATAGGTTTTCAGTTGTTATAATTTTTATTGTATCTAATAGCTTATGTATAATATAAAACAAGATGTCCGATAACGCATCACTCCTTCTACACTGAATAATTTTATATAGTAAAGCTTGAACTTTATTATTATCGTCATTAAATTCTGCATCAGTTTCGTCGATAATTTCATCTGATATAATGTTTCTTATTCGGCACTGATGTGAAAGTGTCGAATAATTTAAGAAACGCGAAAGCGCCGATACAAAATCGAGACTCCTAGTGTCAGCCATGGCTTGTACTAAACACTATCACAATTAAGTTATCTCTATTTATAGTTCAATAAAAGGTGAAATAGAGAAAATCACAGCTAAAAGCCGAATGTAATAAGAAACACTATTTAATAAACTTTTATTTTATTTATTATTTTAGATATCTTCTTGAAGAAAACAATAAAAATTATATAGAGCCTCTTCCGAGCCTCTTGTAGTTACGACTGTGTCATCTCTGAAGCAGCACAGTCCACCGCATCCATGGCACTCAACTGGAAACCGAAACCTCCGTTCATGGGGAAAACAAATGAACTCGGTTAAAAAAAATCTATCATTTTCGTAGTTTAACCATTCACATAAGTTTACCATGTTGAACTCCTCCATCTCCATTCCGCATTCGTCCCATGAACAGCGAGCACATAATGCATCGCTTATCAATACAAATGCCGTATAGCCTCTCCATGAGGTACGCCATGCGAGCTCTATTTCCCCAGCTAAAACATGAGGTACCATTGGCTCAATAACAGGTCTACGCATGATTAATGCAACTGAATAAGGGTTTTCTAACACCTTATTCATTGCTAATTTGAATAAACTTTTTGGTTGTTTCATTTGGGGAACAATTTTTCTTGTTTAAAATAGCACTTGAAACTTCCACAAATGTTCTTGTAATGATAAAAATGTATATAACAGTTATATATACCATTTATTATTATAAATAAATCATATGACGGTTCGAATTTTAGATTACAAGATAGTAGAATGCATGTATGACCGGTTAAATTAAATTAACCATATTAATCATTCGCAAAAAAAAAAAAAAATCGAAATGCATTAATATACCGAATTAATCTCGATTATTCATCAATCATTATAAACAAAATCATATGACGGTGTCATTTTTCAGCTTGAAATGTAAGAGAATGCATATATGTCTGTTTAAAATAACCATTAATCATTAGCAACAACAACAAAAAAAAAACCGAAATGCAGATATATCTATTTAAGTTCATCAATCATTATTCACCTTATACAATTAGCAAAAATTATGACGTGTAACAGATAACAAAGTAATAGAATGCATATATGTCCGTTTAAAATAACCATTAATCATTAGCAACAACAACAACAAAAAAAAAAAAAAACCGAAATGCAGATATATCTATTTAAGTTCATCAATCATTATTCTTTGACCTTTGACCTCTGACCTTTGACCTTTGACCTTTGACCTATGACCTTTGACCTTTGACCTTTGACCTTTGACCTCTGACCTCTGACCTTTGACCTCTGATCTTTGACCTTTGACCTTTGACCTATGACCTTTGACCTCTGACCTTTGACCTCTGACCTTTGACCTCTGACCTCTGACCTTTGACCTTTGACCTCTGACCTCTGACCTTTGACCTTTGACCTCTGACCTTTGACCTCTGACCTTTGACCTTTGAACTTCACCTTGACCTTGACCTTGACCTTTGACCTTGACCTTTGACCTTTGACCTCTGACCTTTGACCTTGACCTTGACCTTGACCTTTGACCTTTGACCTTGACCTTTGACCTTGACCTTTGACCTTGACCTTTGACCTTGACCTTTGACCTTTAATTTGGTTCCCACGCTGGAGAGCCAAACTAACTACTAATATATATTTTGTTTTGGAATTTTTTGACATTTGTTGAAGTTCACAGACAACAGAGAAAAAAATCGTTTAAAATTTTTTGATGAGTTCGGAAATCGTTTTAGATTTTTGTGCGTTCGTTCACGTGTAAAATTATACCATTCAGAGAAAAAATCGTTTCTAGGAACGGGTAAATAGAAAATTGATAATTTTTCAATTAAAATTATTAAATAATTCCAAATTTATTATTTTAGCTAGTAACTTGAGATTATTTACATATTATCTCATTGATTTGAGTCAAAAATATGCTCTAATTAATTCGTAAATGTGAAATCTGTTTTTAGATGTCGTCCGTAGAAATGTGTATGTGGCATCGCCTTAAGGTATAAAGAGAGAAATTTTATACTGTAGATTATAAAAAGTATACAAATGGAAGTATAGAAATTGGATGTATACTATGAATTTGTATAAAATATATTACAGAATTATATAAACGAATTATATAGGTTCAATATTTATAATTTTTATATAGAATTTCATATAAATATAAATTATCTGAACAAAAATATAAATAAATTTATAGAATATCCGAAATTTTTTTAGTGTGCATGTGCTCTGCGGGTTTAATGGATTACAGAAGGTTGTAAATTCAACTCTATTCTCTGATATTAGCGATCACAACTTTATTGCTTCACATTTCTCGTATAAAAACAAAAGAGTTAATAAACTTTTAGAAAAGAAACTAATTGATTATACACACTTAAAAAAATCTGTGATATGCGATGCAATTAATAACGTATATGACTTCAGAGCAAATTTGAATCATTTTTAGAAGCAGGTCTACCATCATAAAAAATAAAAAATAGTTTGCGTTGATATTCGATGAAATTGCATCTAAATTATAAACGAGGCAATATGCAATTATTTTTAATAGAATTTGCAGCAAAAAATTGTTTGGTGCAAGATGCATTAAAATTTGAAGGAGTTACAATTAATTGATTAATGATGCACCATGCAACCAATTTTAAAAGAGTGAACATCAAAATGTTGTCAATGCATTTTACATTAAAAATTGTAAGAAAATGTATCTTATCCAAATTTGATGTAGAAAACAACGAAATCTAATTTAAGGTTTTTCTTAATTATTTTGATACCTTAATGCATCGTTTAGTAGCAGTTTTAGCAACGAAATCTTTGTTGATATTAGTAATAAAACTTACATATATTTTTATAAATTAAATTTATTTATTTATTTATTCACAATATTGTTTATAAAAATTTTATTTTCTTATTCATAAGTAAAATTATACTTTATTCACAAGTAATATTCATAAGTAAAAATAAAAAATCATATTTTATTTAAATTTTTTAACTTAAACTAATACATACATACATTTAACAATTCAAATTTTTTAAAAATAATTATTATAAATGGCTTACACCATTTGAAAATTGTATCCTATAATATAATGCTTTTAATTTTTACTAAATCGAAATAAATAAATCATTACAAACGTAACAGAAATACATATTTGAATGTCGTAGAACAGTGCAAATCCAAGATAAATATAATATAAAATATAATATGTAATTAGAAACATATAAAGAAATATTGATAAAATATTTGTGATACCTGAACATCTAATTTGCTGGCAATTTCCTTAATTCTTGAAGTTATTGTTCCCATTACTTCGATTTCATAAAAATAATGACATATGAAGGTCCAGAACGTATTTAACGAAGCGTCAAAATGTTGGCCATACACGTAATGAGACTTAAATAAAAAGTCAATTGCTTCTATGAAGTTAATCGTATTTGGTAAAATGATGAGTTCTCGTTCAATGCAGAGATACAAATTTGAGGTTGCTGATTTGTTCTCACCCTCAGCTATTAGGTAGGGATGCCGTAATTCCTGATCAATTATTTCCTCGGGTGGCAAATTTAACTATAATATATAAAATAGCGTTACATTAATTTAAATTTATTCATCATAAACTATAAAACGTCATGTAATTATTGATTCTTACCGTTCTAAAAACTATTATTTTATTTAACAGCGTGGCAAAAGTTTCTCTTTGAAATTTTGAAGATATTTTACCAGCTATAGCTTGAGGTAGTAGGTTTAAAAGATAAAAAAACGGTTGCATAGATGTCAGCAATTCTGAAATACAAATTGTATTTTATATTTTTGTTTATGAAATAATATATTAAATCAAGGTGAGGTTACCAAAAGATCTGGCAGTTTGGTTTGAAACTAATGACAATTTAACTTTCAATTTAATTTGGCAAAATCTTAAAAATAAAGCAAATCCTTTGAACTTTATTAGAAGCATCAACGAGTCTTAGTGAATAACTATATTTCGCTATGCAGTTGTTATCTTCGTTACCTCGGAGTTTATTGTATTTAACGCATACATCATGCGTATGCGAAATGAAATTTATATGAAATTTTGGGTTATTCAGGATGATTGCCGGATATTGTTACTGACCTCACCTCGATATTAAACCAATATTTACCGATAACTCAGCATAAATGAGGATAAAATGATAATACATTATCTTCAATCTCAGATATAGGTTTCAAATTTGGTCCTTTTGTCTCTATAAATATTTTGTGAATATACGGAGAGTAATTGTTCCATTTATATAGAAAATTTTGATGATTGTGAGGATATCTGAGTTCAAAGTCGTATAAAATCTGAAAAACAACCAAAATTAAAGATTGAAAAACTTACTCTTTTATATGTATAATTTTCTTACTAAATCAGGAGACGTGAAGAAAAAAGGAAATTGGGTTGAAAATTGTTTTATTTCGTTACGCGAACGTAAAATTTCAATTCGGCGAGGTAAAGTCTCGAGTAATTTTTGCCGAATTATTTCCTTTTGTGTAGAGACGTGTAACAGTGCATCCGCGCACTTTTACATCATTATTCATTTTCTGGCGGTACGAATGTTGTGATACTGCCAATATCATAACCCCTAAATGCGCGCTAAATATAATACACAACGGTCGGATTTTGTTTTGTATTACCGATAATAAGATGTAATTTGTGCATATAGATGCGAATAGATGGCACCTCTATCGTTCCAAATTATAATTATATTTTGTTTATGGGAAATTGTTTGCAAAATTTTTTTTGAGGACCCTATTAAAAGTACCGCGCAAAATTTGGCGGGGAGTGAAAAAAAAATATAAAAGGCCGAACGGTAGTGCGACCGGGGTCAGTCAAATTTAGAATTTTGTTGCGAAAAATAGAAAAAACAGTCAAGTGAATTTTTGTTTGAACGGTAAATGCTAAATAAAAAGTGGTTAAGATATATATATATAATTTATAATTCCAAAGAATTGGAAAATAAATAATTCTATACATATAATCATCATAATTATATATATATAAATAATAGTATATATGTACATAAATAATAGCAATGCTATATAAATTATAAAAGACAAGATTGTAACTTAATAATTTTATATAAAAGTTAAATTAATAAATTAGTGAAAAAAACCAACAAAAATTCATGCTTATCACATATAGTAACAAACTATACTTGGACCCAGATTTCTGTGAAAAAGCGTGTTAAAGTGTGTGCTTACAACAAAAAAAAAACGACTATAACACAGAATGTTGTACATTACACTATTTAAATAATAAAACAATAACGGACCCAAGTGCTTTGTGTGTGAAAAAGTGCGGGCGTGCAAAAACAAAACTAAACCAAAAAGTATTTAATTACAGTGCATGGACGATTATGATCGAAAATTAAATTAATAATTGATATTAAAAAAAAAAAAAGGGAAAAATACCGTCCGCTTATGTTTTGTTGGGTGTGATTTAAAAGAAAAAAAAATATTATTACATTGAATAGTGGTCCATAAAAAAAAAAACAGTAATAATAATTTGCTGGTGACGTCACATCACGCAACACCATCAACATCGACATCATCAACAACATCATCACCACGAATGGAGGTACCAAATATTTTTTTTTTAAATTTTTTTTTTGTCATCATTCATCATAAACTGATTGACTAAACTTTTTTTTTTGATTTTTTATAAAATTTATTTTTTTGTATAATTTTTTTAATTTTATATTTAATGAGTTAGTAGGGGATTAGGTTTTTTTCTTTCTTTTCTGTCTAACCATTTTTTATTTCATACTTTTTTGTATCATGAATTTGTTATTGTTTTGCTTCACAGATCTTTTTTTTTTGTTTCAAATAAACATATACTGTTAACGATTTCATGATAACGATTATAGAAAATTCTGTTTTCTTCTTTTTTCTCTATTTTTGCTTTGTTGAAATTTTGTTTTTGTGTGTGAAGTTATAGAAAAAAGTGCAATGAGGACCTAAATTGACGAAAGTGAGGATGGATTGGAGTAAGTATTCCCGTCATAGGTAGGTAGTTGGCATCGTCCCTTTCCTTGCGGTTGCACGTGGCTCACATACACTCTCCAAATCCCACGCCCGACCCTGATGCTTAGCCGGCAACGACCGCGGAAGAGTCCCTATGTGAGTCCAACTTTCTATAGCGTTTGTGTGGCTTGGAGAATTACTTCAATTTA
Source organism: Nephrotoma appendiculata (assembly GCA_947310385.1). Lineage (NCBI taxonomy): Eukaryota > Metazoa > Arthropoda > Insecta > Diptera > Tipulidae > Nephrotoma > Nephrotoma appendiculata. The sequence continues at coordinate 139,294,681 of OX371223.1, read as the reverse complement.
TTAATTTCTTTGTTTTATTTTTTTTCTTATTTCCTAATTTCCGGTCGCGTAGAATTCTCCAGGCCAAACAAACTGTTACAGACGCTCAAATTTTTTAAAATTAGAAAATCCTCATCGGTATCGATGTTTTGATATGAACTTGTAGCAGTAGCGGGAATAACTGTTCCAGCTGAGTTCCGTTTGCGACTGTTACCTCCCGTTTCTTCTCTATTATCTATAATTTCTGTCGAACACGATTTAATCTGGCTATTATATAACCACGATTATTGTTTTGATCGTATAATGCATCCTTAAAAAAAAGAACAAATTTATTTATTCACTTAGAATACTGGCTTAACTTATAAAAAAAGTGTAAATAAATGTGTTGTGTATCATCACCATTATTATAAAATATATAAAATCCTTTGTTTTTTTCAAGGATTTTCTACTGTAATGATTTCTGTTAAAAAACAATTTTAGGAAACTTACAATGCCACCGTTTTCTAGATTGTTGGTTTTTAGTTGTGGAAATAATTCCGCTACAGCTAATGCCAACGGTTTGATCTGTATTGAATTGGGGTGGTATGAAAATTTTGATGTCAAAAGATCGACACTTTCGCGAATTATCGCCCGTCTTTCCACATCCGATAAACCCCTCACTGTTTCTTGTCTTTTAAATTTTTTGGACAAAACATATGCGCTCTGTGTTTTGAAAATAAAACTTTCTAAGTCCTGTAACAAAACATTACATAGAGTAAATATTTCTTCTAATAAATTTAAAAACTATTACCTTGAGCATTTATATACAATTGCAGATCTATACGGCATTCTTGGCGCATAACTGGGGCTGCTTTAACTACAACGTTCGAATCCCCTTTAAGCTGAAGAAATGAAATTTAGTTCATTGACAGTCATTATTGATATTTATTTGTAGAGTAAAAATCTCACCGTAATTATTGTTTTTTAGTACGATTTTTAACTGGAATGTGCTACAATTTCTATATTGCTGAAATATTGTTAAAAAATCTTCCTCCGGGATTATAGTGCCATCTATATCAGTAAAATAGTCAATGTCATACGCTGATACATCTGCATACATAGATGCTGAAATCAAAATGTGCATAAACGTAGTGTAATGTGCATAAGCGTACACGGATTTTAGTAAAGCATTTGATTCTATCTGTCATCATAAAGCACTCCAGAGTTTATTCAATTTTGGGTTTTCTCTCGATTACATAAATTGGTTTAAATCATATCTATCAAACCGGTGCCAATTTGTGATAATGGGAAATGAAAAATCAAACTGTATTAAAGTTACATCTGGTGTTCCCCAAGGATCACACCTCGGGCCTTGGATTTTTATTGTTTTCATAGACCGAATAACCGAGATAATCAAAAACTCAGACGTGCTCATATTTGCAGATGATGTGAAAATTTTTCGTACTATTAATGGATTGTTAGATACGGAGAAACTTCAAGAAGACTTAGATAGATTAAGTGAGTGGTGTGATCGGAACTCACTATACTTAAATATTAAGAAATGCAAAATCATGTCTTTCCATCGTAAACGAAATCCAATAATTACTTCATACAAAGTCAACAACGAAGTACTGCAAAGAGTCAATGAGGTTATAGACTTAGGTGTTACATTTGTCGAAAACGCCAGTTTCAATAGGCATATTGAAAATTGTATTGCGAAAGCGAATGCCATGTTCGGATTTGTTAAAAGATGGACAGGTGAATTTAAGGATATCCAAACCTTATGTTCACTCTATTTCGCTTATGTTCGATCTCAACTGGAATACGCTGTAACGGTCTGGAATCCATACTATGCTGTACACATAAAAAGAATTGAAAGCATTCAAAAGAAGTTCCTGATTTTTTTGTTAAAGAAGAGTGACTGGGATTACGACCACAACTTACCATTCCATGAAAATGTGGCTCGCTTACCTCCATACACAACAAGATGCACAGATTACAAAATATGCACGCTTGAAAATAGACGACTTCTCTTGGGAGCAGCTTTTATTGGTAACGTTTTGCTTGGTCACGTAGATTCAGCTTACATCTTGGAAAACATATCAATTCACGTGCCATGCAGAACATTTAGAAACCATAAATTTTTAGCACTTGAACACCATTCCACCAACTATGGAGAAAACAACCCAATTAATAGGATGTCTAAATCTTTCAACTTAATTGACGATGTATTTGACTTCAACTTATCAAAGGACAACTTTAAAAATATCCTTAAAGACTTTTTTCTAAATTTTTAATTGTTTAAACCAAAATTTGGTTTATATTTTTTTTTTTTTTTTTTTATTCTGTTTTAAAGTTTTTTGTTGTTTTAATATAATTTTAACTATAACTGTAAATAATCTGAAATCATACATGTATATTACAAAATAGATTTCTTTAAATAAATAAATAAATAAATAAATAAATAAATAAAAACGAATCGCGCACGATTTATATATAGTACTTAAAAATGTTTTAATAGAGACGTATTTTAATGCAACCTTGCATCATAATGCGATAAAATTGTAATACTTATTGGAGGGGCAATCCACTTGTTGATCTAAATGCTGATGTGAACAAGCGGCCTTGCGAGTCTTCCCTGTTTTTGTGGTGGATACAACAACAATTTAATACATTAACTTACTTGACTTATTAATTTTGAGTTTAATTTTAATTATATTTAAATTTACAATTTGTTGTTACTTGTTGAATCGCACCGGTATGACTAGCACAAAAAAAGAAATTTACATTTTACCCATTTTTCCAAAATGTCATGTTGGTACGACTTTGTACTAAATTACGAACACATCCCACATCGAGCATAAATGTACGCAACCAATATTTGGTACATCTTGTTTTAGTGTGTTTAAGCAAAAGTGACATTTCGTGAAAATGGATGAATGTTTACATTTGTTTGCTATGGTAAGTACAACTTATAAATTACATTTGAATTGATAAATGATTATTTACATAAATTGTTTAATTTTAGGAGTACATTCAGCTGCATAAAAGGGTAAGTTGATATTGCGATAAATATATGAAATTAATCTTATTTTTACTTTTAGTTTGTTCCAGTTTTGTTTATTTGTTTATTTACTAATGTGTTGCAGGGTGAGACAACAGGATGTAGGTGGGTATATATTATCCTTTTTTTTTATGTGTACAGAATCCCGAACATACCGCCGCCCTTGAACCACCAGGTTCAATGATTGATCCTTATTGTGTTTTGTTGGTATCTATATGTACAGTAGGTTGTGACCTTGAATTATCGTCGTTTGCAACTGGTAGCACGCAGAGTTTAACGATAGGTCGTAATATTTCTCCAGCCTGTGTTTTGATGGTGACAACCCGTACCAAGCCATCAGATCCAGGATGTATTCTGACGACCTTGCCCAAAGGCCACTGACCCACTGCTGAAGAATTATCCTTTATAGCCACGATATCACCGAGTTTAATTGGAGGCTGCTTCTGTGTCCATTTCGATCGAGGTTGTAGTGTGGTAAGATATTCGTCGTTCCAGCGCCGCCAGAAGTGTTGAGATAGCTGTTGCACCATTTGCCATCTAGTTAGGTGCCCTGGTTTCAAGTGCGTGATGTCGGATTCTGGGATCTTTGTGGCGGGATGCCCAATTAAAAAATGCGACGGTGTAAGCACATCAATATCCGAAGAGCCTATCGAGCATAATGGCCTTGAGTTTAATATGCTCTCAATCTCGGCGAGTAGAGTACCCATTTCTTCATAGGTCAAAATCGTGTTGCCAATTACACGTCGTAGGTGATATTTTGCTGCCTTTACGCCTGATTCCCAGATACCGCCAAAGTGCGGGGCCGCAGGAGGGATGAAATGCCATGATATACATTGCCTGTGAAAATAAGCAGAGATGAGTTTCGAATTTTTGATTAGTTTGTTAAACTCTTCCCTTAACTTGCGCTCTGCGCCAATAAAGTTGGTGCCGTTATCGCTATATATTTCTTGGCACAGTCCACGTCTAGCCACAAATCGTTTTAATGCACCCAAGCAAGCTTCCGTAGTCAGATCTCCAACCAGCTCGAGATGAATAGCCTTGGTACTCAGGCAGACGAACAGACTAATATATGACTTGAATGCTCTTTGTCCACGTCCCTTTCGCATGTGAACTAGTATGGGCCCCGCATAATCGACGCCAACCTTTAGAAACGGGCGAATAAATTCCACCCGAGAGCTGGGCAGGTTTCCCATCAACTGAGTTCTGCCTTGTGCCTTGAATTTAGCACAAACGACGCATGTATTTATAATCTGACGAACTAAATTTCGGCACCTTGGGATCCAATACTGTTGCCTTGAAATGGCCAATGTTAATGACGGTCCAGCATGCTTATTTTCTATATGAATGGTATGTATTATTATGCGGCTGAGTTGTGATTTGGGATGTAAAATTATGGGGTGTTTGGTGGAAAATGATACATCCGCGTATTCTAAACGTCCGCCAACGCGAAGAACTTCGAATTTGTCTAAGAATGGATTCATCGTTTTGATAATGCTGGTTTTTTTAATCTCCTTGCCAACTCGCAACTGGTCCATTTCCTCAGGATAGAATTTACATTGCTCATGTTTGCATAATTTGAACAATGCGTAGAATAGCTCTTCTCGTGTTAATCCTACAGTACACGTGGTCTTATTTCTTAAATTCGATATGTATCTTAACACGTATGAGAGAACGGATTTAAGTTTCGTTATCGTTGAATATCGCGAGATCAACAGATCTAACAATTGAGTGGTTTCTATGGTGGTAGCAAATGTGAATGCCCTTTTGTTTTCTTCTTCAACGAAACCGTAGTCGCTTTGCTGTGAAGGCCAATGCTCGATCGATTGATGCAGCCAAACTGGACCACGCCACCATAATTGATGCTGTGCGAGTTCTTTCGGTGGTAGACCTCTTGAGGCACAATCGGCCGGATTATCGGAGGAGGAGATGTGTTGCCACTGCTTGCGTGTTAATGTAGCTAGAATTTCGGAGGTGCGCTTGCCCACGAATGTGCTCCATCGTTTTGGATGACTGGATAGCCAGTCTAGTACGATTTGGGAGTCGGTCCATGCGTAGACTTGATTTATTATGATTCGGGTTTCTCTCATGACTAGATTGATCAAATTTGTCAGCATGACGGCAGCGCATAGTTCAAGCCTGGGAAGGCTGACTTGTCATATCGGAGATACTTTGGTTTTGGCAGATATTAAGTGAATGCTAATCTTTCCCTCAGACGTCGTTATTCTCTTGTATACCACTGCACCGTATGCGTTTTGGCTTGCATCAGCGAATCCATGAATATCGACAGTACATTTCGTGTCTATCTGCAAGGAACGAGGTATGGATATTAGGTTAACGTCCTCCAGCTGACTTCGAATTTGTTGCCATTTATCTGAGGCATCTTTAGGTAGAGCTTCATCCCAATTCAGACTAATCGCCCACAGCTTCTGCACGAATATTTTTACGACGATGACGACAGGTGCCAACCAGCCAAGGGGATCGAAAAGGCGACTAGCTTCGGACACTACGAGCCGTTTGGTTAGCACATTACTTCCTTCCAGATTAGATGTGAACGTGAACTGATCTGTTGCCGGATTCCAATTAAGACCCAGTACTTTGATTGATGATGGGAGCTCTTCTGGGAAGTTGTCATTTATGCATTTCATACTATTGGTTGCGTTGTCCAATTTGTCATCTTCGCTAATAGAAATAGTGGTTGAATTGGATCTCCACTTTCGAAGGTTGAAACCGTGTCGTAATAATAATCCACTGATACTTCCCTTTAATCGTATAACTTCAGATTCAGATTCGGCACCGGTCATCAGGTCGTCCACGTAAAAGTCATTCCTAATTGCGTTTGAGGCGCGAGAGCTTGTAGTTTCATTGTCATCCGCTATTCGTTGTAATACTCTTGTTGCTAAGAACGAAGATGATGCCAGCCCGTATGTAACAGTAGTCAGGCGGTAGTGGCGAATTGGCTGTGATGGATAATTTCGCCATACGATTTTTTGGTAGTTAGTGTCCTTGGTATCCACTTTAACCTGCCGATACATCTTCTCGCCGTCGGCGGTTAGGACAAATTTCCTTTCTCGAAATCGAAGGAGGATTGAATACAAGGTTCTCTGCACGGTTGGGCCTATTGCTAAACAATCGTTTAGGGATGCCCTTGTAGTGAATTTCGCAGACCCGTCGAATACGACTCTCAACTTGGTTGTCGTGCTGGAGTGCTTTAATACCCCGTGATGCGGTAAGTAATGACCAATATCATTTAATTCGGATTGTGGAATCTCCCTCATATGATTTAACGCCTGATACTCGCTCATGAAATCTCGATAAAGAGCGTAAAATTCGGGTTCTCGAGCGAAGCGACGCTCCATGGCTCTCAATCGTTGAATGGCGCAGGGCAATGAATTACCTAGATTGTCGATGGACTTCTTGAACGGTAACCCGACAATAAATCGGCCATTACTGTCCAGTTTTACGTTGGAGTTGAAATGATTCTCACACATAGATTCCTCTGGAGATAACATTGGCTTGGTGTTCGAGACAGATTCTAACTCCCAAAACCTATGTAGAGTTTTGTCCAAGTCGATGTTGTGATGTGTCGTGAACATGGAGATCAAACTAATTTCGGTCGCATTGTAATGACATCCGGAAACAATCCATCCTAGTACTGTATTCTGTAGAATAATCCCATCTGCATTACCCTTGATTTGACCCGGTTCTAACAAGCTAAAGAAATAATCTGCGCCGATCAAAATGTCTATGCGTGCGGATCGATGAAAGTGGGGATCAGCTAATTGAATTTCCGTTTTTGATTGGAGTGCAACACCATCGATCGAATGGGATGGTAGATTTGTGGTAATTTTTGGTAAGATAAACGCTTCGATTTTTATCTCTGGTAGACGGTTTGAATTTATGATGAATATGGTTTTCCCTTTTGTGTGTCCAGCGCTGCTACTTCCCAAACCAGTTACCGACAACCTGGCGTTTGTTTTATGCAATCCCAATCGCTGTACGCAGGACTCGGTGATGAAACTGGCTTGAGACGCTGAATCTAGCAGTGCTCGACACCTGCATATGCGCCCATTTGCATTGAAAACTTTGATCAAAGCCGTTGGGAGAATCGTAGATTTTGCCGCGTTCGGTGCACAGTGAACGGACAACGTTTCTTCATTCGTATTTGATGGCGAGTTGGACGTAGGATCCGGTTGTTGGTTATCCTGTGCATGAAGGAGTGTGTGATGTTTTCGATAACAGCGTTGGCATCGACGTCTCGACGGGCATTTCTCAATTAGATGATTTCGACTCAAACAGTTGAAGCATCTGTTATTTGTCTTCGACCAGTTCTTGCGTTGATCGACGTCCATTTGGTTGAATTTCTGGCATGAGAAAAAAGAATGATCGGCCTCGTCACATATGGCGCAAGTAAAAGTGGGGGCTTCAGCACTGACATGGCTTTTGATCTTGGATGGAGCTATCGGCTTTCTTATTGACATGCTTGTGGTTTCAAGTGTGTCTATTCGTCTTGATAGAAAGTCCATAAAGTTCGAGAATTGAGGATTTTCTAAATCCGCAGTATATTCCGCCCACAATGCTTTGGATTTATCATCTAATTTTTGCACCAACAGAAAGATGAGCCAATGATCTCGTGTTTCTGCGTTTTCTCCCAGCGCCTTTAGACCACGGATGACTTCATCGGATGTATCCATGAGTCGCTTCACACTGGCAGTTGTAGCACTAGTGATGGACGGTTGCTCTATGAAAGTGCGTAAGAAAGCGTTAATAATATGGCGCTTGCGGTCGTACCGAGCTTTTAACTTGTTTAGAGCACCGATGTAGTTGCCCTCCGTTATGCTTATATGGCGCAATAGTACTGCTGCTTCAGCGCGAAGGAATCCTATGAGGTACTGAAATTTCTGTACCGGGCTTAGACTAGCGGATTCATGGATGGTGCTACAGAACAAATCGTAAAAATGTTGCCATTCTCGATAGTCTCCTGAAAATGGAGGTATATGAATCTTGGGTAATTTGATTTCGTGGTGCGTCCCGTTATTTGTTACGTTGAATGAAATGTCCGGGGATCTGTTTCCCGCGGCATGGACCTTGGACCTAATCCAGGTATTGAGGCCCGTTACGGCCGTGTAATAATTCTCCTCATATTGAAAGTCCGATTCCTCGAGGGGGGAAATAGAAAAGATTTTACTTTCAATTGCGGTGAACTCTGTCATTAGCTGCTCGACACGAGCAAGTCGTGTTTTGAACTCCTCGACAGGTGTGGCGTCGTTGGCAGTGCTTATAAAGTTGATAATGTTAGTTAGTCTGCCTTTGTTTGAAGCTCGCTGCTTCTTTAGAGCAGCTGTATCCGCCATGGCTTGTTCACTTTTATATAATTTAATTTAAATAAAATTTCGTACCTTGTTTATGGCTACCCGTGTCTGAAAGCTCTCGTGTGGATGGAGTTGCCTTCCTCGATTTCCAGATGGTGATGTCTGTTAGTATAGAGCTCCGTGTGATACTACTTGAATTTAGCTTCCTATTGCTGGCAATATTGGATGATCGGGAATATATAGCACGCGCGTGATGCGATTATAGCTGGCGAGGATTTGTAGTGGATACCAAATTTGCACGACTTTGGTACAGCGAAATTTTTATACGACGTTCCAAATGGTTGTCCAGTGAGGCCAATTACTAATAACAAATTCAGTTCAACTGTGAGCTTGTTAACTGCACTGCAGATGGTACACTAGATAATGTTGCTCAAAACTGGATGACTGATGATGATTTCGCTTGACTGGGAGCACACTGGAAGATGCTCGTTGGTTATATTTCGCTCGACTGCGAGTGACTTGGAAATTACTCGACGATAATGCTCTCACTCCACTGCAAGCGCCTTGGAACGTATTTGATGATAATGTATTCGCTAGACTGCGAACGCTTTGATAATTGTTTGGTAGTTATACTTCACTAGACTGAGATCGTACTGAAAGCACTCGATGATAATATTTCGCTCAATTATGAGTGCACTAGAAACCACTCAACGTTAATGTTTCACTCAACTGAGAGCGTACTGGAAACTACTCGTTGATAACCACGCAGTGATGATAATATCTCGCTCGATTGTGAGTGCTGGAAACCACTCAATGTTTGGTAGTACTTCGCTCGAATGAGAGCGCACTGGAAATCACCCGATGATATTTTCGCTCGAATGCGAGTGTACTGGGAACCGCTCAACGTTAATGTTGCGCTAGACTGAGCGTGTAGTGGAAAACACTCGATGATATTTTGCTCGAATGAGAGCGCACTGGATAACACTTTATGAGGATATTTCGCTCGATTATGAGTGCACTGGAAACCACTCAACGTTAATGTTTCACTCAGCTGAGAGCGTACTGGAAACTACTCGATGATATTTTGCTCGAATGAGAGCGCACTGGATAACACTTTATTATATTTCGCTCGAATGCGAGTGCACTGGAAACCTTATGGTGGGGTAAACCACTTTGTCGTTGAACAACCACTCGATATTGGGATACAACCACCCGGGTGAGTGAAATTCGATTTTTTTTCTCTGCGTCACAAAATGGCTGCTAATAAAAATTTTTTTTCACTGGATGTTGATGAGTGTATTGATTAAATATTGGATGGTAGCTTTGAATAAAATTGCTCAAAATAGAGCACCGCTGACTACCATCCGGCTCGAAGGACCAAATGGAGGGGCAATCCACTTGTTGATCTAAATGCTGATGTGAACAAGCGGCCTTGCGAGTCTTCCCTGTTTTTGTGGTGGATACAACAACAATTTAATAAATTAACACTTTTGCTTTAATAGTGACTTATTAATTTTGAGTTTAATTTGTTACAGGCTGGCTACTGCCAACCTGCAGATATTCACTAAGCGCATGCAGAGGCCTCCACGGTGATATTTTGCCGGCTACGTTCTCAGGGAGAAGTGCGAAGGGTCGTGGGGTTTGAGGCATGCATGGCTCCTGGCTTACACCGTGATTAATACAGACAATTTAAATAAAAATAAAACGCAAATAATAATAATAAACCCGGATGTTCCGCCGAAATTCGTCGGCCGGAACCTGAGGAACGAACAACTCAAAATTATAAATGGGAGAGAGGTGCCTTGGTGCGCGCATCCATTCGAATTCAAACAGGGCAAAGCCCCGGTTACGAAATTGGATGCCGGCACCAAGGGACCGCAAACACTAAACCGACACAGAGGGAGTCTCCGCTCCCAACACACCTAACCGAAAAAATTTAATAATTCATTTTATTTACCGAAAAAAAAAACCAAAAACAAAAAACGAAATGAAACAACTTCCCCCCTCCACCCGCACCAAGATAAGAGAGAATGAGAGAGAGAGAAAGCAACATGCACCGAGCGTGCACCCGCGGTGCGGCGCCCGATTACAACAAATAAAATTTAAAATTTAATCAGGGAAAAAAAATTTAAAATATATAAAAAAAGTAAACAAAAATTTAAATAAAATTAACCAAAAAAAAAGTACCTTAATTATTAAAAATAATCTGTTGCGGTCTTGCGCGACCGTTATTGTTGCGGGGCCTCTCCCCGATAAAAAATTGGGTTGCGGCCTTGGTGCCGTTGCGTTGCGGCAGACCACCGATAAAAAATACAATAGCCGGTTGGCTACCGTAATGTTGCGGGGCCTCTCCCCGATACCACAAAACTCAAAAAATAAACAATAGCCGGTTGGCTACCGTATCGTTGCGGGGCCTCTCCCCGATAACCAAAAACAGAAAACACGAGGGGCCGGTTGGCCACCCGTACCATTGCGGCTTGATGCCGATAACTATTTTGGCCTCGCCTGGCCGCCAAAATACGTTGGGCGTTGGCTCGCACAAACCCGAAAAATCCACCTTCCCGTTGCACTGCGGCTACTACAAAATGGCGAACTACTTTCATGTAAATAATTATTTTGTCATGAGATAACAATAATCATTCTTCAAACAAAATTTTCGTAATTTATTTTTATTTAACATAATTATTTTATTATTTTCTATTATAATATAATAAATAAATATACATAATATATTTATATATGCGAAATATACGTAATGATAAATCTATGACGTTTGATGAAGTACATAATAAAACTTAACAAAATATTTTTTTTTTCTATTCACTACAATATTTTATATGTTTTCAATTTATTTTATAAATTAACACTTTGCAAAAAAAATTAATTAGTTTTATTTTATATTATACATAAGGAATTTTATTTATTATATATTTTCTAAATATATTTCAAACACTCAATTTATGAAAAAAATAATAATGTCATGAAAGAACTTTTGGAACACTGACCAAAATACCAATACTCCGTGTGGTAAAATTCACTCAAAAACCAAAAATTGAATGCCACACCAAAAAAAACATTCGAGCGTCGCACAGCTCGTAAAACGTTTTTGAAGAAAATGCATCTCTCTTCTCTGTCTCTCCTTTATACCAAATTTTCGTTGGTACAAAAGAGAGACATACAAGAAAAAACATTTTTTTCAAAACGTTTTACTTTGCACACACTCGATGCGCACTGTTCTCTCTCTCTCTCCCATTCTCGTTCCGTTGCCAACATAACAGAAGAAAACACACAGGAATCCATCCACCAAGAAGTCACATTCACACAGCGAAAACCCGGACGCAAGAAACCACGTTTAGACAACAAAAAACCCGGACGCAAGAAACCGTGGAGAATAAAAACAAATTTACAAAAATGTCTTGTTAAGACAACACAGTCGTAACAAATTTTAATTATATTTAAATTTACAATTTGTTGTTACTTGTTGAATCGCACCGGTATGACTAGCACAAAAAAAGAAATTTACATTTTACCCATTTTTCCAAAATGTCATGTTGGTACGACTTTGTACTAAATTACGAACACATCCCACATCGAGCATAAATGTACGCAACCAATATTTGGTACATCTTGTTTTAGTGTGTTTAAACAAAAGTGACATTTCGTGAAAATGGATGAATGTTTACATTTGTTTGCTATGGTAAGTACAACTTATAAATTACATTTGAATTGATAAATGATTATTTACATAAATTGTTTAATTTTAGGAGTACATTCAGCTGCATAAAAGGGTAAGTTGATATTGCGATAAATATATGAAATTAATCTTATTTTTACTTTTAGTTTGTTCCAGTTTTGTTTATTTGTTTATTTACTAATGTGTTGCAGGGTGAGACAACAGGATGTAGGTGGGTATATATTATCCTTTTTTTTATGTGTACAGAATCCCGAACACTTATTATGATGCAGCTTACCATCGCATAGGAAAAAATATAACCTCAATATTAAAATTATAGTTATATGTAGTCACACTTGAAGACCCCTATAATTGCTTGAGAATGAGACTTAATTCTTAAAGATGAAGTACTTGATTGAATGATACCTAGAAGTAGAATTTTCAATGTCGTGTATAGATTACCAGGGTACGCCGGTAAAAAATTTATACTAGGTACTCGATTACCCGGGTATTTTGATCGAGTACTATGGTAACATCATATGTAGTTAAAAAATGTACACATTAACTACCTGATAACAAAAAATCCTTATACTCCCAGTTTTCTTCGTGTTTAGTTATTTTTATGAACGAAGCAACTTCTTTAAAATGCACTTTGATCCAGTAATAATCCATTTTAATAGTTATACATTTATTATTACAAAATAAATTTTAATTGGTAAACAATACACTCTATTTTTGTTCTTATAATGAATATGGCACAACACAGTTTTTTATATGTCAAACGAACTATAAAAGTAACTAAAATTTTCACTTTTTGCTAGCGTTGTTTTGAAATTAATTTGCATAAAGTAGTCGAACTATTTGCATAAAAGTTACACAACTAAAAATTTCACTATAGAAATATTCATCTAATAGAGACTAACGCATGGGACAAACTAATTAGTAATTACTCAAAACAAAATGACGCTGCATGTAATAAACTAAAATAAAATGAAACGAGAAAAAACGAAAAACGAAAGAAATCGTGAAGGATGTGAGAACCTAAGTAATTATAATAAACGTTCAATAATATATTAATATTTTCAGACCTGTTTCATGAATATAACTGTGTCGTTATGTAGATTTATATGATAACTATATCGCTGCAACGCTTACATTAAATTTTAGTTTATATTGTATCGAAATTACAATTGATGCAACTATTAACTCGAAATATGATTCTAGTTGTACCGCATATGGCACGATGCAACATATGCAACCGGTGTGAAGTTTCTAACGTTAAAAAAAGTGTAGGTACACTAAAAAGTGGCAACATAAAAATGTAAATGTGTATAAAACTCTGACGTTAAAAAGTGTAGGTTTGTAAAAATTATTATCAAACAACAATTTACAATAAATTATACAAAAATAATAGAAAAAAAGAGAAAATAGTTTCCAAATTTAAACTTAATCATTGTACATAAATATAATTTATGTCAACATATAAAGTTCGAAAGAAATCGGGGGAAGCAATACTACACTATGCAAATTATCTTGAAATCTGGAGATGTGCTCGCATGATGACCATATGATAATTAAAGGGGATGAAGTGGGCTATCTTAATATGTGTGTGCCATTTCCTGAAATAGGTTATGGCTCTGGACATAAATTTTCAAAAATATTATATTTTCCTCTAAATTCCGCGGAAGCAATGCTACACTATGCAAATTATCTCGAAATCTGGAGATGTGCTCGCATGGTGACTATATGGTAATTAAAGGGGATGAAGTGGGCTATCTTAATATGTGTGTGCCATTTCCTGAAATAGGTTATGGCTCTGGACATAAATTTTCAAAAATATTATATTTTCCTCTAAATTCCGTGGAAGCAATGCTGCACTAATAATAAAAAGATTTCGACAAAAAACAAAAAATAATAATTGAATAACCCGATTGCAGTGCCACCTATCGGGTCCATTTGTAAATCTAATCCATCCAAGGACCCACTCAAATACACACACAAGTTTTCATTGAAATTGGTCCAGCCCTTTAGGAGGAGTTCAGTCTCATACACACGTACAGAAGAATATATATAAAGTATTAGTATAGGATTAGTATATAAAGAAATTTTTTTCCTGTTTTACTTTAATACCTATTCAAACTTCGTACTGGTTATTTCGTATTGTGTTATTTGTGGTTTTAGCGATTTTTCTTGTTTGTTGTGATTCAAAAAGTTTTTTTTCAAAACTCACCCAGTGTTTTATTTTTGTTCTGTTTTAATAAGGATTATTTATTTGATTTGCTTATTATTTTTGACCTTGGCTTTCTATTTGGATATTCTTTTTTACTGGCTCTAATTTTGTTTTCGTTTGAAATTTCAGTTATCAGTTTAGCTAATTATTTCGGTGAAATTAATTTTTTTATACAATTTTGTATTGAATAATTAATTATGTCGGCGTCACCGAAAAAATATAATTATAAGTTTAAACGGACCCCTGTTACCGTGACAACCATTGCTTTTGCATTTAACAGGATGAATATAAGCAATGCTGATGATTTACATATCGGGAAAGGATTAAACCGTCAATTGGTTGTAAAACTTTGTTCGGAGTTAAACATAACTAACAATAAGTCCAATCGCTGTAAAATTGCGAATTTATTTAAAAAGAAAAAGGAACAAATAATAGATTTAATAAAAAATGATAAACATCTTGAAACGGTCGTCCAAGAGAATAAAATTGAATTTGATTTTATGTCGAATTTAAACAATTCAGTAGAAAATCATATTCCGTTTAAGATTGACGAACCAGCAGTTGAATTAAATCCCGATTCAGTAGTTGAGCCAATGGGCGATTTTCAAAAACTACAAACCGTAAAAGTTTATGACACAAGCTCATATAAACTAACCAGCAGCTTTAAATTCACCACGGCTTCCAATGATATTAAAACTTTAAACCGCGAGGATATTCGAAATAAAATCGACGAATGTTTAGTGGAAGCAGGCAATCCATGTGTGATTTCATTTGAAACAATTCGGAAATTGGAAAAAAAAACAAGATATGTTTACAGTTTACGGTCATTGCAAATTGTTCCCAGAAAAAAAATATAAATTTATAATAAAATTTAATTCCATTTTGGAAATGTACATCAAAGGTGAGTCGTGTATTTCTCATGACATAATCATGTACAAACAAGTACGAGGTACGAAACCAGAACAAATTAAACAACGTTTAGTAGGGACTTCGTGCCACAATGTTGGATTAGATTTAGCTGCTGAAACAAGTATAGATTTATTTGAGAAAGGGAATGCACAATCATTCATCCCTTCACAAACTATACGTAAAATAAAATCAGAGCTGCTCAAGACGAACGATTTGGTTATGGATTGTGACGTTATAGATGCCTGCCAAATGACAATGGTTGAATCTAAAAAAAAACAAGTATATTAATAACATATCAGTCGATCCACTTAAAATTGTTTGTTTCCGACAATCAACTTTACAATTGTTACCAAAATATTCAGTTAACGCAATATACTTTGATGCGACTGGAAGAGTAGTTAAACATCCGATATGTCACCCGTACCACAGCTATAAAAGGATTATATTATGCGTATGTTGTTAATATAAATTCGCAACTAATTCCTATCGGAGAACTAATATCCTCATCGCACGATGCTGAAACTATTAAAAGATTTCTGGATGATGTAAGGATTAATTTACCGAAGACTTACCTACCAAAATATTTTGTAACAGACTGGTCGTGGGCTCTAATAAAATCTATTCAGCAAAGTTTTAATTCTATGAATGTATTAGAATATATTAACTACACGTATGATGTGTTGATTTCAAATAAAATTCCCAACAAAGTTGGAAGTTTTATATGCTGCAGCCACTTTGTCAATATAATTTCTCAACAAGTCACACACAAATTTGATAACGTAAAATCAGAGGTGCGAAATTTCATTTTGGATGTGTTTTGTATGATTCTAAACTGTACCAGTTTAGAAGAAATTGATTGTATTTTTGAAACATTTTGTTTTATATTGTGCTCGAAATTTTCAAACCAACTAATGTCACAATCATTTACTAGCTTGAAAAAAATGTTGAATGGGTCGTCTGATCCAAACATTAGCCCCTCAGATGCGGCAGAATGGAGGTCTACTCAAAGGAATTCGTTTTTCTCGAAAGCAATATTCGGCAGAAGTCCTTATTTTATTAGATACAATAATATTTATCTAAATGTTATTCAAAAAATTAACCACCAATCCGATGGAATATTAAATAATTTTTTTAACGAAGATTTTTTAACTTTTGCGATTAAAAGCTATATGGCATATTTACCATTTTGGGGAGTTTGTTTTTCTTTTAAAATGGGTATTGAGGGTCGTCTATCAAACGCAAGTGTAGAAAGTTGGTTTTCGATAGTAAAAAACCACTACACGAATCATGAGCTTTTGCGCATCGGTAGATTTGTAAATCTTATGAAGGAAAAAACTTGTAAAATTGAAAAAATGGTTCAATTGTCAGCTACGTCCATTACGAAAACTAGACTGAAAAGGAAAATTGAAAGTTCCAAAATAGATGATCCTGATAGCGATTTGCATGAGGAAGCATGGAACAAGAAAATTAAAATGAGTAACTCTCCAAAACATTTTGGTAAAAAGGTTTTAACTCGATTTTCAAAGACGTGTAGTTCCTCCGATTTGAATCAGTTACCGGAACCCAAAAATGTAGAAGAGTGTTATATTCTACAAAACGGGTATACTTTTATAGAGGAATCTGTTGTAATAAAAATCAGAAATACTTGCGCTTTTGATTCGGTTGCTCAAATATTTTTATGTTTATTTTTGGATGTAGATTATTACAAGGGTTTTATTCGAACATCTGAAAACTCTTTTTTTAATTTTATATACGATTTTGCAACTTCGAATGAAACCGCATCAATTTACAGACACAGATCACGGTTGCTGTTAAACATCTATGAAAATAGTCCTGGATTAGTTTCTACAACAGTAAATATTTCATTGGATGCTATATGTCCAATATCGTTTATACTGGAGAAAGTACTTTCATCCCCTTTGACAAAAAGAAGAAATTGCTCCAAGTGTGAGCCTATAACCAAATTAAGACAAACATTTTATGTCCCACTTAAAAATGTTTTCACTTTCAATCAAGCGTCGCTGAGTAATATGCAGTCGGCAATAGATTTTGAAAGATCTTGTTGTGGAACGTGCCATGAAAAGCGGACGAAATCGTTTTTTACAAATTATGGTTTAGCCATTGTTGGTGAAAAGCCAACTAATAATTTGTATAACATCGCTATAAGTAAAATTAGTAGTATTATAACCTTAGGCCTTGAGGATCTTCAGCTAAAAGCGATAATTCACTTTCAACAACCGGAACTAAAACATGCTTCTGGACATTTTCGTGCGTATATTAAACGAAATGACAGCAATTGGGAGACACACGATGATTTGTTGCAATTCCCCATGGAGACCTCGTCCGCAACAAAAATAAATCCGGCAATTTTGATTTATTCAAAATATTAATGATTGATAATAATCAACTTGTAAAATTACCTTTAAATTTAGTGGAATGTATCAAAATAGTATATAGTAGAAATAATTAAGTTAGATATAAGTTGTAAAAAAGGGAAGCGAAGTCCGAGATTCAAACCTCCACGTGGTGCTTCCTGGATAACTCAAAATGAATCAGGCGAGGCAGTGATACTGCCGCAAGCATTAACAAACTTAAATAAAATTTGGTATGACTGTATGACGTTGCGTTAATTACCATATAGTCACCATGCGAGCACATCTCCAGATTTCGAGATAATTTGCATAGTGCAGCATTGCTTCCACGGAATTTAGAGGAAAATACAATATTTTTGAAAATTTATGTCCAGAGCCATAACCTATTTCAGGAAATGGCACACACATATTAAGATAGCCCACTTCATCCCCTTTAATTACCATATAGTCACCATGCGAGTACATCTCCAGATTTCGAGATAATTTGCATAGTGTAGCATTGCTTCCGCGGAATTTAGAGGAAAATATAATATTTTTGAAAATTTATGTCCAGAGCCATAACCTATTTCAGGAAATGGCACACACATATTAAGATAGCCCATTTCGTCCCCTTTAATTACCATATAGTCACCATGCGAGCACATCTCCAGATTTCGAGATAATTTGCATAGTGTAGCATTGCTTCCGCGGAATTTAGAGGAAAATACAATATTTTTGAAAATTTATGTCCAGAGCCATAACCTATTTCAGGTAATGACACACACATATTAAGATAGCCCACTTCATCCCCTTTAATTACCATATAGTCACCATGCGAGCACATCTCCAGATTTTGAGATAATTTGCATAGTGTAGCATTACTTCCGCGGAATTGAGAGGAAAATACAATATTTTTGAAAATTTATGTCCAGAGCCATAACCTATTTTAGGTAATGACACACACATATTAAGATAGCCCACTTCATCCCCTTTAATTATCATATAGTTACCATGCGAGCACATCTCCAGATTTCAAGATAATTTGCATAGTGTAGTATTGCTTCCCCCGATTTCTTTCGAACTTTATATGTTGACATAAATTATATTTATGTACAATGATTAAATTTAAATTTGGAAACTATTTTCTCTTTTTTTCTATTATTTTTGTATAATTTATTGTAAATTGTTGTTTGATAATAATTTTTACAAACCTACACTTTTTAACGTCAGAGTTTTATAAACATTTACACTTTTATGTTGCCACTTTTTAGTGTACCTACACTTTTTTTTAACGTTAGAAACTTCACACCGGTACATATGCATCAGAAAAGATTTCAATATTTCTAAGTGTGTAATCGAGTAAATGCTGATTTTGATAACTATTTGACAAGTCTGGATGTAAATTGTTTTGAACCGGATATAATTTTGTCTCACATTACAGATAAATATGAAGAACTAATTACCAAATACACACGCACTATTAAAAAAACAGTTAAATTAAAAAATTCGTATTGCCCTTGGATCACGTACGATTTATGGCAATTAATTAATAAAAAGGAATCAATCCTAAAGAAATCTAAGCGGCAACTCCGTAATAGTTCAGCAGCAAACCAAAATGTAAGCGATTATAACCAAAGACTTCTAGAAATGCATAAGGTGATTAAACGTGAAAAGTATTATGCCAAAAAGAGATATTTTGAAAAGGTTTTTGGGGGTGTTCCTAACCAACGTGACTTGTGGTTCAATATAAATGCTTTACTGGGTAGAACTAATAGCAACCATCTGTTATTAATATTGGTGGGGAAATTATATCTGACGGATACAGAATTGCATCTCAATTCAACAATTATTTTACGAATGTTTTGGAAGATTTGGCTGGTCAGATTAATAGTTCCAAAAATATTTTTAAATTTAATACCTATCACGTTGTTAATCAAACTATATTTATAAAACCTACGTGGTCTGTTGAAATATTTAACTTAATTATTGATTTGGAATCCAAGAAAGGAGGTGGACCATATTTGCTCGATAGTAATGTCCTAAAATTCCACATCAATAATTTTTCGGAGATTTTATCAAACGTTTTTAATAAGGTTTTTGAAACTGGAATATATCCAAATTGTTTAAAATTATCAAAAGTTATTCCAGTCTTCAAAAGTGGCGATAAAACTAAATTGACGAATTATAGACCAATATCTACGTTAACTGTTATAGATAAACTGTTAGAAAAATTGTTAGCATTACGGGTTAATTCGTTCTTATAGAGACTCACAATTTATTATATAATTTTCAGTATGGTTTCCGAAAATGTTCAGGGACTGATGTTGCTTTGGTTGAAACAGTTGATATGATTAATAGTTCCATAAATGATAAGTTCTATGTATGTGCTTTGTTTTTAGATCTAAAGAAAACATTTGATACAGTGGACCATGAATTATTATTAGATAAATTGAATTGGTATGGATTTAGAGGGAAATCTCATGACATATCGAAAAGTTGTCTCGCGAATAGAAAACAATTCGTTTTGTTAATGGCGTTAGTAGTAAGAGTAGTTTGGTGAAGTACGGTGTACCTCATGGCAGTGTACTCGGCCCTATGTTATTTTTATTATTCATAAATGACATGGGTAATCTCCCATTAAAAGGAAAACTTAGGTTATTTGCTGATGACTCTGCACTGTTTTATGAAGTTAAGGATCCGATTGACGGACTGCAGTTTATGTCACATGATCTTGACATTTTACTTGATTTTTTTAATAAGAATATGTTATATTCAAACTTGGCTAAAACTAAATAC
Organism: Nephrotoma appendiculata; assembly: GCA_947310385.1. NCBI lineage: Eukaryota > Metazoa > Arthropoda > Insecta > Diptera > Tipulidae > Nephrotoma > Nephrotoma appendiculata. The sequence goes on along the minus strand of OX371223.1, from coordinate 139,274,391 downwards.
ATGGTATTCCGTTCAATTAGCAAACCTCTTCCTGCATTACCTAGTCTTGCTGTAGCAAATGTCAATATTGAGCTTGTCGAAACTTATAGGTATTTAGGAATGATTTTAGACTCGCATCTTAATTGGCAGCATCATATTGATACGGTCTGCTCAAAAGTTTCTCCAATAATTGGTTTTACACGCAAGGCCTCTCATTATATACCTACTGTAATATTTATTCTTCTCTTACTTATTAATAGAATTATTTATTATTTCATACATGTGTTTGAACTTAGCTTTTTAGCCTCTCCCTTCTTACTACTTCTTTTAGTTTTTATTGTGCCCTTGTAACAAATATTTGTTCTTAATATTTGTTAACAGGTGTCACTGCTTATACTACATCTCCCTGTTTTATTTTGCTACCCATCAATATTAAATGTAAACTGATAATTCAATTTTTTATAATTCTTATATAATTACTAAAATTAAAACTTAACATAAGTACATTTTTTTTTTTTTTTTTTTTTTTCCAAATCCAATCTATTAGGAGGTCTGATAGTTCTACCAAATCTGTTCGTATAATAATTAGGGATTTGATTTTCAATACTATTTCTGTTACGTGATATATAGGTATTTCCCGTCATTAAATTATCATGATTCTGAGTATTACTATAGTTGTTATCATTTACATTTTCTTCAAAATTAAATTGTGAGTTAATGGTAGGTTTGTTTTCAGATTTCCTTAGATGTATCGTATTTCTTCGTTTGATTCTATTATTCTCATCTTTTATATAAAACGATCTAGATGTATTATGTCTTTCTATTATATATCCTGGTTCCCAAGTTTTGCCATTTTTATATAAATACTATGTTATCTCCCTCTTTTAGATCTGATCGTTTTCGAGACGATTTATCATAATACTTTTTAATTTTATTTTTCTGTTCAATTAGATTCTCACGAATGTTTGGGATTATTTTAGGTAATAATAGGTTGTCAGATATTGGAATTTGAGTACGAGTTAGTCTACCCATTAACATTTGATTGGGTGACACTTTTAATCCTGAAATATCCATATTCCGATATTCCAAAAGGACAAGTTCTAAATCTATTCCTGTTTCTATTGTCTTTTTAATTATATTTTTACAAATTCCAACTGCCTTTTCAGCCTGCCCATTTGATTGTGGATATGTAGGACTTGTCGTTATTGTTTTAAAATTATATTCTTTTGCAAATTTTTTAAATTCATAAGAATTAAACGGTACATTATCAGATATGAATGTTTGAGGAATGCCATGAACTGAAAATATCTGCTTCAGTTTCTTAATTATTTCATAAGCTGTTTTATTGTCTATCAATTTTAATTCTATATATTTAGAATAATAGTCACCTAAAACTAAATAGTTTTTGTTACTCCACTCTAATATATCAGCTCCTACTTTTTGAAATGGTAAAGTGGACACTTCATGAGATATTAATTCTTGTTTTATATTCGAGTTTTGATATTTTTCACAAATCCTACATTTTTTTACCTCATTCTCAATATCTTGCTCCATATTTGGCCAATAAAAAATAGGTTTCGCTCTCGAAATTGATTTACAAATGCCAAAATGTTACTCATGAATTTTCTTGGTCATTTTATTACGAAGCGATTGCGGTACTAATATTCTATCTCGATAATAAACAATATTGTCTTCTACGTACAACTCATTCGGTTTGTTCCAGTACATTCTTAAGGAATCTGAGACATTCTTTTTGGAATTCCCCCAACCGTTTTGATATGCTATTATTAATTCTGTTAAAACTGGATCTTTCAAAGTCTCAGTTTTAAATTCATCTTTCCTCTCATCCGATACATTAATCGTATGTACAATATCTTTTAGATCATTATCTGTTTTATCATCATCAATTACGTGTGAGCATGCTCTTGATAATGCATCCGCTATATGCATGTATTTACCTGGCAAATACGTTACTTCAAGATCATAAATTAGTAATTTAATTTTTATACGCTGTAATCGATTTGATTTAATCTCACTTACAGGTTTATTCATGATACTAACTAGTGGCTTATGATCTGTACTCACTTTTACCCTACGTCCGTAAACATAATTGTGAAATTTTTTACAGGAGAACAAAATTGCCAGAAATTCCTTTTCAATCTGTGCATAATTAATCTCTGCTGCATTCAAACTTCTAGAAGCATAGCACACTGGCTTTCCTTCCTGCAATAAACAACAACCAATACCACTTTTTGATGCATCGGTTTGAATGAATATTTCCTTATTGGTGTCAAAACTAACTAAAACAGGCGAATTAGTAATAATTCTTTTAAATTCATTTATAGTATTTATGTGGTTTGGTAACCAACACCACTCTGAACTCTTTTTCAGTAGTTCTCTCAAAAGAGTAGATATTTCCGAAAAACTTGGAATAAAATTTCGAAGATAATTTAGTATACCTAAATATCGTTGAAGGTCTTTCTTGCTTGTTGGCATATCATATTCAACTATACTTTTTATACGTTCTGAATCTGGGCTAATCCCTTGCTCAGAAAATACATGACCTAAATATTTCACAGCCTCTAACTTATATTGAAATTTGGTAATATTGAATTTAATGTTTCATTCTCTAGCTCTTTTCACTACTTTTTCTAAAATTCTATCATGGTCTGCAACGGAATTTGCGGAAATAAGTATATCGTCTATATAAACGAAGACCCCTTCTATCACCAAAATTTTTTATATTGTATTTTTGAAATACTTCCGATGCAATATTAATGCCAAATGGAAGTCTATTGAATTTGTAGCACCCGAATGGTGTACTAAATGTGCAAAGGTCTGTTGACTGGTCATCCAATTCTACTTGCCAGAATCCTTCTTTCAAATCCATTACACTGAATATCCTTTTTCCATTCAATTGAGCACATAAATCCGATAGACTCGGGATTACACAATAATCTTTTATTATATTTGCATTCAAATGTTTCGGATCAAGGCACAATCTTAAACTATGATCAGGTTTCTCTATTACAACCATTTTGGAGACCCATTGATTTGGTCTTTCCACTTTGGATATTATTTTTAGGTTTTCCATCTGATCTAGCTTTTGTTTAACTTTATCTTTTATTTTAATAGCTATTCGGTGGGGTGGATTCGAAACTGGAATTGCGTTTTCTTTTACCTGAATACTATAAAAATCTGGAAAACTTCCCAAACCATTAAATACATTCTTTATCTAACGTTATATCACTCACATCCTTGATAATGCCCAATATTTGCAAACTACTTAAACCAATAATAGGTGTAGTATCCCCTTTTACTATAACAAATTCTTCTTTGGTCTTTATACCATTCAGGTCTACTAACAATTTTATAGAACCAACTGTTTCTATTAAGAACCCTCCATACGCTTTTAAAATAGTTTTATCATTGTTTATGGTTGCATTCGTTGTTATTTTATTAAATAGCTACATGATGTGGAATAATATTAACGTCACTACCCGTATCTATTTTGAACTCTATTACTATATTTTCAACTTTGATGTGTTTATACCATCTTTTAATTGTACCCGAATTAATTGTACTAATGTACATTTCATTTACATTGTTTTCAAAATCCAACCGGCTTGTTTCATCAATATTATTCACATTATTCATTTTTTTATTTTGCCAGCAAACATCAAATGTGTGGTTCCATTTTCCACAATTGGTACATTTTTTACCTTTGTTTTTACAATTATCGAACTCATGTTTCTGATAACATTTTTTGCAAAAATAAATTTTTGACTGATTGAGGGACACACATTTGATGTTTGGTTGCATCACATAATTTTTATTTCTAAATTTATTTTTATTAAAACTAATTTCAGCTATGTTTTTATTTGATTGTACACACCTTATTTGCTTTTTTGTTGCTTCTGCTGCCCGACAGAAATCCATTGCCTTTTTTAAGGTTAAGTCACCCTTTTTTATCATTGCCTCTTGCAATTCACGATCTGTCGTACCCAAAACTATGCGATCTCGTAACATTGAATCGGTTTGATCACCGAATTCACAATCTCTAACCAACCCCTGTATATCGGTCAAAAATTCGTCGAATGGTTCCCCTTCTCGTTGATTTCTTGAATAAAACATAAATCTGGTATAAATAATGTTTTTTCTCGGATTGCAGTACTGTTCAAATTGTTCCACTATGAAATCATATTTTTCTTTTTCATCCTCTTTCATTGAGAAACTGTTAAAAATTTCCATTGCCTGTGGCCCCATCGTATTCAAAAGAAGTGCACATTTTCGCTTCTCTGAGCTATTAATTAAATCCGCGGCCGTCAAATATATCTCAAATGCCTGCTTAAACCGCTTCCATTCTTCTGATAGATTGTTTGAAAATTGCATTGGTTTTGGCTTCATAAAATCCATTTCCAATTTTATTTTAATTTTCAGTATTTTGCAATTTTTTTTTTTTTTTTTTTTAGGTTATGTTCAACACGTTTTCTACTTTTATTATTTTTTAAATTTATTTGTTTTATTTTATTGTTTGGTCTACAGCGCCATGTAATATTTATTCTTCTCTTACTTATTAATAGAATAAACACTTTATTTTATTTATTTATATATTTATTTAATTAACAAATTATTTATTATTTCATACATGTGTTTGAACTTAGCTTTTTAACCTCTCCCTTCTTACTACTTCTTTTAGTTTTTATTGTGCCCTTGTAACAAATATTTGTTCCACTATGGAATCATATTTTTATTTTTCATCCTCTTTCATTGAGAAACTGTTGTAAATTTCCATCGCCTGTGGCCCCATCGTAATCAAAAGAAGTGCACATTTTCGCTTCTCTGAGCTATTAATTAAATCCGCGGCCGTCAAATATATCTCAAATGCCTGCTTAAACCGCTTCCATTCTTCTGATAGATTGTTTGAAAATTGCATTGGTTTTGGCTTCATAAAATCCATTTTCAATTTTATTTTAATTTTCAGTATTTTACAATTTTTTTTTTTTTTTTTTTTAGGTTATGTTCAACACGTTTTCTACTTTTATTATTTTTTAAATTTATTTGTTTTTTTTATTGTTTGGTCTACAGCGCCATGTAATATTTATTCTTCTCTTACTTATTAATAGAATAAACACTTTATTTTATTTATTTATATATTTATTTAATTAACAAATTATTTATTATTTCATACATGTGTTTGAACTTAGCTTTTTAACCTCTCCCTTCTTACTACTTCTTTTAGTTTTTATTGTGCCCTTGTAACAAATATTTGTTCTTAATATTTGTTAACAGGTGTCACTGCTTATACTACACCTACGAAAATACTTCTATGCATATACTTTGCCTTCATTCACTCTAGAATTACTTATGGCCTCGTTGTTTATGGCAACTCATCCCAATCGCGATTGAGAAAGCTACAAGTTCTGCAGAACCGTTGTATTAAAGCAATATATAAATTACCAATTCTATATTCATCGAGAGATTTATACGCTCTAAAGGTTTAAAATATTTTACCGGTAAAAGCCTTACACTTCATGCAGACTGTTAAGTATATCTATAGGATAAGAAATGCTACTCTAAGCGTGAGTAATATTAATTTGAGTCCGTATAATCACCAATATCTCACGCGCAATAAAAATAATCTGAAACCTTGTACTATTATTAATGAGTATGGTCGCAAACGAATTAGTTTCGTAGGCCCTAAAATGTATAACGAAGTCCCTGTTGAAATAAAACAGCAAAATTATGTTAATTTTAAAAAAAGAATAGCTGATTTTTTAAAAGCGATTATAAATAAATATATTATATAAAAAGGTATAGATGCCAAGATTATAGTAGTCTTTATTTACATTGTATTTTTGAAATATGTTATTATTTGTAGAGTATAGAATTGAATATTGCTGTATGCAATTCTCTTTAAGGAATTCGGAATCCACTGCGAACTGCATCCAACAATATATATGTATGTATACTATTATTTATTGTATAAAAATAAAATTATAATTATTATTATTATTATTATAAAACATCGTAACAGAGGATTGAATTCAAAAACATATGAATACAACCTGCCTTTACATTGACCACCAAAATATTACAATTAAAAATTAAACCTGTCGCCGTAAAACGCATCAACACAAATCAGAAAAAACTAAGCACTGACAGATTAAAATATGCCGGGCCCAAGAAACACATTCTAGCGAAGTCGATGATGATGCAGCCGTCAATGTAGACCAACACTGAAAAGAATTCTAGTAAACCTATATCGAAACATAATCAAGCACACTCGGGTCGGGTACCAATAATTGAGAATCAACAATATAACCATAAAGATATTACCAATAGCCATCCTCTATAGAATTTCACCGACAGTCAACCCGAAATTATGAAAAGAACAGGCTAGCTTCAGACCAGGGCGAAGTAACGCCAATGGTATATTAACACACTTTGAGCGGGTAGCCAAATAGACCAAACTGATATGCGTAGCGGGTGAACTTTCTATGATATTGGCTGAATGAATTGTTGATATCATCCGAACGGGGAAAGAAGTCTTCACACTCGCTATCAAATTCAGCAATATCGACATTACTTGAAATTTGCGATAAGATATTTACGTAAACTTCACTGTCACTATCAGAAGCCATTATTATTATAATAAAAAAAAAAAATAAAAAATGTTCAACCGTCTAAACTATATACTGAATTAATTTAAAAACATATGTTTAACACCCTTTCTACTAAACTCTGAATATTTATTAAAAAAAATCCTTGAAAGATTCGAGTTTGCTTTGTATTTATATATATTTAAATGATGAGTGGTCTGCATAAAAACAACTTGAAGGCGAAACACATTTATGGCTCCTTATATTTATTATGTAAACAAACGTTGAAAAAGTAAAGTAAATAGTTGAATCTAAACAAAAAATAGAAGCTTACTCTTTCAGTTCCGTATGTAAACCGATGAGTAAAAATACATTGCCCCGCTTTTAAAGTAAGTGCATTCAAAAAGGTAAAAATACCCGGCCCACATATAAGCAACAGTTCTCGAAACAGGAATTTTTACCCGCCCCGCTTATAGTGTGTTAAAACAAAACGAATCTTCATTGAGCAGTCTAATGAATGGGATTCACCACTAGACCTACTCAGATCTCAAGCAAAAGAAGTTGGCCTTAAAATTAATATCAGGAAACCCAGACGATGAGACTAAGCACACCATTGAAACCGTATACGTTGGTTGTACTTTAGCGAAAACGGGTGGCACAGATGAAGTTATGAAGGATCAAAACAACAAAGCCAGAATAACATTGAACATGTTACACAAAGTCTGGGACACATCTGCCCTATCACGCAAACACCAAACTAAGAATGTTTTGGTCGTATGTGAAATCAGTGTTGCTGTATGGTTGCGAAACCAGGAAACGTTGTCATATGATCAACAATAAGCTACAATTGTTTGTAAATGAATACCTTACAAGAATACTGAGGTGCTTCTGCCCCAATAAAATAGCACATATTATCCTTAATATGGATTGCATATATTATGGAAGGCGTAGAATTAAATAACAAGTAAGTCTCTGAAATGGAATCCAGGTCGTGGGTATAGAAATCAAACCAATAGAACCCAACAAAGTTTAATGATCCAGCCCAGTATACTCCCTATGCTCCTAAATTGGAGATAAAGGAAAAAAATATCGCTTAAAATATCCAGTGAGCCTTTGGTCATATTTTGGCACACATAATCCTAAGATTATGAACCCCAAAAACGTCTACTCATGCCGTCATTATTTGTCTCAAAATGTTTTTATGCTTTACCATTTTATTGCGTGAAAATGATGATAAACCATGTAAAGGGTCGTTCAATAAGGACGCTCAAATTTTCTTTAGGCCGACATAACTTTCTGGAGCATGCGGCAAGTTGATGCACCTACCTCCCACCATTTAATTTTCCCACCATGGGCCCTATTTACAACCGATTTTGATCGTCTAAACGATTTAAAATTTTTTTAACTTTGCTGATTTAACGATATCAAACTTTAACCATAATGCAACATAAATTTGCTTCAGTAGCATACAAAACAAGCTTTGAGTCATATTTTTCAATATCAAGAAAGTATAAACTCCTTTTTGAAATGGTTTGAATTACAAAGAAATCATAGAACTTTGATCATTGCTACCATAAATAATAATTATCGACATTGTCTACATTCTCTACATGTCGAAACAATTTTCTAAGTTTTCTACATACATTGTCTACACGTGAAAAATATTAATTATCTACGCTGTGTAGACAATACGACACAACACTGGCTTTAATTAGAATAAGAAAGTATGTATTGTAAAATGAGTAACCAATAGGGTTTCCATTTTACTTGGAATTTGATTACTCGAGTAGTCGTGTTTCTGTTTTCTAATTAACCGGTTACTCGAGTACTCGAAATAATAATTGTTTACCAAAAAACAGCTAAATAGTTCTATTAATATTATTTATTTAATAAAAAAAAAAGCAAATCAGACTAAAATAAAATTCGGCGTTCGAAATGTTACCAACTTCACGCTGCTGTAGCAACTCATCAGCTAATGACAGCGCGCTTTTTTGAAAAGCGTCAGTCTGGTATGTTGTATACAAGCCTACAGAAGGATAACATTTAACGTTGCAGTTAAAAAAATATCAAAATAGAATTCAAACAGATCAGTTGCTTTGTATTTGGATGAAATATCGCAACCAGCCATTTGATACTAAGCTACGATATTTACATATGAACAAAATGTTTGTGTATCGGACCATTACGCACGCTACAATGATACTGGTAGCATCAAAAAACGCCATGGAGATGAACATCCAAAAACAGCAACTACGCCAGAAATCGTTCGAAAGGTCAAGGCCAGAATTCAACGTAATCCACGACAAAGTATAGTCCAATTGGCGAAAAATCTCTATGTGTCATCTCGTAACATGGTGTGCATATTAAAAAATGAGCTACGATTGAAGCCCTACAAAATACAAAACGTTCAAGATTTAACATCTGCAACAAAGGCAGTTCACCTAGCAAAAGCAAGCAAATGTGTTAAAACACTTGCACATCTTTTCTGATGAGAATCTTTTAGGCAAAAGGCAATTAAGATTAGCGATTTGCTCTGCAAAATCCAGCACTTGCATCATTGATGCTTTGGGCCGCTTTAGCTGCCACAGGACGCTCACTCGTTTTCATTGAACAGGACAAAAAGGTAAATCAACCAATCTACCGTGAAAAGATTTTAAACGATGCTTTATTACCTTAGGCACTTATACAATTCGGTATAGAAACCATTGGATGTTTCAACAAGACTCGGCACCATCCCATAAAGACCATGAATTCCAATGTTTTATAATAAAAAATTCCCAGATTCATTTCTTCACAACAATGGCTACCTACCACATTACTCGGACTTAAGACCATAAGACCAATGGATTTTTTCTGGATTCCAAGTATTAACTAAAAAATATGAGACAGCCGACGCTTAAAAGATTGCTCTTCGGCGAGAATGGTACAAAATAGCATCAGACACGTTTGTGCAGCATGTGAAGCCTTCTCGGACTGACTCGATACTTTATACGTGCTAAAGCTGGCTATATCGAACAATACCATATTTTTTGTTGAATTTGAAATGTTTTTACAATATACTGAAGTTACCGACCGCTGTATCTATGCCTAGTCGTGAATGGATTTTTGTCACTGCGGTGTGTGCTTGATTAGGGAGGTCTGATTAAAGTTTGGATACAATTTTGTAAATTATGGTATTCTGTTAATTCATTTGCTAGTTCTAATATTTCAGTTTCTGAACCTAATTCTGAAACTTCACGATTTTCAAATTAAAAATCTTTTTTTTTAAACAATCATAATTTTAAGGCTATATTTAGATGAATATAGTTTAAAAACTCATTTCATTTGGTTTAAAGTAAGTTTCCGTATATAAAAATATAAGTAAGTAGTGACGCCCATATCTCTATTTTTACGTTTATCAATTTCATTTTTCAATATTTTCAATAAATTTAGTGATTGTTTAAAAGTTTGCTATGAAGAAACTTCTAAACTATCACTAAATTCCTACGATTGCTCCTTCTGCTGTTATTAAATTAGCTTTTTTTGTACCTAGTTACTGAACTGATAACATTTTAGATTCACAAACATGTCAATTGAAATGGATAGAACGTAAAAAAAAGGGAACGTAAAAAAATTGGAACGTCAAATAAATTTCATTAACAGTGTTCTCTTGTACAGTGAATTTTAACTATAGCATACAAATCAAATCCTAAAATTAGGCAACAAATTTAATTAATATTTTAGATAAAAAATTAGTTTTTCTAAACCTCTAAACTCTCCTTCTAAATGGAAACCTTAGTAACCAATAGGTTACTCATCTTAATCCGGGAAATTAATTTAAGATAGATAAAATTACTAGATTTTTTTTATTGTTAATTATGCGATCTGTTTTTGGGGCTCAAACTCACTCTGCTCTTCCGCGGTTAGGCTTTTTACGTCCATACTTTACGCCTCCCGGCCAACTCGAGGACGTACGATTATAGCACCGATTTAAGACAGGGGGTCATAGATGTGTTACATTTCAGCACAGATCGTAATCTGTTGATGAAATTACACTTTGTATCCTGCCCCTATCGGGATTCGAACCCGGTACCTGCCGATCCAAACGCCAAAACTTTAACCACTGTGCGTGCCATTTGGTCGAGATCAATTACTAGATGATCTCTGAATCAGTTGTAATATTGTATAAATAAATTTATTAAATTAAAAAAGAAAAAACGTATTGAAAATTAAACAAACAAAAATTTGCCGACCATTTGTGTGCGTAGGGCCAACCATAAAAAAATTATAAAATTAAAAAAAAATAAAAAATTTTACGACACTAATTTCTAATGACATTCCAGCCATACTAGGAGTGCGTTTACAAATGCTACATTGTAATCATATTGTTACAACTGTCATTGTAATTTTTCCGGCCATCTTAACTATATATTGTTTGAAACGTCAAATTGGCATTACATATACAAATAAATAAAAAAAATTAATTTTTTATAAAAAATTTATAAAAATAATTTTTAATAAAAAACATTCATCCTGCAGATAGGTGATTGAGCGCAGTTTTGCACTTTTATTTGGAAGATTTAGGCGGTTAAAAAAATTAGATTTGCACAGAACCGATAGGGCAGCCGCAACAATAACAGCGTGTTGTGTTCTTCATAACATTTGCCTTGATTTTGAGCAAGATGTGGAACTATATATTAGTGAAGGGCTTTCTGATCATAGTACAAACGATTCCACTGAACAAACAAGGCAGAGCTCTACAGGAAGTGGTGCAACTAAACGTGACGCAATGTGTAACGATTTATAAAAATAAAACGAACATTTAATATTATTTAATTTTTAATTTCTAATTTTTAATTTTTTATTAAATCAATCAATTGATTAATCTGTCGGTCTGTCGACTCGTATAACTCTCGTGGTTTATGAACGCATTAGAACTGTCATTGTTAACAATATTGTTACAATGTAGCATTTGTAAACGCACTCTAGACGTAACGAGTGTACATGTAAATATTGTTGAATATTGAATGATAGCTATTTGTTTTTAGATAGCACGGCACATATTTTAATTTTTTTTAAGTTTGGACGCAAAATTTCGCTCCAATAATTTTTATTGAGTGACAATTCATATTTAACGAAGCTTCGTTAAAGTTTTTAATTTAAATTAATTTTTCCATGGGCGAAAGCACGTTTATAATTTTTTTTTATTTTTGACAAGTTGTGTTACCGCACTAGCCAACTAGTCAAATTTTTCGTAACAAAAAACTTTCGCCGTTTTCCGTAAAGGTTTGGCAAGTTGTATTACTGATTGGCTGGTTCAGCCATAAGTAGGCCTGTCTCTCTCTCTCTCTCTGGCTTTCACATCCCATGAAGGGGATCCCATCTCGATCGATCGTTCTCGTCCTCCAGTTTCGACATCCTTATGTTCGTAGAAATTATTCGATGTCGTCACACCAGCGTAATCATGGTCTTCTCTACGATGCGTCGTTGACGATAAGTAGGCCTAGGTATGATGAAATTTACGTTCAATTTTAATTTAGTAAACATTTTTGGGAATAAATAAATTTATCATTAAATATTGTAAACTCTCAATTGTATTTAGTATCAGATGAGTAGAATAAAAGTTCGAATTATTAACGTGGATTCAAATTTAAAATGAACTATATACAGCGAACGAAGTTACCTACCGCCAGCGTGCCAACATAATCTATACGTGTTTCCACCACAAAGTACGTAGTTCTCTTTTAACATGAGGATATCAGAAAAGTACCACGCAGGTTGTACCAAGTAGAATTAGGGACTTTCCAGTTTAGCAACCGCTAGCAAAAAAGTAGCAGCTGGTAAACTGAAAAGCATTTTTTATTATTACTTTGTTTAGCTGGACCACTCATAAAGTTTTCATGAGTAAATCATAATCTAGAAACCGGTCTTGTTTCTTTATCTATCACAGCAAATAATTTTTTGTGAATTATTTTATGATGTTACTATTTGATTAAAAAAAAAACTTATCACCTATGCGCTACAAATATTTATTATAATTTATGTTTGACCTAGATATCGGGCGCTTCTATGTACACGCAACAAGCAGCTAAATTATGCGTAACTGCTTCTAACTACTCATGCAAAAATATTAAAAGCTGTTGTGAGTGGTTAGTTTATTAAAGTCGAAAACCATTTTATTAGCGGTTTCCTAGCGGCTATATAGGCGATGGATTAGATTATAATACTCTACTGAGCTAGGCGAGACCAAAAGTACGACCAAACGTTAGTGCAATCAACCAAATGTCTTCATCGGAATATGTTTATTGCATTTTATACACGCATCAATACAAATTTGTATTGGAGTGTCATGATTCCATCCAGTTATCAAATATGGGTCACGCACATGAAATAACAACACAAAGAGTTTTTAATACTTCGCTCCGCATACATACATGCTTGTGTGGAGAAATTCTTATTCTTATATGCGGTTCTTAGACATGTTAATTGGAAGAGCAAACAAGAAGTAAACAATCTTTAATAAACCTTTAGTAAATAATTAAAACAAAATAGTGTGACATGTGGTATTTACCCATAAAGTTGCTGCTTTAGTTTTAGCTTTGACTTAACGTGCATTACATCGAAAATTAAATAATTTATATAAATGAAAAGTCTTGTGATATCATCGTTGTTGCTACTTGCAACTGTGAAATTTACCAATTGTATTTTATTATTTCCAAGTTCTACCATACTGCAGGTAAAATAAATTTGGGTAAACACTGTATTGTGGTATTATGATTTTTTTTTAATATTTTAGTTGTCCTGGTGTGTTGTCGTACCGTTAGAACTACCATTTCCAAATCCCAGTTTCAGATATGGTCGCATTGCTGTCAATCAAGGAGTTCAAGTTAATTATAATATGCCGTTTAATTTACTCCAATTTTATAAACCAAGCTTTTGGGCATTGCGTTCTTTTAATCGTAACTTTAAGGGCCTGCTTGAAAAGTATGCGCCTTTAACCGGCAAAAATAATAATAACAGTGAAGCGCATAGTTCCGGATCAGGACGAGATAAACGCGATTTAAGTGCTGCACAATTATATGGTAATATTGAAAATATGCTAGAAACTAAGGGATTCGATCGTGACTGCTTAAAAAAAAGTATTTGTGAGTTAGCTAAAGATCCATTGTATAGATTCGATGCGACTGGGGTGGACCATGAACGGGATTTATTTCTCGACATTATTCATTTTATGTTAACGTAATTTTATGACTATAATTTTATAAAATATGTGCGGTTAATAATTTGATACGTTTTTTTTAGGCCATCGGTACACGATGCATTCGATGCGAGTGAGCTGGAGGAACGAAAATTTTATGAGGAAGCCGAACTTATTGGGCACAATGACGGAGATTGCAACAAATTTTATGCACGATGTAAAATTTCGCCGCTTGAAATTGTGACACACAAAATTGAGGAAATCGATTGACCGAGTTTGGTGCAATAAAATATTTGGTTGTGTAAATTAGTAGAATTTGTGTTTTGTTCTTGCTGTTTTGAACGTCAATTGGTATTTTTTTGTGAACGAAATGAGCCGTGTCTCTATTCTTAATTTGATATGAGTGGGATGTTATCAACGTATAAAAAGCTAGCAGAGCTAATAACGGTAATTTTTATTGTTATACTTGCGCATGTAGTGTAGCGACCTGAAACAACTGGTTGGACTGATTAAAAAATAAATTTATATTTATAAATTAAAATTGTTCGTTCGTTCTTGAAAAACTGCTGTTTCCCAAGAATAACATTTCAAATTAAAATGCTCAATAATCGAATCAGGACTTACCCAAAAACATCAACAAGTATAGATCTAATTTAGTATTTGAAGTAGGAAAGAAATCTTTCGATCCTTGTAACAAGTTGATGTATAGCAGTTTCACATGATTTTCCAAATCTGTAAGCATGATGCTTGTCACTGAGTGGGAAATTACAGTATAAGAGAGATAATTTAACGAATTGTTTTAGGAACAGTTTAATTTGAACTGCAAGCTTTACGATTGAGAAATACTGTAATTCTGTTCTTAAATTGCAGTAAAATCTCGAAAACAGTGCAAGCTTGAAAGAGACGGAGTATGTGATCCCGAATAAGAAGAAACCTGTGTTGTGATTCAGTTGGGGATACCTCATCTGAATCACCTGCCTTATACATCGCGGGATGTCAAGAGTGACTATCTTGTGTGCTAAATCCGATTGTTGAAAGCGTTGGATTGTACGGAATCGACAAACTCAAGTTGAAACATGAAAAGTTAACAGTATAGTTTCCCTGTTGGAGAAGGTGCACGGGCAGCCGTCAGGGCTTCAATACACCTAGTATAGAAAAATCATTCTTGGCCAGATAATTACTAAGTCTGACGATGCAGTAAAAGTGTTTCATCACACACCGAAAAAAATCCTTATATGCTATTAACGAAGACCTATTCCTTAAAAAAATTATTAATTTATTCTTTTATAGTAAGAAAACATTATTGAATTAATGCAATATTTTTATTTGAGATTAATTTTAATTATCTAAATTTTCAACGTTTAAGAAATATTGGTTTGTACTACATGATTCGCTTAATTGAAGTTTTATTTGAACTCTAATTAATTTATTCATCACTTTCATGATTATTCGTTGAACTAAAGATTCTTTATAAATGAAGCTATTGAAAAATAATTATTTTTAGAGCGAATTAATGTAAACTGTTGGAAACAAATTTTTTAGTTATATGAAAATAACGTTGCTATAATTAAATAAATTTGGAATTTAAGAAGGTTAATTGTCCAGTATAATCTAGAACAACTAACCTATGTAGTTACTACAAAGAAGTTTTCTCTATTATTTTGAAATTAAAATAAAGAATTATTGTACATTCATTTAACAAATGGTTTGTCACCGTAAATAATAATACTTTAATTCTTGTTTGACATTTAATAAAACAGTTCGTTAATGTTATGAAAAGGAATAAACATAAACAGTGTTGCCAATTTAGCACTTTAAGTGCTAGATTTAGCACTATTTTGTTTTGTTTAGCACCATAAATATGTGTTTTGCACCTAGGTGCAATTTAGCACTATTTATATATTTTAGCACTAAATCTAGCACTTTCAAATTTAAAAAAAAATTGGTTGTGTAATATGGACGAACTACGTTATCGATATCTATTACTTCATTTTTGTTCTAAACTGTGTTTTCTCCAAACTCCAACCCTTTTGGAGATATTGCCAATTTTGCATTAAAATTATTGTTACATCCTCATTCGAATGGAGATATTGAGAGAGTATTTAGCCAAATGAATTTGGTTAAAAATAAAACGCGAAATCCAATGCAATTAATAACCCTTAATGCTATTCTTAGCATAAGGTTTGGGCTTCAACGCTATGACAAATGTTGTAATAATAACATTTTACCGGAAGATGTTATAGAACAAGTCGGTACTATGGCTTCCTATAATAAGGAAGCTGAGGAGGAGTTGTCTGTTAGAGAACTATTATATAATTTAAACTAGTTTTAACTTTACCGTTGTTCAGTACATTTTTAGTTTATATTTAACGAAATGTGAAGTCCTATATTATTATTTCGAATAGTTAATATGATTTAAAATTGGTGATAATTATATATTGTATATTCTATGATTTTTAATTAATATATTACATTGTTATATTATTTTTTTTTAATCTAAATTACTAAATTATTTAGATACAAACTTTTATATAAAAATTGAATTTGAAAAATAAAATTTTGTCTAAAATTTGTTAAAAATTCTATTATTATTTATTATATAGTTGTGTGTATACATAAATTTCATTTTTTTTCAGTTGATGTCTCCCTTGTTAAAGGTTTAAATCAATATATCTATGTTGATTTATTTACACATTTTCTAAGTCGTATAACCACAATCATGTTTGGATATGGTTTTGTAGTTTGTCTGTAATTAGTAATTTTCGAATCTCTCAATTTCTCGATATAAAAATTCCAAACAGATTGACATCTTTGAAATAATCTAAAAACATGGAATTTTAGCAAAATGTTTGCTGTTAAAACATAGTGTAACGCTTTTCTTGTGATTTTTTATGAAATCATATTTGAGAAGCAGTTTTGCGAACACCTACATTAATATTCAATTTCCAGTTTTTGCTGATTTTATTTTATATGGTGAGGACCATTTTTACTTGTAAAATAGGTACTAAAAAAATTTAGCACTCTGTAAAAGTCTGTAGTGGTAATCTAGCACTATTTTGACTTTAATCTGGCACTCACCAAAAATAATTGTTGGCAACACTGAACATAAACAATGATCTTCGGGTTTTGTAAATAATCATGTAAATTATAGCTACATATGTATGTGTATACTGAATTTGGCATTGTTGTGTTTCTGTATTTCTTCTTTCGCATTGTTTTTATATTTTGTGAGGAAAAGAACACATTAGAGACAAAAATATGGTTTTATTTTTGCGTCCAAACGAAACAAAATACGATGCATAAAATATTTACTTGTATCGTTCGTTATACTATTATACATTGAAAACAACACTTCGTCTTTTGTTTTTTCTTATTAACTAACATTGCAACCAGTGTTGTCAATTTTAAACTATCTAATCGCAAAATTAAAGAAACTGTTTGCACGTTTAAATAAATGAAAATGAATAAAAATAATATCAATTTACGGTAAAATGAAACGTAAATCAAAAATGTTTTAGTTTAAAGGAACATTTTTCAAGTGTTAAAAATTTTGATAATATATCCCTTTTTCCTATTTAAAAAAAAAATAAAAAAAATTGGCATAATTTAAGTCCGAACTACACAAATGTGTGAGTACAAATAATAGTATGTAATGGCGTTTTTGATACAAAATTTCGCTTGATTTGAAGTATGTATGTACAACCAACAAAATCGTCTATAAGTTAGTGTTTTTTCGGACGAAAATAATTTAAACAGAATGCACAAATGTGTAAGTTGGTTCAAAACACAAACAAAAATAAATTTTTGACATGATTCTTTTGCCTCACCCGCACAATTGTGTTACCGTGCAGGAAGATTGATATATAAATTTTTAAATCTGACAACGCTGTGCAACATTTCGTAATGATGTCGTGACATCGTTAACTGCGTGTAAAATAATTTAATTTTTAACTCGTTTCTACTTCATCATTCTGTTCGAAAGTTTCAAAGAGCGAGCAATATTCTCGTACCGGTGCGGTGTAACAAATAAAAAAAATTGGACGCCACATTTACTCGTACCGTAATATTTCAGGTAAGATTCTTGTTAATAATAATAATTACTAACTTAAATTATTGGTCTTTTGTAATTTTGTGATGTGTTGACGAGCATTGATGTATACAGTATACGCAGAGTGCACAAATACCTCATAATGGATTTTTTATATTTGATCGACATTTTATTTTGTGAAAAGTGTAGTTCGCGTAATTTTTTACATTTAATCTTAATGCTACTTATTTATGTTGGATATTGTGTTTTTTATATGTTGCAGTGTATATTAATCGTCCACGATATTATTGTATAATCTTTAACGGTGCAATATGTTGATCCTGATAATCCAGCTAACAATAAATGCGATATAAATCGTTCAACAGGAAAAATACGAGTATTTGTGGTTAAGCTAAGCATTCTACCGCGGCCAAGACAAAAAATTCATTTTCATGGAAATGAAAACGATGTGTAAAAAATAAAAAAAAAAATTGGACGCCACATTTACCGTAATATTTCAGGTAAGATTCTTGTTAATAATAATAATTACTAACTTAAATTATTGTCGATTTGTATTGTGTGATTTGTTGACGAGCATTGATGTATACAGTATACGCAGCGTGCACAAATACCTCATAAAGGTATTCATTATATTTGATCGACATTATATTTTGTGAAAAGTAACACGTAGTTCGCGTCATTTCTTACATTTAATCATTATGCTACTTATTTATGTTGGATATTGTGTTGTTTATATGTTGCAGTGTATATTAATCATCCACGATATTATTGTATAATCTTTAACGTTCAATATATTGATCCTTATAATCCAGTTAACAATAAATTTGATATAAATCATACAACAGGAAAAATACGCGTATTTTTGGTTAAGGTAAGCAAATCCACTTATATTTTTTAAAACCTATTTAGATGCAATTGACGTTATCGGATGTATATAGGACGGATTCAATAAATATTATAGATAACATAGAAGCATGGGGAGAGGGGTTTACAATATTATTATTAATATCATATTATTTGGGTTGGCTATATAATTTAATTTTATTTTTCTCAAATTGAGGTTAGATAAGCTATATGATAAATTTGTATCTTGCTTTCTTGTTTAGAAATGGTTCGTGCGTTTATTTTTCTTAAATGTACAATCAATTAATTCATTTTTATTAAGTGTGACTTTCATAATGAAGTTGTGATATGCTTAAATTTTTAGAAAATATGGTTGGTGAGACATCAGTACTATCATATGCGACTACACAATCTACCAAAATATGTATTGACCACAATTTTAGTTTGTAATTAAATAAAGTGTTTATAGTTTTATTTTATACTAAAATAATGATCTACTTTAAGTGTAGATTAACAGTTAGTGACTTACAAACTCTTATTGCTCACTTTAAATATTTTCATAGTCGCAAACAATTTGACCAGTTCACTTGTGTTGAAAACCATTGTAATCAAACTTTCCAAAGTTTAGGGAATTTTAAAAGACATGTTAAAAATAAACACGATAGTATTAAAAGTCGTATATCTATTATCGTATATCTATTGTCGTATTATCATATAAAATTAAATGCAATGTCAACATACTCATATAATTAATTCTAGATATGATGTCGGAAGATGGCTTATGTTTATGGATGGAACTGAAATTTAACCGAGATGATAGTCAATTAGACGAAATATTGTCTAAATGGACCAGATCGGCAGAATATCGTTGCAACTGGATCAAAACCAACACCGATAAAAACATAGGATCAATAATTCAGGAATGGCCAGCATACGAGCAGTACGGTCCAACACTTATTGGAATTGACTTCAATTTTATTTATAGAGATGCATGCAATATATATTTGTTATTTGAGCGGTTTTGTCGTAACGTGCCGATTATGGAGCACACAATTTTTGAACAAAATTCAAAGCAAATGCTTAAAGAATTTAAAGCCCAGCAGCATATTTCTGCTGGTAAAATTATTTTATTAATTAATATTTTTCTTAATAACGTCTTAAAACATTCTTTAGAACGATTCGAAAACGAATATACTAGATTTGTAATAGATCTGAATCAGATTCATATTGACGGTTATGAAATTATAACCAGCACCACTTGCAGAGCGAAATAAACATTAAGTAGGCACACGAAAAACTCGTAAAAATAAATATTTTTTGAAACATTAACATTTTCATAATTTATTAACCGAAAACTACATTTCTAGGTTGTGATAATCTTCAAAACTGTAATAACATTGATTTAAAATTTAAATTTCATGTATCTCAGTTCAAAAGTTTTCGATGATCGGTCATGTGGCCAACCCTTAATAACCTCTGCCAATTGAAATTTAAATATGAAATTAGTACTCTCGTTTTCGAATCGTATTCAGTCATAGGCTCTCCTGGTGATGAAATCCGTTTTGTGAACCATCCATCCTTAAGTTTGATAGAAAACTGTATTTCTGTAATTATTATCTTTTCAAATTGTAATTAGAAATAGCCTCTTATTTAAAAAATAATGATTTAAAAACTAAAATTTGTAATAATTTTCATTATTTTTATTTATTAATGATTATTAAATGTTCTTTTATTTATTTAGATGCACACTTCAGTATGATTCTATTGTTATTGTATGCGCTAATTAAGCCGACTACTAAATCCTTGGACATCACCACCAAAAAACTTCGAAAGCACACGATAAAAGATTCACAAAATTCTTTCATTGTCCTTTGCCAGTTAAGTCAAGATGTTGATGTTATTCTTCAAAAGAAAAAAGTCGAGAGTTTATCGGAAAAGAAGCAAATTCAGCCGTGCATTTTCGTTTTTGGAAAGAATTTTTATAATAATAATACATTTTACGTAATCTGTGACAATATCAAATACAAATATGTCAGCATCCTATCAGCCGTAGACTGCGCTTTCATATTGTTCCACGTATTTAATCTTAAATACCCTGAAGAATGTAAAGCTCCATGGCATTTTATTCAAAAATATCTATATAAAATAGAGACTCCATACGATGACTGCTTTCCTGCTGTTGATCTTCTTATATCTAAATTAAACAAACGTGAATAGATAACCATAAATATTTGGTAGTATTTTAAGGATAATTTTTTAATGTGTGCAGAATTCATTCAATTGTAATTATTTTAAAATTTTTATTTTCTACAAAGAATCTTGTTTTATTTGATAATAAAGCTTTATATTACGACATACTTAGTTCCTAGAAAATAGCTGGACGTAAAATATATATATCATATATAAAAAACTACGCTTGAATAAAGGATGTATTGTATATTCAATTATAGGTATATGTATGTATGAATCATATTTTATACAATAAAATAAAGTATGTATTAAAAACAAGCCTCGTCTTTTATTTTGTATAATCTTGCAAATGTAACTATTTTAGTTTTTGGGAAACTTCTTTTCGGTAAGATTATTTGATATATATTTCTAAACTTTGAATTAATCAAAACTGGATATCCGTAGATATTTATTTTTATTAACCAACATGGGAACTCTATCAACTTTTTAGTAGAGATAATGAATTTTCAAAAAACTAAATCATTTGAATTGTAATTCAATTTTATTTGAAAAATTAGAACATCGTTAACTTTTAGTTTAACTCATAATAAAATAAGAAACCGGAAGTTCCACCATTTTAACCTACGCGGTATATACATATATATATATATATATATATATATATATATATATATATATATATATACATATATATATATATATATATATATATATATATATATATATATATATATATATATATACCGCGTAGGTTAAAATGGTGGAACTTCCGGTTTCTTATTTTATTATGAGTTAAACTAAAAGTTAACGATGTTCTAATTTGTCAAATAAAATTGGATTACAATTCAAATGATTTAGTTTTATATATATTATTATTTTTAAATTATTATTTATATATATATATATATATATATATATATATATATATATATATATATATATATGTATTTATATATATATATATATATATATATATATATATATATATATATATATATATATTCAATTTAATTAATAAAAAAAATATTCTTCAAACACAGTTTACACGTCTAAAAAAATTTAATACATATGATTAAAATTATTTATAAAGGTAGTTCAACGCTCAATTAAATTTAATTGATGGGAGTAACATTCTTTAAATTGTATTTAAATTCCTAAAACTATTTTGTTCATAGTAAGAAAATTTATTAAGCAATAGTTCGTAACATAATTCAATTTAATTAATGGAAGTAATATTCTTCAAACTTTGTTTGCACAGTTAAAGCAATTTTATGAATTGTATTATTATTCCTAGTCTCCACTAGCATTAAATACAAAGAATTTTTCCTGAACACGACAAAAAATAGTTATTGTTTTTAATCTGAATCAAAGAATTTTTATCACCAAAATTACAAATATTCAAGTTCAAAATTACCTTTTTAAGAAAAATTAGTAATAATAATTCAACATCCTTGTTTTAAATTTTGATTTCTGAAGAATTAAGTTACCCTATATTAAAGAATAAAACGTCGGCTATATATAGACGATTAATTATTTAAACTGAAGCCAGAATTCTTCAATACGGTACAATTATTTTTTTCGGTGCAGAAAGTAATCTAATTCTGCAGGTTAGATCTCTATGAGGTCTGCTTTTAAGTTTTCTGAAAGTTTTTATTAGATTTTTCAAAATCAGAACACCAAAAATGTTAGTTTTTGAGTATTTTGTTTAATAATAAGTTTAGAGTGTTATTCGAAAGCTAAAGTGATTGCTTGCGTCAACGACGATGCTGCATAATAGCAGAGGTTGGTGTTCAAAAGATAATCAAACAACCTCGTTTCACAAGCATATATCGGCTCTTTCGTTACCATCAATCTGTAGGTGTGAAAGTATCCATTGAAGGGTGACCTCCCTCCCACGAGATTGAAGATACTCATACAACATTTCCACATACTCATTGCCATGAGTTCCCTCATCTTTACTTATTAATTCCAACACACTTCGGGAGTCAGAGATTAACACTATTCTCCTTCTCCCTTGTGTCATTGCCAACTTGATCCCTTCCATATACGCTTTCAATTCTGTATTCATTATACAGATTCTGTCATGCACTCTTACCATTTTCTCTTTCTACATTGAAGGCATATAAATTCTCACACCTACTCGATCAACATTTACAATTGCATCTGTACACACTTCCACATGTGCAACATATTTCATTCGCATCGATAACTCGTTCATCATTGCTTTTGATGTGTCACCAAAATTCAACCGCACTATTACATTGCTCGGAGAGACTTTCAAATTTAGCGGTGATATTTTAGAGAGTCGGTGATATTTTACTGCCTTGGGGGAGTCATCGCTCCTTCCAACTTATACACTCTACCACAAAAAACTTACTTTTTCTCATTCATGAACTCATACACCCATTTGAAAATTTTCCAAGGAAACCCTAAGTCCATAAGGATCAGATAAAGTTTCCCTGGAACCACGTAATCACCTTTCTATATCCAAAAATATCGCCACCACAGACTTATTATCCTTTTGTATTTCCCACACAAACTTTTCTACACATTCATTAGCAGAGTGGTTATACGACGGAACGAAAAGGTGGTTTCCGGCAACAAATCTCCCTCATTTACAAATTTATCTATACTACCTTCCATCATACTATTCACAATTTTAACAAATACATTCAACATACATATTCCCCGATTTCTTTTAGGAACAGGTACCACTCTGCTTTCCTTCCATTTTTCCGGTATCTGAATACTCATCCATACTTGATTGAGAATTCAAAGCAAGGCGTACTTGACTTCGAATTCTAATCTACCAATCATTTTATAACTCCCACTTCCGGAGGTAGTAGATTTGGATATTTCTCAAACTCATCGGAACTCTATTTATTCAAATTCCTTACACATATCGTCCATAAATTCATTTTAAAAGACACCTCCAGTCTCGCTGTCATCTAACACTGCATTTCTGCCTTGCGCTCTATAATCTCTCACTCTATTAAATTTCTCACATACATCCTTAGTTGTGGTTCTATGTGTCATTTTAGACACATAGTCCCGCCAACTTTTCCTTTTCGCTCTACGGATAGACTTTTTAATCTTGCATTCATCCTTCCATAGTTTATTCTGCATTCATGACTCTCTCTCTCTCTCTCTATTTCATCCTCAAGTTGGTTAACCTCATTTGCTTCTTATAAGAGCCTCATTCATACATTCGAAACATTTTTTACCATTCATAATGACCTTACGGTCTATGTCAACAGTTATACCAACTAAGCATGTCCTGATCAAATAATGATCACTACCCAAATGCTTATCTGTGATGTTCCAAGTGACTTGGCCCGCCAGCCCGCTTTACATTAAAGTTAAATCTATTGCGGTGGCTGTCGAACCCACTCTCGCCATTCTAGTCGACCCACCCTCGTTCAAGACTACGAGATCGGAATCTAGAATGAGGCGTCACTTTTTCTTTCCACAAATTCAAACAAAATTTGAAAATCTCGATGGCTTCTCTCTCTGTCAGACGTAGACAATACTGGAGTTGCATAGATACTAACAAATAACAAGTTTCTGTCCAGATTCTAAGTTTTGGCTGCCATGCCTCACGCACCCAAGTTTCAAACCACAATCATCACATTCACATCGTTATTGGTCAGATACCACAACATATCGCAATTGGCATATATGCCGCGAATATTTATCTTGCCAATTTTCACCCATTCATTGGATCTCAGCATTCGATCTACCATACACAGAACTGAAGAAGGGAGAGGGCATTTATAAACGCAAATGCATTCTCTCTCTCTCTCCTCCCGTGAGTAGACCAACTTTTATCAGTACGAAACCAAACTGCCAAGAGAAGTTCTCATTTTTGTAAAGGTTTATGTGGCTTTGAACACACAAGTACACTTTGGGTTAAAAATGGGGGGGGGGGGGGGTTAGTAAATTTTATACTTTGAGGTAGAGATATTGTAAGTAAATGACCTCTTTTTTTGGTGGCCCGAAAGGTCTCAAACATTGTTGAATGTCATAGAAAATAATATTGGTCTATAAAAAGCCGAAAATTTTAAAGTAATAATAATAAAATAAAAAAACTTTAAATTTAATTTTAAATGGAATTTTTATTTATGAAAATTAATTTCTTTTGTGTGTTGTTCATGGTGAGTGATGACCTGCTCCGATGTGTTGCTCCGGAAATTTCCAAAATTGAATAGAAAGAAGAATTTTAATTTTTTTGTCTTCTTGCCTAAATCGAAAAACAAAACAATCCAAAACTGGTTTTATTTTTTATTTACCTGCACCAAAATATTTGGGTGCACGCTATATAAATTATGTTGTAAAGAACATAGATGCTGGCAATGCCATCTCTTGTGCAATGGCTTAATGTATGTGTTGATGCGTTTTACATGATTTTGGTTTTGTAAAATCAATACGATGGTTATGGGTGACGGTCTCTTTATCGTAAACAATTTATCGTGTTTCAATTTAACGTGAACATTTAACCGTAGAACAGTTTATCGTAAACACAATTTACCGTGGACACAGTTTATCGTTGGACGATTTATCGTAGAACAGATTATCTTGGTAAATTTATCGTAGCGAATAGTTTTATGCGTGATAGTGGGATTCTTTAATGATTTTTGGAAGAAGTTCTGGAATATGGCCACCTTTGCGAAAGCAACACAGCTTATACCTTTCCGATTACCCTCATTTCGTTTCACACGTTTTCAGACAAAATTGATATACAGGTCGTTAAATGTTTGTTTTATGGATGAATTTAGTTTTAGTTGTTATAGTATGGCGACACCACCAATGAATAATAGCTGCAGTATCAGTAGAAATTTACCATTCGACGCCGGATAGCACCCGAGTAATAAAACACGGCTATTTTCAATAATAATTGTTCGAGTGTCGAAACAACGGCGACTAATCGCAAGCAACATTTGTCTAAATTATTGGTCCAATCTGATTCTGGGTCCTAGTCACCCAACGTTTTAGTTGTTCGCAACAATGTCATGCAGTGCACTTCGTCATATGATGGAGCAGCCATCTTGATATTGATATCGAACTGAAGAAATCAGTCACATGTCTGTTAAAAAATGTTGAAAAATTATTTCGCCATATTTCAAGGACGAACGAAATCGTCCTGGCTTTATAACTATCCATGACGATTTCGTTCGTCAGCGAAAATATCCCTTTCGCAACCAAAAAAATGGCTCAATTTAAGTTCAACCCACACAAATGTGTGAGTAAAAAGTCATAGTATGTAATGGCATTTTTTATAAAAAATTTCGCTTGATTTGAAGTATAACCAACACAATTGTGTGCATAGATATAGTGTTTTTTACGGATGAAAATAAGTTAAAAGGAATTCACAAATGAGTAGGTTGGTTGAAAACACATACAAAAATAAATGTTTGACATGGTACTGTAGCGGCTCAAACAGAAAATCCTTTTCACTTCGTGGCACTCCTCGTAGCAAAACTATTTATACACCGCGCCGCTTATTTACGAGGCATTGCTCGTTTTGCTGAATATAGCTATTTCGCCAACTACATTCGCGAATCTCGATAGTAATCGATTATCGATTAATATCGAGAGTTTTACTAAGCCGCGAAAAACGAAACCAAGAAACGAAAAAGAATTAGTGGCGTTTTAGAATCTCAAGAGACACAGTCTCTTACTCAAAAATAAAAAGTGAAAGTGCCGCGAACAATCGTCCACCATTGAAGTTGTGGACTAATATGAAAAATATCATTTATAACTAAAATATATATATTTAACAAAACAACATTATATAAATAAACTAAAAAGAAATAATTAATAAATCTGATAGTTTATCATAATAAATATAGTGAGTGTATTAATTAAATCGTGAAAACCCGGTAACACCCACTATAACTGGTGACCCCGACGCGCGAGTATAACGGTCATAAAACGGTTCAACCGTTAAGAAAAATTCCGCGCAAGAGCACATTTTTTTTTCTCGTAATGTGTCTAGAAAACGTGCATACAATCAATTAATAAAATTAAATTAAAATTAAAAAACTATAACTAATATAAATATAGTGCAACATAATTAAAAGCGTACAATAAAATTAAAAAAAACGCTAACAAAATAACAGGCGCACATAAAACCTAAGTGAGTGATAAAAACTATAAAATAAAACATAAAAACAGTTATAACACTAACTAACATAAAACACGACGCACAGCTATAGTCGTGAGTGTAGTGCAGTTAGTAAGTGTACCACAACTGTGTTTGCTCACCGAACTTACGCAAGTTCGATACGCGGTCAAGCCAATAAATATTCTCATTGGAAACCGCACAACACACAGACATCGTAAATTTTTTTGGGCCAGTTGCCCCCGCAAAGGCGATCGCGCCCTCCGAGGGAGCCAGGGACCTGGCAACAACACAGTGCATGCGGAAAAACCACAAATAACACATCAGCGATAAAAGCCACAATTACAATACACACAACGGATACAACACTATAAACCACCACTGCAAGACCACTCTACATCACATGGATAACTTACGGATAAAACATACGAGTAAATATTAATCTACAACCTTTACTATATTGCTTTAAAAAAAAAAAAAAAAAAAAAAGTTTAATAATCTTTTTTAAAACATTTAAACATTTTCATAAAATTTTCTAAATTTTTTCTCTAAATCAAAAATAAATTAAAATATTTTTTTAAACTAACTACATATATACATATACATACAAATTCAAATTTTTTTCTATAAAATTTTTTTTATAAATAAACATATTACATAGAAACTACATATATTATTAGACATTAGTTTTCTACAAGCAGCATAACCCAACGGTTAGCGTTGATGGCAATAGATATTCAGGTCAAGTTCGAAACTCGAACAGTTCAAAAATTTTTTTTTCAAAATTTTTACATAAATTCATTTTTTTTAAACAATTTGAATTTAAATATATATTTTATTACTACAAACATTATAATAATTATTAAGATCGTTGTAAGTGCACGATTTTTCGTTTCAACACTTTTCACAATATTAACATTATAATTCCGTTGATCTTTCCAATAATTCTTAGAATTTGAAGTCGATAGTTCGAAACTCGACTAATTCAGTTAATTTTTTTTATATAAACTTAATTTTTTTTTTCAAAACGATTTGAATTAAAATATTTTTTTTACTACAAACATATTTTCAATACAAACATTATATTAAATTTAATAAGCTTATTGTAAATGTACGATTGTTCGCCTCAACTTCACACGATTTTTACTATAATTCCGTTGATATTTCCGTTGAATAATTCTCTTTCGTTTCTAATTTCGCTTCCTTTTTTTTCTCGTTACAATTTCTTTTTTTTCGCTGATGTAATTCTTATTCGATCTGCCCGGTTATTTTTTCGTAATCCTTGAGTGGAAAAATAGTTCTGTTCAGCTTGTTCGCGAACGAATATTTTTTTAGTCTATAATTAAGATAGACAAAGTTACAAAATAAATATTTTTGCTACGCCGGTTTATTATAAAGTGAAGTGAAAAATAAAATAAATAAAATGCCACCGAAACAACAAAAAGCCGTGTCATCATCTGAAGATGAGAACGACAGCCATGCTGGCACATCAACATCGCGGGCAACGACCAAAATATATAAGATGCCACCTAAAATACCTCCCTTCTGGAACGAGCAACCGGCAGCTTGGTTCATCCTCGTCGAACACCAGTTCGGCATTCACCGCATTGTCGACGACGATGAACAATTTGCATACACTCTCGGCGCGATACCACAGGAGACAATACAATTCATCACGGACATTTTCAGGAACCCGCAGCCAGGCACGAAATACAAGCGACTGAAATCCGCGTTAACCAACCGCTACACTATCAGCGAGGAGCAACGACTTGACGAGTTGCTCTCCGGTTTCCAACAAATGGGAGACCTTAAACCGTCCCACTTTTATCGCCTGCTTGAACAAAAAGCAGGTGATTCCAAATTAGTAAACAACGATTTACTCAAAAACCTCTGGCTAAAACGTTTGCCAGATGACTTACGAGCGATAATGGCGCGGGATATAAAGAACGACATCGAGGAAATCCTACCGGTCGCCGACAACAACTGGATTTACGCTCAATCCAGAACATGCAAACCAATTGCTGCTGTCAACCAGCCATCCACAAGCAAGGCAACTGCTGACGGTGAATCAGCCCTTGTTTTAATGCAACGACAACTTGACAAGACGCAACAACAATTGGCAGATCTACAACGAACACTGGCCAATATGAACATTGGTTCACGTGGAAGATCGCCAAACAACAGACGGAATTTCAATTACCGACACAGGTCAAGGTCGAGATCGTCATCTCGATCTGGACTCTGCTACTTTCACCGTCGTTTCGGCTCACGCGCACGCAACTGCAATCAGCCGTGCAGTTTCCGACCGGTAGCTCATGGACAAGCTACTTCCAAACATTTTAAGCCTTCGGAAAACCACTAAATCCTGCTGTCTCTACGGCAAACAGTGGGATTGGTTCGTCTCGCCGTCTTTTAATCAACGATCACGAAAACCACTTACAATTTCTGATCGACTCGGGGGCTGAAGTATCTGTGATACCCGTCAACAAGTTTCCCCGACATGCTAAAGACACCGTTTGCATTCTTACCGCAGCAAACGGATCCCCAATTTCCACTTACGGTACCAAACTTTTGAAGGTTAATCTCGGTCTCAGGCGTACGTTCACACATCCCTTTATCATCGCGGCAGTAGACAGGCCTATTATAGGTGCTGACTTTCTGTCCAAATATGGTCTCGTGGTCGATTTGAAGAACAGAAGACTTTCTGACTCATTTACTACCCTCACTGTGAACGCAATCATCGCCCAAGTTGATACGCCATCTCCAAAACATTTCAGCGTTAACAACGCTTACGGCGCTCTTTTAAAGAAATACCCCTCGCTCACTGAGGCTCCGAATTACAATCTCCCAGTGAAGCATAACGTAGTCCACTACGTCGTCACGCAAGGTAGGTTACCTTGTGCTAAACCGCGACAACTCGACGCAACTAAACTAAAAGCTGCTAAAACTGAATTTCAGTTTATGACAGACATCGGAATCTGCCGCCCCTCATCATCACCAGTCTCCTCACCATTACATATGGTGCAAAAGAAAGACAAGGACTGGCGCCCTTGTGGAGACTATCGACAGCTAAACACTGTCACTGTCCCAGATAGATATCCTATCCCCCACATACACAGTTTCTCGTAGAAACTCGCCGGCGCCACTATTTTCTCGAAAATAGATTTGGTAAGGGCATATCATCAAATTCCCATGGCTCTCGAGGATATTCACAAAACAGCGATTACTACTCCTTTCGGGCTTTTTGAGTTTACCCGAATGCCATACGGCCTTCGTAACTCAGCCCAGACATTCCAGCGATTCCTTAACGAAGTGATAAAAGGGCTGGACTTCGTCTACTCTTATATCGACGATATCCTCGTTGCAAGCCGTTCCGAGATGGAACACAGTGAACATCTCGAGTCAGTATTCAAACGTCTCTCCGCATATGGAATTAATATTAAAGCTTCGAAATGTATTTTCGGTGTGAAGTCACTCGACTTCTTGAGCCACACAATTTCGAAAGATGGCATCCTCCCGTCGCAAGACAGAGTTGATGTCATTTCAAACTTTCCAGAACCAACATCAATCCGCCAAATACAGCAGTTCGTCGGTATGGTGAACTATTACCACCGCTTTATACCACGGTTAGCCGAACTGTTATCGCTCATTCACAGGCATTTGGCCACTTTACTCAAGAAAGACAAAAACAGAAGAAACTTCTCTTGGCCCGAAGATTGCACAGAATCTTTTGACAAGGTCAAGCGTTCTCTTGCCGCTGTCACTCTTTTGGCACACCCGTTGAACGACGCGCAGTTCAACATAACTTCCGACGCTTCCAATGTAGCAGTTGGAGCTGTCTTACAACAACGCAACAAAGGATGTTGGCAACCATTAGCGTTCTTTTCAAAGAAGCTCTCCCCTGCGGAAATTAAATACTCTACTTTCGATAGAGAACTTCTTGCTATGTATTTAGCAATCAAACACTTTCGCCATTTCGTCGAAGGCCGAAATTTCTCTTTATTTACCGACCATAAGCCTCTTACAACAGCTATTGCGTCAAAGTCTGAACGTAGTCCCCGGCAATTACGACATCTCGATTACATTGCCCAGTTCACTACCGACATTCATCACATTAAAGGTAAACACAATGTGGTGAGCGACTGTTTGTCTCGTTCTGGTGAAACACTTCTCACAGAACTCAGCGTCTTCTTCTTCGACACGAAGGAATTACTTGTACAACAACAACGCGACGACGAATTGCAGAAATTGATTTCAGCACAAACACCGAAATCAAGCGTAAACCTGCAACGGATCGACTTACCAGACAAGCAGCAAATTTGGTGTGAGACTTCAACAGGTAAAAATCGACCCTACGTTCCTCTCAACATGCGACGGACAATCTTCGATAGTCTACATGGCTTATCACATCCCGGCATCCGTGCTACGCGAAAACTCATAGCTTCAAAATACTTCTGGCCAAGAACGAATACTGATACAAGCAATTGGGCGAAATCTTGTATCCCATGTCAAAAGTCCAAAGTTCACCGCCACACAAAATCAGAACTTGGTAAATTCGAGCTACCAAGTTGCAGGTTTGAACATATCCACATGGATCTGGTTGGTCCACTGCCCCAATCGAATGGCTATCATTACATTTTAACGATAGTCGACCGATTTACTCGTTGGCCAGAAGCTTATCCAATCCGAGAAATGACCGCAAAAACCGTAAGTAAGATCTTCTACAATGAGTATATCTGTAGATATGGTGTCCCACTCTTCATCACGACAGACCAAGGAACACAATTCGAGTCAACGTTGTTCACCGAGCTCACGAAGCTCCTAGGTTCCCATCGCATTCGGACAACTGCATACAACCCGAAAGCGAATGGTCTTGTCGAACGGTTCCACAGGCAACTAAAATCCGCCTTAACAGCTCGATGTAATACATCCCATTGGAGTTCAGAACTTCCTACAATCCTATTGGGTATTCGAACCTCCGTCAAGGAAGACCTCAACTGCACACCAGCAGAGCTAGTATATGGTCAAAATATCAAGGTTCCCGGTGAATTCTTCATCAACGATCAAAATTCGAACCCAAACACAGATACTTCGGATTTCGTGAATCAGCTTCGTACCACCATGAGAACCTTAGTTCCTACGGACACAAGACATCCACCTGAACAGGCAACGTATATTCCCAAAAATCTGGAAACCTGTTCACACGTATTTGTACGTGTGGATAGAGTCAGAGGTCCATTGAGTACACCCTATTCTGGACCGTATCCAGTGACCCGCAAATTGCGCAAATTCTTTGTTGTGGATGTAAATGGAAAATCCACAACAATTGGCATCGACAGGCTTAAGCCAGCGTACGGAATACTTGTGGTAAACCCAGTCGAAAAACGTAGTGTTCCAAAAACGGTTACATTCAATTTCAAACACTACGGTTTTCGATCCAGGAGGGGAGTGATGTAGCGGCTCAAACAGAAAATCCTTTTCACTTCGTGGCACTCCTCGTAGCAAAACTATTTATACACCGCGCCGCTTAATTACGAGGCATTGCTCGTTTTGCTGAATATAGCTATTTCGCCAACTACATTCGCGAATCTCGATAGTAATCGATTATCGATTAATATCGAGAGTTTTACCAAGCCGCGAAAAACGAAACCAAGAAACGAAAAAAAATTAGTGGCGTTTTAGAATCTCAAGAGACACAGTCTCTTACTCAAAAATAAAAAGTGAAAGTGCCGCGAACAATCGTCCACCATTGAAGTTGTGGACTAATATGAAAAATATCATTTATAACTAAAATATATATATTTAACAAAACAACATTATATAAATAAACTAAAAAGAAATAATTAATAAATCTGATAGTTTATCATAATAAATATAGTGAGTGTATTAATTAAATCGTGAAAACCCGGTAACACCCACTATAGTACTTTTGCCCTACCAGCACAATTGTGTTACAGGGTAGCAAAAGGGATACAGCGAAATTATTTTCCAACACTTTTTGTCGTATCATAATACAGCGATATCGATATCTAATATTCACATTTTCGGTGTGAAGTGCTAGTTAATTGTGTCATTTTCACTTTTTCCGCCTGCACAATCGGATAGAAAATTTCCTCGCTTCATGTAGTCTTGGTGAAGTTATTTTGTATTTTGAGATAGATTTCACTGACGTGCGCGATTTTTATTCCAAAACGCTTTGGTTGATTCTTCATCCATCCAGTTATTTTTTTTTTGTGGTTTTAAATGTTGTAATAATTTTTCACTGATCCTTGACGAACTGAAGAAATACCTTTATTAATATAATCGAAATTTTGGCAATTAAAATAATTAGAAAGAATAGTACTTTGACGTCGTCTTGTAGTATTTTGCTTAAGACGTTAATATTCATGATGTTATTTGTAGAAAGCATGACTAGTTTGATCAAGTCTACCTAAACTTAAGGTTTAGATATTGGCAAACGAAAAATTAAAATTACGTTCATTAAAGTGCTTAAAGTATTAAAGTGCTTGTTCAAAGAGTTGGTGGATGCTTTCCGTGCGATTGAAGTTGAGTAGAGAGAGTAGTAGTAGGTTTCATTTCGATTTTTACAGTTTAAAATATTCATATTCATTTTTCACTTATTCTTTAGTATATAGTATTCTGTTCAATAAACTAATAAACTTCTTTATTTTTTGTAAAATTGTAAGTTTCACTGCTTTATTGTCAATCTTTTTATTTTATGTATGACGATAAAATGTGGGAGAACAGATCTAGATTTTTATCTCTTTGCGGTGCTACCCAGAGAATGCGGAAGTCGAGAGAAAGCAATGCAGGATCAATTTTGCTTATGGCCCTGACATTACATGTCAGGGTGAGTTATGGGCACCACAAATCCAATACTACATCACCGTATTTTCTCCAGGCTAGGGATGACGGAAGTGGGCGTTTGTCTTATAGCAAGGAGCTGCTATATACATGTATATTACTAGTCCGTAATGCACACAAGTGTCAGCCCAATAAGTGGGTTGAGCGGCAAGCTAAAAACAATCTGGTTATGAAATCTACCTAAAGTCCCCGTGTAACGATATGACGTGCATATCGATACATGAAACTTTTTTTGTCATGCTGCATTGTGTGTGACGTGACAATGTCGATTTCTGACACAAAACATAGGAAATAACGATATTGCATTGATTTAAGCATTTACAAATTATCGGTGGTTTTGTGATTGTACACATAGGTACATACATTTTATTTCTCTTGTTATATATACCCCACTGCATAATTGTTTTAATGTTTGAGTTTATGACTGGATTTTGTGTATAATAATTAATCTTTTTGTGGTTGTACATCTTAGTCATACTACCAGAGATGAGTTTAACATTTTAATTTTTTTTTTGCGTAATGATAATTCGCCATTCGATCCTGGATATGTACAACTCACTAAAATAGTATGTATTGTTATTATCTAAACCTATGTACTCAATTCTTTTTATTACACATACTATGGTCTGGTATACGAATCTATGAAATAATAAAAAATTGGGATAGCATTTCATTCGAATTATAAAGTTGAAAGTAAAAATATCTCTCATTTAAAAAGTGTTTTGTTTTGCATATTGTAATATCAAGTGATATTCAATAAATTTTAATAATTCCAAGTGAATTTTTGATAAAGGTTAAATCTTTTTATAAGTGATTTTGCTATTATACGAACGAAATTATTAAGTGGAAAACCCAACTAAAAGTGTGAATTATAAATAGTGGTCGCCAGAACGACATTGTGTTTTTTGTTTGTTTTCACAATCGCTAGATACTCCATTTTATTGTGTAAGAGGTACGTTAAAATTTCTTATTGTTGGTTTTTATTACCCCGTGCATTTTACCTAAATACCTTTTATATTATCTTGCTGGTTAATTAATTGGGTTTCTTTTCTCCTTTCACGTTTTGCTTCCCTTAGGAGGAAAAAAAAAACAAAGTTCCGCGGAGCGGATTATTATGCATACTTGGATAAGCGGACGACCGCGCTTTCAAATGGCCTTGTAAGGATTATATACCGCAATAATTATAGTGCCAAAAACCGTGCTGTATCAATTCTTCAAGCACAAACGTGCGAAGAATTTTTTTTTTTTGGGTAGTTACTTGTACCAGTGTAACTTTCATAATTCTTATCGAAAAAAAAAAAAAAAAAATCCAAAATAGAATAAATTTGTAATTACGTTCAATTTTATAATATTAGTTAGTAATTAGTAATATTTAGTTTTGATTCGATCGCAAGAAAAAAAAACTTTTCCGTACGTTGGTCCGCAATAAATACCTAACGGCAACGGGGGTAAAGTAACTTTAGCGATACAGTTTTTTTTGCTAAGATAGTTTATTATGAAGATCTTATTATATTCAATTATTGCTTTTTGTTATTGTTATTTTATAAAAAAATCAGTTATATTTTTTTTTGATTTCTTGCATCTTATCTATATAATCTTATTCCGACTATTTAGTTTATTCGAAACCTATTGTGCCAAAGTGCGTATTATTCGGGCGCGCGAAACATATCATAACTTATATTCACAGGTGTATCAACGAACTTGGGTAAAGCGCTTCACCAGGGACCTTGATAACTGTTGGGTAAGTTCTTGTTGTTATTATATAATTTTTTTTTGTATTTTACTCCATATTGGTTATAATTTGATAAAACTAAATATAACGAATAACAGATTACCTTAAATTCTTGTTTAAATAATATTTTTTTTATAAATTGCTTAAAATGATACTTATTTTAAATTTGTGTTATTCAAAATCATAATTTTGTTTTTTTTTATCTTTATTTTTTTTGTTGTTTAAATTTCAAAATAAATTAAATGGAAATAGTTATATGGTTAAAAATTTAATTCTTTCATTTATTATAATTAGTATTCTTATTTTTCTTCTCTAATTATTGTATATGAATTAGCATGATTGGCTAATTATTTCAAGTGTGGGATAGAGCGCAATTTTAACCAGACTCTAAAAACCATGTAATTGGTGAGTGTTCAGTGATTATTTGGTTCATTCGTTCATTTTTTTCTTTCCTTCTTCTTAAGTTCTCGTTTCGCATTTGACGGTTATTCACGATCCTATACAGCTGTAACAAGACCCACCCAACGACCCCGAGCCTAGCCGCGCTAATATACCGTCGTACAGTGTTGATAGGATAAACATTTTCTATACGTAACCACCGTATGTGGCTAACACCCAATTAAGGTCATTTTATTTTAAATCCGGTTAGCCACAAGGCAGTGTGTTACATAGTGGCGCCCAACCTTAAGGTTAAATCGTTATGTTTTATCACCCGTTTTTTTTTGCATGAATTTTTTTTTCCTTCTATCATTTATTTTCAATTTCATTTGTTTTTTTTTTGTTTTTTTGTCGCAATACAGACTATACTTCTACTTTATGTATTGATCGGTTAGTGCGTATGCTTCAATTATGAATTTTCTTCAGTATAATCCACATGTTTTGCAATCGTAATGTATATCTATATTAATTATGATCATTAGTTATCGGTTATAACGTTACACTACTACCTCCGGGTATTGATTAGGTTTACTTATATCCCTTAACAAAAAAAAAAAAAAAAAAAAATTAACCTTACAGTGATTTGAGTTCTCTATTCTTATTCGTTAATTGATATTAGGATTTTCACTCATTGTAAAGATTTCTTCTCATTACGAACTTCACTATTCAATTAATCAATCCAGATTGTAAATCTTTGATCGTTTGATGGATTAAATGGTGAATTTCGCAATCTTTCCACTTCGTTTTTTTTTGTGTTCCAAATAATCCCAAAATCTTTTTGTGACTTGTTATTGAGTTGATGGTTGAGTTGCCTCTATTCCAAAATATTATATTATTGACATTTCTATATATATATATTATTTCAAATTTTCGTAATACTTAATATTAAATTAGTTTATATTCGTAACCTTGATTTTCGTATATATTATTTTTTTTCGTAATTTATTTTATTTACCACTTAACATAATAATTTATCTATAATGGATCCTCGACTACTTGATGTAGATGAACTAAGTGTGGAATGTAGGGTTCGTAATATCAGAGGTTACCCAACGGATGTATTGTTCCAACTCGAAAAGGCTTTCGAACTAGAGTCGGATACACCGGCATTACGACCTTACAAAATGCATTCTGCTGCTAGGAAAAAACCACAACACGAAATTTCAAAATGCTCCAAGAAATTATCTGAATTGAAATCCCAAATGGAGAAATTAGACGTATCAAAAGAGCTTGAAATTAATGTTATACGTGGCTTAGAGACCCGACTTATCCATTTAAACGGTCGATTGACAAGAGCACAACGATCACCGAAGTATGGTAAACAAGCAACAGAACTTTTAGAAACTACTCAAACGTTACTTTTAAAAATACAATCCGTTCTACAAGATAACACCGACTTAGAAACTACTCTAAATAAGATTAAAGAAATGCAATTGGAAGAACCGGGCGAAATTTCAGAGTCAGATGATGACAATGAAATCCCCGTATTTGATTATTCTGAAGGAGCTAGACATAATTATGAGGACAAAAATAGTACTCCTCTAACAAGTTTAAATTCTTCTAAATCACGAAGATATATGACTGACACCCGTACCTTAGCTAGATCTGGTATTTCGTATGATGGCCTTTCTAATGCAGTTCCCGTGGATTTATTCTTATTTCAAGTTGAAACATTGGCGAAGTCATTAAATTTAGCGGATGAATTGTTATTTACCGAAATATGTTTTGTACTAAAAGGAAACGCGTTACGATATTATTGGACATATCGACGCTCGAATCCAAATGCTACATGGGCACTTTTTCGGAATGATTTGATAGAGAGGTTCAAAGATCGGAGAACGGAATTTGAGCTTCGTCGCTTAGTGGAATCCCGAAAACAACATCCTAAAGAATCATTTTTGAACTTTTATAATGAAGTTTGGAGCCTGACCTTACAATGCAAGAGGACCTATTCTGAGGAGGAACTAATAGATGTGTTAAGAATGAATATGCATCCTGCGCTGCAGTTAAATTTGACGGACAAAATATTTGATAGTGTTCAGACCCTCATAAAGAGCGCAACTGCGTGGGAAACGACTTGGTCGCGCTTGGGTATCAACATCGACACGATTGTGTCCGGAAAAAAATCTCTTCATGAACTTCATCTACATGAAGGTCAATTTAATGCTTCAGAAATGGAACCACCAGGGGAGGATGTTTTTACCGAGATTGCTCAACTTAATACTTCTAAAGCACATCGGAAGTCCGTGACATTCGACAATATAAATCATAATAATATGTTCATTTGTTTTAATTGTGACGACATAGGTCACACATTTCAAGATTGTCCTTTACCGTTAAAACGATTTTGTTTTAAATGTGGGTATAAGGATTTTATAGCATCCAATTGTCCGAAATGTTCGGGAAACGCCTTGCGGGTTCCGAGGCAGTCTGGGAACTTGGTTACCCCAAAACTAATATTGATGTCCCAGAAAACCGACAATGCGTGCAACACGGACCAGAACGGAAACCAACGCGAACAGAACATTGGGAATGTGAATCGGTAGATTCTGACGATTCCTTCCATTCCGCTACATTCTTAGATACTAATCATAACTTTAATGAAACCCTAATTAATAATAATTCTTCATTTGATTCTAATAATTTTTTATCTTATTCTTATCCACCATTAGTCAATCAATGTTCAGTCGGTACTAAATCGATTGGCATTCAAACTGAAGATATTTGTTCTACATATGATTGTGATACTGTATCGGCAGATGATATTCATATTAATCTTAGTAATATAGCTAAATTACACAAAGTTCAACCTTCTGTCAAGCAAAAGATACGTACACGTCTTTATTGGGATAAAATTCGACAGTTCCATTCCAATATTTTAAATTCAATGATTTCCAATGATTCCAAAGATAAACGACCCTACGCAGATGTTCTAATTGATGGTTGTCATTATCATGGTTTACTTGATAGTGGAGCTAGCGTTAGCGTATTGGGCGCAGGATCGGAAAAACTCTTAAACAATCCAGATATTACACTGCATCCTCTAACTACTTCTATATCTACTGCGAGTGGTGAATGTCAGCGAGTTTTTGGATATATAAATGCCAAAATTACATTTAATGGTGAAACTAAACTCATTAAATTATTAATTGTTCCAAACTTACAACAACCCTTATATTTGGGAATAGATTTCTGGAATTCATTCGGATTATCTATTGTACCACACACCATTTCAAGTTCTTCTATATTTATGTTACCGAACGATTCAACAACTTTAAATGAACTAAATCCTACAACCTTTTCTTACGAATCTACTACGGATCATCATGTATTGTCTTCTGCAGATCAAGAACGATTATGCCAAATTATTGGGAAATTTCCATCTAGTTCGAAATTAGGTCTTGGTCGAACGCACCTTGTACAACATGAGATCAAACTTATTGATAACAAACCAATAAAGCAACGCTTTTATCCCGTTTCTCCAATTCGACAATTGCAAATTAATACAGAAATCAAGCGAATGTTATCTCTTGATGTCATCGAGGAGTCAACCAGTGCGTGGAGCTCTCCTATTGCCCCAGTGCCAAAGAAAAATGGTCAAATTCGTCTTTGTCTTGACGCTCGACGTCTAAACGAAGTAACACAAAAGGAAGCGTATCCTTTA
Organism: Nephrotoma appendiculata; assembly: GCA_947310385.1. Taxonomy (NCBI): domain Eukaryota; kingdom Metazoa; phylum Arthropoda; class Insecta; order Diptera; family Tipulidae; genus Nephrotoma; species Nephrotoma appendiculata. Next base: position 139,234,733 of record OX371223.1, on the reverse strand, counting down.
CCCTTAATAGAAAGTCTACTCAGTCGACTTGATCATACCCGTTTTATATCAAGCCTCGATCTCAAGGATGCCTTTTGGCAAGTACCCTTGCACCCCGATTCGCGAGACAAAACCGCATTTTCTGTGCCAGGTCAACCTCTATTTCAATTTAAAGTGATGCCATTCGGCCTGTGCAACGCGCCCCAAACTCTTTGCCGTCTAATGGATAAAGTCATCCCCCATAACTTACACGACCGTGTTTTCACATATTTAGATGATTTGTTAATTACTTCAGCAACATTGGATGAACATTATGACCTGCTTGAACAAGTTGCTGTTCTCTTAACTACTGCCAACTTGACTATTAATGTCGAGAAGAGTAATTTCTTACTCAAACAAATTAAGTATTTAGGATATCTAGTTGGAGACGGATGTCTTAAAACCGATCCTGAGAGAGCTAGAGCAATCCTTGAATTTCCTATACCGCGTACTCGGAAGCAAATCCGACGATTCATCGGGATGTGCGGCTGGTACAGGCGGTTTATTAAAAATTTCTCTATCATTTCTGCTCCGCTAACCAATTTATTGAAAAAGACACAGAAGTGGAAATGGTCAGAAGATACGCAAAACGCATTTGACAATCTTAAAGAAGCCTTATCTACAGCTCCGGTACTATCACATCCGAATTTTGACGAACGCTTCTATATCCAGTGTGACGCCTGTTCCAGTGGAATCGGAGGAGTTTTGTTTCAAATCGATCAGCATGGAGCTCAAAAGCCCATTGCTTTTTTCTCGCAGAAATTAAATGATGCACAAAAAAATTATTCCGTTACGGAATTGGAATGTTTTGCTGCGGTACAAAGTGTTCGTAAGTTTCGCTGTTATATTGATGGTTATACCTTTACAATCATAACAGATCACGCCTCTTTACAATGGTTGATGTCTCTTAAAGATCTTCAAGGCAGACTAGCTCGATGGAGTTTAAAATTACAGCCCTTTAGTTTTGACATTCAACACATAAAGGGATCTCAAAATATCGTTCCGGATACGTTATCACGTGCATTTGAAACCCACGTTGAATCGATTCAATCTACTTTAAATGATGACAATTTTCAAATTGATCAAAATTCACCTCACTTTCTTCATCCCGCATATGTAGAACTAATTACTACACTAAAATCGAAAACTAATGTTAACAGTAATCTTCGCGTTATGAGCAATAAAATTTATTTTACTGATCAATTCGGAATTAATAGCGCAATTAGTGATTTACCCAAGTGGAAACTATATGTTCCATCTCCATTAGTGCTCGAGCTAATTCATCAAGCTCACGATCCCCCGACGTCCGCACACTTAGGAATCGGGAAAACATTAGAGAAATTAAAAAGATATTTTTATTGGCCCAAAATGTTAGTTACCATTAAAGATTACATTTCGAAATGTGAAATTTGTAAAACATGTAAAGCACCTAATCAAATTTTACAGCCCAATATGGGGAATCAACTTGTAACGTATAGGCCATGGCAACATCTTTACTTAGACTTTTTAGGACCATATCCAAGGACTAAACTCGGTAATACATATTTATTTATTGTGCTTGATTCTTATTCTCGTTTTGTTCTGTTATTTCCCATGCGTAGTGCGAATGCAACTTTGTTGTGTCCAGCACTTGAGAATAACATATTTCACGTATTCGGGATACCTGAGTCTATCTTAACCGATAATGGACCTCAATTTTTATCAAAAACCTTTCACAATCTTCTTCAACGTTTCAATGTAAAACATATTAAGACTCCCAAATACTCCCCACAGAGTAATGCGAGCGAAAGGGTTAACCGTACATTATTATCAGCAGTTCGTTCGTATATTTCTGATAGTCATCGCAATTGGGATGCCCATATTCATGAGATTGCTTCTGCCCTTCGAAATTCTGTGCATTCATCGACTGGATTTTCCGCGCATTATTTAGTATTCGGACAACACAAGATTATGAATGGTTCAGAATATCAACTGTTGCGAGATTTAAAATGTTTAGAAGACTGCTCGATCGTTATTCAACAAGCCGATCGTTTGTCTTTAGCTCAAGAGAAAGTTTTGCATCACATGCATCAAGTACATCAGAATAACGAAAGACGTTATAATTTGCGGTCGAGAATTCGTGAATTTCAGATTGGTCAAATTATTTATGTACGCAATTTTGTTCAAAGCGATGCAACAAAATCCTTCACGGGAAAGCTTGCTCCTAAATTCATTATTGGTAGAGTAAGGAAATTGATTGGTAAAGTTGCTGTCGAAGTTGAAGATATAAGTGGTAAAGTATTAGGCACGTATCATATGAAGGATATTAAGACATAAACTTTCGCCATAAACATGAACCATGTTAATCGATGTAATTGCCCGGCTTATGAGACGCATCTCAAGGTGTGGGACTGCCCCACGACTGTAACGATATGACGTGCATATCGATACATGAAACTTTTTTTGTCATGCTGCATTGTGTGTGACGTGACAATGTCGATTTCTGACACAAAACATAGGAAATAACGATATTGCATTGATTTAAGCATTTACAAATTATCGGTGGTTTTGTGATTGTACACATAGGTACATACATTTTATTTCTCTTGTTATATATACCCCACTGCATAATTGTTTTAATGTTTGAGTTTATGACTGGATTTTGTGTATAATAATTAATCTTTTTGTGGTTGTACATCTTAGTCATACTACCAGAGATGAGTTTAACATTTTAATTTTTTTTTTGCGTAATGATAATTCGCCATTCGATCCTGGATATGTACAACTCACTAAAATAGTATGTATTGTTATTATCTAAACCTATGTACTCAATTCTTTTTATTACACATACTATGGTCTGGTATACGAATCTATGAAATAATAAAAAATTGGGATAGCATTTCATTCGAATTATAAAGTTGAAAGTAAAAATATCTCTCATTTAAAAAGTGTTTTGTTTTGCATATTGTAATATCAAGTGATATTCAATAAATTTTAATAATTCCAAGTGAATTTTTGATAAAGGTTAAATCTTTTTATAAGTGATTTTGCTATTATACGAACGAAATTATTAAGTGGAAAACCCAACTAAAAGTGTGAATTATAAATAGTGGTCGCCAGAACGACATTGTGTTTTTTGTTTGTTTTCACAATCGCTAGATACTCCATTTTATTGTGTAAGAGGTACGTTAAAATTTCTTATTGTTGGTTTTTATTACCCCGTGCATTTTACCTAAATACCTTTTATATTATCTTGCTGGTTAATTAATTGGGTTTCTTTTCTCCTTTCACGTTTTGCTTCCCTTAGGAGGAAAAAAAAAACAAAGTTCCGCGGAGCGGATTATTATGCATACTTGGATAAGCGGACGACCGCGCTTTCAAATGGCCTTGTAAGGATTATATACCGCAATAATTATAGTGCCAAAAACCGTGCTGTATCAATTCTTCAAGCACAAACGTGCGAAGAATTTTTTTTTTTTGGGTAGTTACTTGTACCAGTGTAACTTTCATAATTCTTATCGAAAAAAAAAAAAAAAAATCCAAAATAGAATAAATTTGTAATTACGTTCAATTTTATAATATTAGTTAGTAATTAGTAATATTTAGTTTTGATTCGATCGCAAGAAAAAAAAACTTTTCCGTACGTTGGTCCGCAATAAATACCTAACGGCAACGGGGGTAAAGTAACTTTAGCGATACAGTTTTTTTTGCTAAGATAGTTTATTATGAAGATCTTATTATATTCAATTATTGCTTTTTGTTATTGTTATTTTATAAAAAAATCAGTTATATTTTTTTTTGATTTCTTGCATCTTATCTATATAATCTTATTCCGACTATTTAGTTTATTCGAAACCTATTGTGCCAAAGTGCGTATTATTCGGGCGCGCGAAACATATCATAACTTATATTCACAGGTGTATCAACGAACTTGGGTAAAGCGCTTCACCAGGGACCTTGATAACTGTTGGGTAAGTTCTTGTTGTTATTATATAATTTTTTTTTGTATTTTACTCCATATTGGTTATAATTTGATAAAACTAAATATAACGAATAACAGATTACCTTAAATTCTTGTTTAAATAATATTTTTTTTATAAATTGCTTAAAATGATACTTATTTTAAATTTGTGTTATTCAAAATCATAATTTTGTTTTTTTTTATCTTTATTTTTTTTGTTGTTTAAATTTCAAAATAAATTAAATGGAAATAGTTATATGGTTAAAAATTTAATTCTTTCATTTATTATAATTAGTATTCTTATTTTTCTTCTCTAATTATTGTATATGAATTAGCATGATTGGCTAATTATTTCAAGTGTGGGATAGAGCGCAATTTTAACCAGACTCTAAAAACCATGTAATTGGTGAGTGTTCAGTGATTATTTGGTTCATTCGTTCATTTTTTTCTTTCCTTCTTCTTAAGTTCTCGTTTCGCATTTGACGGTTATTCACGATCCTATACAGCTGTAACAAGACCCACCCAACGACCCCGAGCCTAGCCGCGCTAATATACCGTCGTACAGTGTTGATAGGATAAACATTTTCTATACGTAACCACCGTATGTGGCTAACACCCAATTAAGGTCATTTTATTTTAAATCCGGTTAGCCACAAGGCAGTGTGTTACACCCGGATAAAATAAGTCCAATCAAGATGCGGCTACGCAATAGCCGAGCTCTTTCCAGGTGACCACTTTTCTTCCAAAAATCATTAAAGAATCTTTTTTCAATCCACCATATCCAATTTCATCATAATCGGTTTAGAAATGGCCGAGTTCCTTTTCAGATGGCCATATTCCAGAACTTCTTCCAAAAATCATTTTAGAATCCCATTTCCATCCAACATACCCAATCCCATCATTATCAGTTGTAAAACAACCAAGTTCCATCCCGCATGGCCATATTCCAGAACTTCTTCCAAAATCATTTAAGAATTCCACTAATTTTGATATACATCACGCCATAACCTTTTCTATGATCAATTGTGTCCACGATAAACTGTTCTACGATAAATTATCAACGATAAATTGTTCTACGATAATTTGCTCACGATAAATTGTTCACGATAAACTGACAGTATGTCGATGGTTATGCATCTCTCAATGATTTGATTGTATAGGTATTTTGTTGTGTAACCAAAATATAATTTTTCAATTATATTTTGCGTACACAAATTTCGTATGTACAAGTGTTGTTGTACGATTACTATGTAAAAGTTGTTATGTAAATTATTTGTATATACAAGATTGTTGTATATTTTTTGGAATAATTCTTTACATGGAGAATGGTCCGTTGAGAAATACTCAATGGTGCGAATCTATTTGTTCTTCCAAACATCTCCTCTTTAGAGGGTCGAAGCGCCACCACCTTGTTAATTCTATAAAATTGTTCTTACACCACTATAAAACTATTTTAACTTAATGAAAGTCCGAAACTACTTAAATTAACTATTTATCAAATGAAAATGGAATTTCACACCGAGCTGTCAAAATTTTTATGTACGACGTATGCGAATTCAAAAGGTATTGGAAGTACGAAGTTATTAGACAACTATTGTGGGAAGGCACCTTCATTCGAAACACAATGAGTGAAAAAAATTTCAAAGTATCAAACGATCATTACACTTCAATCAAATGAAAAAGCACCACCTAAAAATTCAGTTAATTTCGTTAATTTAGACGAATTGTTAAAAGAATTAAAAAATCTCTGTGAACAGTATCTATCTGTAGATGAACAGGTTGGTGCAACCAAAACCAAAAACAGAATGCGACAATATAATCCGCAGCTATCCCAAAAAGTGGGGCTATAAAATTTATGTACTTTCTGGAATATCTGGCTTTATGTACAACTTTGAAGTATACACAGGATTAGAGAATACAAATCGTTTCTAGTCAGAGACAAATTTAGGTGCTTCTGGGAACATAGTCATGCGATTGCTACGAGACATTCCAAGACAAAATAACCATCAAATATTCTTTGATAATTACTACACATTTTTTGTGAAACCATCCTTTAGCTTTAAGGGTACGTCCCATGTTCTTGAAGTTTATATTGATATAAGATTCTTAATTATCATACAAACATTATTTCCACATATTTTGCTTGAATTAAACAAAAAAGTGATGCATTAAAGGGTATTTTCAAAATAATTTGCAAAAGTGTAAAGTACCTGGACTGTTTGCCCAAAACATTAAAGTTTTTGAACATACATTTACCTTTTGTCGAAATATTTTTATATTCAACATGAGTTTAAAATAACTTGTTAATATGCAGAAAATTAGTTAATTATATCAAGTATCAATTTTTTTCAAACCTATTTTAAGGTATAAAAAGGAACATGACGTACCAATGAGAATATAAACAAATTATAATCCCAGGTACCGAACAATATGAACCCAAATATTTTTATTACCAATTCACGAGTATACGGACGATTTGGCCTGAGCCGTAATAAATTATTCAATGATTGTTATCAATATCTATAGCCGTAGGTGTGGGATATTGTTTTTAAATATTTTAATACCTACCTTGATTAAATTTCATAAATCGGATTACCTAAAATTTTAGATAGACCTTTCACACAATTAGATATTTTATATCGTTTGTAACGCCCAAATTTATTTAAGACGCCTGTTTGTATTCTGAAACATGACGCTCAAAAAATATTTGATTATAATTTACTTTAACCGGGATATATACCCTAAATTGTTTAAACTAAATAATTAGTTTCTAGTTTTTAATAGAAAACTCAAAGATTTTAACGTTTAAATATTATTTTATACTGTGTCAACAATAATTTTTTTAGTTTGGTATTTGCTGTATCTAAAATTGTTTCAAAATTTCCGGTTTCCTTCACAGCTCACACATATGTGTAAACCCTAATACCAGTTTTGACTAAAAAACCAAAATATTTCAATCCTAAAAACTTTTATTTACACAAAATTCTACATGGAGCCAAACCTTCTCGTATTTGGCATACAAAAAATTTTCGTTTACGAGCAAAAAAAAATTATCTAACATCATCAAAAAATTTTTGTCTAAACCAAATAATTTTTTTTTAACTATTCATGGTTTTGTTATAATTTTATTAGACACAATTTTGCTGTAGTTTTTCCTTTCTGAACAGAACATGTTAATCATAATCATCATTAAAACATTAATAATTACAGCACATAAAATATAAAACAAAAAAATTTTAATGTAAGGCCTTCCTCTGGGTTTGAGTAGAAACCACAAGAAAACATCAGTAAATTCCTCATCATTCCAATCTAACTTCAAATTTTCCAGGCTAATGTTTTTCTAACAAACTACTTACTACTTGTTGTACTTGTTCGGAAAAATATGCTGTAATTTAACGTTTAAATTTCGAGATAGGTTTCATATGTGACCATAACTAAACTCATATACAGATGTTTAGTTAAAATTCATACAATAGTACAACTCGAATGATACCGACTAATCAACAATCTGCTAATGCAGATTAAAAAAAATGAATAATTAATGCTAAATTAAAAAAAATAATGTTGAGACAGCAATTGTTAGCACTCCGTCAGCATTACTACGCTATGAGGAACAAATTAAAAAAATATTAAAATTGCGTCAAGCGGAAACGCCTACGAAGGAGAAAAGTGAAAAAGGCTGCAGTAGCCTTTTATCTAAAAATCATGAGGAAGGACACTAAATCAAATCCATTTTGCCGGATGACAAAATAATCTGCATTATTCTCTTGACTACTGGACTCCATGGTGTAGTGTTCTGGTAAAAGGAAAAAAATAAAAGATGAGGTTGTTTTGCACAACGGTTCATGTAATCTTATTTTTCCATCATCAAGTGCAATAAATCAACAATTATAAAGAATAAAATTATGTAATGAACTGAAACTAAGTACGATAATCCGCGACACATGACGACATGCGTATGCATAAAATCATCAATTAATGTTATAAATAATGGAGAGGAATATATTGTGGTCAATATCGATCTCTTTTTAACACGAATGTGTATACATATGTAGAACTCGAATACACCACACTTGATTTCTAAAGCGAGAAATTAAACTTACGGCCTTTTGGTAAAACTGTCTTGCGTAATCAAATATCATTAATCCTGCTTAAATTTCAGAAAAGCAACAAGGTTAACCTCTTTTGTGGTTTTTGGTGAATGTTAAACTTTTAAATATCATTGCAATTTTTTTAAACTTCAGCTAGACGTTTTGTTTTTAATCGTTTATTCGTAAATGTCTAAACAAACGCCAGAATGTGTTGACCAATCCTGCCATTATTTATTTACCGTTTAATCCATTTTTGTGGAAACCTTTAGCTGGGGGGGTGCTAAAAAGGCGGAGCCATTTGGATGCCCATTCCTAAACTGGATAGCCTCTACTTGAGAGATTTTTAGTTTCGGCAAACTAAAATTTCATCATTTACAAGAAAAAACGATTAAGAGCAACAAGCCGTAATAATTAAACATTTCACAAATTTTGATAACTGTCATACATATGTTGACTGTTCATTAATTTGATTCAATGGTTCGATTGAATTTTTCGCCTGTGTTTATGGATTCAACTAAGCTCAACCAAATTTATAATCAAAATATTGCTTTATTTATCCAGTGAACATAATTATTTATAGCACACGCTAATACACAGATTTTGGTTACCAGAATTATTTAATGAATTTATAATATAAAAAATGTCAATTAATCCACTTCACAGAATTGACGAATATAGAAATTTATTTTTATCAAATTTTATTTTTTGCCGTGAAAATTCAAAAAGATACATACGATATTGTTTGGGTGGTAAAGGTAGGTAGGGATTGTTAGGAGTAAACTCGTATCGAAAATTAAAACTATTGTTACAATTTGTTTATTTTTTAATTGATTTTATATTTAATTCATTAATCAAAAAGATTTTTTTAGAATTGAAAACTTTTTCGTGGCACATAACTTTAATGAGATTATGGCTTTATTTTCACTGACGGGATTATTAGCTAAAATTTGCTTAATTAAAATTTTCCGTCGTGTAAACGAGCGACGCAGTTCCCATTAGAGATTCACAGTTGGAGCCAGTAGGTGGCACTGCGATTGGGTTCTAGGAATTTTTATTATTTGACGATTTTTTTTTTTACCGATTTTTCGCATATCAGAAGTTATTAGTCCTATTTCATTCATTATATTATATTTCTCTATATGATAATTAAACGGCTTTCATTCTTCAATTAAAAACAGATCAACTTTCATAATAGCAAAGAATCATTCTTTGTTACTCATAAATTCGTGCTTTTTGTATAACACAGACATATCGGTAAAACTAAAACCATACTTTGGCGGTGAGATTTCTGGACTAGATCAAACTATTGACAATAATTCTTTGCAGGGTTCCGACTTTAAGTTTAGAATTGTATTTCATTTCTCACAATATTTGTGCAAGTCTCATTCAAGAATACAGCTCAGCAGGTAGCAGCTTCGAATTCAATGAAATCACTGGTGGTAGCATCAGTGATTTTATTCTGTGACGCTGTTTCAACTTTTACTTCGAAGGAGTTGATTATCTTTGTTTTGTGAAGCAAGTGAAAACCATTACTCTTAGCGGAAGGTTGCGGATCCAATGATCGTAACACGTTATGGAATAGCTCGAGCATACACAATTGCGATTTGCATCCTTGAAAGTTTCAATTGTTCAATAGTTCTGAGGTTAGTCTGTAAGGACAGAGGTGCTTGATTTCAGTATGTGCTCTATGTCTATTAGCGATTTGATCTCATATGCATCTCTTTTAAAAGATAGACCAACGCTTAAACTTTACAATAATAAGGAGCTTACCAACTGTGAGTTATTCCCTTCTGAGCTTTACCCTTGCTGGTTTCTTTGGTCGAGAATCATTCGACTGATGACATTGATTTTCTAGCTTCCTCCTGCTCCTCTCTTTACCAAACAAAAGAATCAAAACAGTATTTTAGGTGTTCTGACACTAAAAGATTTAATTTTCAGGATAAAGAACTATACTCTCGCGTGACTTCTTGAATAAACTTTTGTGACGAAATTCATCCCCAGATTTAACTATCAGGAAACGCCAGACTTTAAAGTTTTTGCGACTTCCTTATGGCAGGCTTATCTCCTTCTGTACGGAAAATTGTCGAGTTACTGGTTTCAGTTGATTTGGTTGCTTTCGAGCAAGCTATCATTACTGTTAGCCCCAGGACTTTAAACATAGACTATTCACTCACTCAATTATACTTCTGTCTAGCTTATATGGTTAATGGTTCTGAATTAGATTTCTAAATGAGTTACAGTAAGTAGTTTCTCTAATTCGGAATCTTACTTGATCTTCCGTCCAACGAACGGTAGGTTGCATATGAGTGGCGCGGTTATTGGTAGTTTCACATTTTTAAATTGGGTCAAATTTGGTAATCGAATGTGGATTGCAGGCGAATAAGATGACAAATTACAACAATTTTAAAGCAGCACACTCAAAATTTCGTAGTTACGTCAAAATAATCGCAGGATCTGTGACAATGCGGTCAAAATCATCAAGGATTTTCGAAAAAAAAATGATAACATTTTATTATAGAAATTCCAGTTCCAGATGATTAGAGGTAGTGAGAATAAACCGTTGAGCAATAAACGAACGGTACGTTGCGTACCAATTTAATTAAAAAACAATATTATAAATTTTTATCAAATTCAGTCAATCTGTGGGCTGTAAAGAGGCCACAGATAGGCAAAATCCACTTTGCAAACCACGAGCCCATTTTTTTTAAATAGTGACCTTGATCGCATTTGAAACCACTTGCTAAACAAACTTTGATGAATTTGGAAAACTCATCGCAATCGATTCTAATTATTCCAAAACCCTTTTCATAAAAAACTTTATAAACGATTAGTTCAATCATATAATGTTACCGTACCGCAAAAATACAACATGATGCAACAATCCTTCAATATGATGGAACATAACGTCTGGTATCTAATTAGAGAAAAGCACAACTCCCAAATAAAAGCAATATGATGCCTCATCACGCAACAAGAAACATTCTATGATATGACTAAACATAGTAAAATATCACACAAAATCCAAATTCAATAATATACAACATTAAAATAGTGCAACATCAGAAAATACAGTGTAATATGATGCAACATCGAATTGAAATATCGATGAAAATTGATGAAGTAACCTAAAACATAGTGCAACATTCCACAATAACGCAACTTGGTACAACATCACAACAAGTTGCAACATCATACAAAGGCCCATCCGGGAGATTAATGAACAAATTATTTAGAAATCAGAACTCCTCCATGTAATCGTTTCCTAACATTCGAAACCTATGTCGCCAAATACTCGTATTATAAAATTCTTTAAAGCCAAATAAAAGGTTAAAAGAAGGTCCGAAGCGAACAAGACGCAACATAGTAGAACATCACTCAATATCTCTCAAAAATATGCAACATCACGCAACATCATTACAATTAAGTGCAACATCTTCCAAGACGGTGCAACAGAATGCAACATGGTGCAACATCAGCAAAGATTGTGCATCAATCGGTCCATGCAGACGACTCTTACATCAATTATAAAAAAAACAGAACTCGTAGTAATTGTTTCCTTGCATTCGAAAACCCAGTCCTGCCAAATTTCATCAAAATCATTCAAGCCAAATAAATTCTTCAAAGATGGCTTCAATCCCAACCATCCATGAATCCCGCAGAACCGATTACTGGTACCCGAAAAGCTTCTTTCTCCAATTATGTATCAATTAAATCGTTAGAGCAAAATTTTTTCCAATCCGAAATGAATCCGGGCCCTACCAAACGCCCTCCTAAATGGATTTCCCTAAAATTAGGACTCATCAATTCCTGGCATATTCTTCTTAACGTAATATTTAACCAGATTTCGGAAAAATAGTTTAAGAGGGTCGAAAGGTGAGCCCCGGCCCCCTTTCGTCATTTTTTACTGCTTGCCCAAGTATTATAAAAATCGTTTGCGATGGGTGGTAATTTCTGAAAAATCTGCTAAGATGGTCGTGTGATGGAGCCCGGGCATCTTTCAATAATTTTTTTCATCTCGTACGATTTTTAAGAATTTTTTCGATAACCAAAAACCGATTGTGATGAGTCCGAAATTTGACAATGTAATTATAGGGGTGGTTGGCCACTCCCGGTGGTGACCAGGTTCCAATATTTAATTTTTTTTTTCAGTTTGCACGATTTTGTTAAAAATTGATGAAAAGAATATTTCAAATGATAGGAGGAATCGATTTCGATTGATTCTATAATCGTTTCGGGAGTCCTTCGGATGGGACTGGGACCATATTATTAATTTTTTTCGGCTCTATCACTTTTCATACAAATTGCGTTAATAAGGTTATGCCAGGACGATGCGAGGAGTCCTAATTTTGAGAATATCTGTGTATCTGAGGGCCTTTGGTATGGCTGTAACGAGTTTTTGTAACAATTGGTGTCAGGGTATTCAGAAATCCTTTTCGGTGGGTCCCCATTAGTCATGGTGTTCTTCTTCTTTTAAGAATTTTGATGAAAATTGCACAGTGTTTTCGAATGCAACGAAACGATTACAAAGAGTTCTAATTTCTGGAAAATTCAATTAGGTGGTCCTATGGATGAACTGGCATATTGCACAATTTTGCGTGATGTTGCACGATGTTGCATGCTGCTGTACTATGTTGCATGATGTTGTACCACGGTGCGTGGTGTTGCACGAAGTGGTGCGTATCGTTGCACATTATGCGTGATGCTGCACCATGTGACGTAATTTTGCCTTTTTGTTAGATGTTGCTTTGCCTTTTTAACATTTTATTTGGCTTAAGCGAATTTGATAAAATTAGGCGGGAAATGGTTTTCTAATGCTAGCAAACAATTACCATGAGTTCTAATTTCTGGATATTTCATTGGTTCATCCTCCAAATGAGCAGTTGCGTGATGTTGCAACATGTTGTGACGTAGCACCATGTTGCGGTATAATGGGATATTGCATGATGTTACGTCACATTTCACCACCTGATGTTGCACCATGTTGCTAGATGTTGCATATTGCTTAGAAATATTGTTTGATGTTCCATTACACGTTCGTCGTGTCACAGAACGTTGCATGTAGCATGATGATGCACCACGTTGCACGATTTTGTACAATGTTGCGTCATGATGCTTTGCGTTGGGCCCGTGTTATAGATATCTGGCGTCCTGTTCCATCAAATTGCACACTGTTGCGCCATGTTGTGGTTTTTGCGTTACGGTGACATAGTTTGTAGCCTTTGCTATCAAATTATCATTTTGAATTTGGCCTTTTTCACATTTTTTTTCAAATTCAAACGATTTTCCTCAGACTCGAACGATTTTGATAAAAATTGGTGGAGACCCAAGGAATATCCGCCAAAGGATCAAATGACAGGAATCGATTTTGAAGGATTTTCTAATATTGGAACTCAGAAGCCAATCACATAGGTCGCCATCGTGTCAGATAATTTTGGATATTTGAATTGTTTAGAAATTTAAAATATAATAAGCGACTTTATATGAATAATGAGAACAATTGCGAAAATGACTTGTCCTAATTTCCCTGGTCCTTCGAATACATTTAAGATATAATTCACCAACGGTTATCGCAAATCTCAGATAAAATACTAAACAAGTTTTATGTATAAAAATCCTACCACAGTCTTATTTTGAATTTCGAACTTTTATTAATTGATACTTCTTATAGTTGTGAAACATTGCACAACAAATAAACTCCGTTCTAAAAATTTATCAATAACCGTTTATTAGAAATTAGACCAAACTGAACAATGCAGATTGTTTGATTTACTTCAATAAAAAGTTTTACATGCGAACAGTTGAGCCTCCTAATCTATTTCTCACCATCCTAATTTACTGCTCAATCAAGCATAATCTCTTTTCAAACAAATTCCTTCCTTTTATGCGCAATTTGTTGAGATTTAGTGCTGCGTCATCGTCGGATATTAATAGCCACTAAAATTTATATACAGTGGCAGTAAATGAAAATTTGAAAAACCGTTTACAGTGTTCATGTTTAATAATCCCTATGCCGAAATACAACAACAAATAGTATATTATAAAGCTGTGTACACAAACATATATTGGTTTTGGCATATACCGTGCGCTATATATATGTTATACATCCTCGAATATGTATACAATTTTCCGACCTTACCTGTGTTGTATTTTGAATTGCCTCTTAAATCATGCCTCAGGTATCAAAGATTTATTTTACTACATTTTGTTTAATTTTATTTGGGGTTATGTATTTCGATTCTATGTTTCGTTTGTTTTGTGTTTTTTGTTTAACATTAAGTTGTGGTTTATTCTTCTGCGAAAATAACAAGAAAATCAGAAGGAAAACCCCGAAAATCTCAAGAGCGAAATGAATAAATTTAATACCAAAATAATTTAAAGACGATGAAGAGTAGAGAAATGAAATTGTAACATGAATTTACTTTGTTACGGATATGTATCGTTGTGTTGGGAAAAATCATTTTCTTGCTTGTCAGTGTGTACGAGTAGAAGAAACAAACACAAGATGTTTGATTGTGACCTTAAAACAAAACCACATATCAATCAATTTATTTGATGAGTTTGTTTAACCAAAAAATCGAAATTTTCTATTTATTTTTCTCGATTTTCATTTTAAGAAGGGGAGCGAGGCGAATTTACTTCCGAACATGTATCATAAGTTCATATACTCCCTATAAACGTAAACTAAATAATTTAAGAAAAATTCATTTGAATTTTATTTCTTGCGGATTTTTCAACAAATCATTCACTCAATATTTATAATAAACGACAGTTAGGGACCTGAACCCTCAATAGACATGCAGACACAGGACTTATAATTTCTAACTAAATATACAAAATGTGGTATTTACATTATTTTTCAATTAATGTCATTAGGGTGAACACAAACAAAATTAAAATTTTGTTTTGGTTTGGCCTGCCTTCAAAATTTATTGCCTAATGAACAGTGAAGAAAAATACGGTCCATATAAAATACAGCGACGAAATGCGAAAAACAGGAACACGACAACGAAATAACAACAACAAAAAACTCATTTCCTGGTTTTGTGTAATTAATGAATTAAATCATGACAAAAGGAAAAATTACATAGATTCATTGATTTTGTGTTTTGCTGTGGCTGCTTCTTCCTCGGAAAATAAATTATTGGTTATACAAAATTCAAATTAGGACACAATTTTTATTTTTATTTTTTGATTTACTAGCAGTGTCCGTCCCCGATTCAGAATGGCAATGGAAGGACGTATATGTGAAGTTATCCCACGATTCTACCAATTTTCAGAGGTAAACAAAATTATATTTAATATAATATTTATATTGAAGTTAACCCAGTTTAGCGATGCAATCGTAACATCAATAGAACATTTGTACGAACTAAAATTACATTAGACACGATAAAGGTATTTTAAGGGTACAACAAATCGGATTAATGCTATGTATGGTTTCGAAAAAGTAACACTCGTGCCTTACTTTTACAAAAATTAGAAAAAATCGTTCCGTGGCAACGTCGCGAAATTGAGCCCTGGACCAAATATATCCATTCAACTTGTATCTAAAATTTCATTTAAATTTGGCACGTTAAACATATAAATTTGTCGGATAAAGTGAATAGCGGATGTCACTTCAATTTTTGCAATTCTGACTTAACCAAACTCAACGATCTACTGGGTACGATTGGCTTTAACACCCTTTTAAATAGTACGACCGATATTTAGATGATCTTGACAATTTGTTAATGTTAAGAAAAAATCAAATGGGTGCCTGTAAGGCAATCTTTAAAATATGAGGATCGTCGTTCTGATGATCCAAAAACTATATTACGAAAATATTTGCCCAATTTTTAAAACTTACTTTTTCTAGCAGTAATGCCTGACGTCAACACGAGTGTTATTGAAAGAGCATCGTTTATTCGGAGCGAAGGGGTTATCTGTGATGACGAGTGAAACTTTAGGGTGCATATTGGTAATGTGACTAATAGACCAAACTCAGCGCTTGGCTTCGTTAAGCGCTGTTCTAATGAATTTCTTGATCCATCTGTTTCGAGGGTGCTCTACATTACCTTAGTTTGGCCTCTGCTCAAGTATGCCAAGCAGGTGTACGCAGATATCGACTTAAATATTATTATTATGTTTGGGACGTAACGTACCACCTGAGAAAACAGTTTAGAGCTTCAAAACAAAAAGTATCCTTTAAACTGAATTTTTTCTTAATTAGAACAAAAATTAATTTCTCGTTTAACCAAAAGAACCTATTGAAAGTTATTTGCTAGAAATGTTATTGAAACATATATTTTTTATTTTTTGACACATTTTGAAATCAACCTGATTAAAATATAATACGAAAGTAATGAGAAATAGGCATAGAAATGAAAAAAATCTGGAGAGTATATCTGTCTTTTGTGAAAATGAATTTGGGGCGCATTGCGTCACGTTTCCATTAACAACTTACATCTGATTAATACATCTGTAAAGGAGAGGAACAAGAGACATATTTGGAAGTCCAAATGTTCTCTATTTATATGGTAAACAGTTTTTACAGTTTCATTTGCGATCCAATTTCCTCGATTGGTAAAAATGTACTGTTTCATTCCTCACATCACAATACCTGTTCGGTCATCGTCTGTTCAACTGAACAACTATGGGTCGACCTAGATAGAAAGCTGATGTGCATTAATGCAATATTACTATGTATAAAAATTAATATGAAATTAGATGTAAATTCACTGTCATGGGAAATGTCGACGTAAATTATGTGTCAACAGTCAACGTAATAAACATTCATTGGTCCTTTGAGCAAAACAACATCCAACACCATCCTAAAAAATTAAGTGCACATACCATCATAAGTGACTAACATCAACTAGGCGTTCGTTTATATAAAACATCAACTATAGGCGTTCGCATAATGGACAACTTATGGAAGGAACAACAACATAGGTTCTAGGAGATACAAACCCTCTGGTCCAACTATAAAAAGACCCCATTGGCAGGACGACAAATAGATACATCGACAGCAAAATAGCGCGGTTAAATGATATGTACGAAGAATTCGTCGATGTTGACGAACACATAATAAGTCGGTATAAAGACGAATGTCCATCCGAGAACTACTGGAAAGCTAGAATAGCAGTGGCACCACTGGTGCAAAACTTCAGAGAGGAGTTGGAAACACTGAGGAAATCATTAGTGCCGAAGTCATCATCATCCAAACTGGGGTCAGGTTCAAGTGGCGGTAATAAAGCAACCGGTAGTGAGAAATTGGACGAAACGCAAGCCAAGCGCAATAAAGCGCAACAATTTAAAATGAGGCAATTCCACGCCATGGTACGGGAGTCAAAAAATGCACTAGAAAACAAGCCAGGAAACGTCGAGTTAATGGACATTAAACTCGAAGCACAATCCTGCACGAAGGCGGAAATTGAAAAACTGCATGAGGAAAACTACATCGAAGCAGCAGATTATGCAGAAACCACGTTGCCGTATTTCGTAGATGACTACTATGGCACAGTTATAAAAGAATACGAAACCAATTAAAACTAGCCTCACACATAAGGTAAACTCAGTTAAAACATGAGCAAGACACAAGAAGTATTCCAAAACTGCCGCGAATTGAAATACTAATATTTGACGGCAACTTAAAAATCTATACGTCATACATAAATACGTTCAACAATCTGGTACATGATAATAGTCATGTATCAGACTTTGAAAAATTAAGCTATTTTAAGGAAAGCTTAAAAGGTGAACCATTTACCTTGATAGGACATCTAACATTGTAACCAGAAAACTACAAAGCTGCGTACACCATCATTATGGTGCGGTACAACAATAAACGCAAAATCGTGGCCGAATATATTGACACTATGTTGAACATTCCGAAAGTTCAACTAAATGCAGCTAAGGATATTAAGAAAATACATGATACACTAAAGGAGTATATTGAAGATTTAAGAAACCTGGGCTGCAACATAGATGAATGGAGCACCATCCTCATTCACTTTAATGTCAAAAAATTGGATTATAACAGCCTAAAGCACTACGAGGAATCTCTTCATGGTAGTCGTGACTATTACACAATGGAACAATTTTTACATCTCTTAATGGAGAAAATGAATATGCTTGAAGCACTGCAGAGTGCAAACACCATCGCAAGTAAATAATTCAAGGTTGATTTACACAAAAAGGTTTATTCATCCTGCGAAAGAAGGGGACACATAAAACCAAATTGTATTAATTTTAAACAAACCACCCCGAGCCGCAGAATAGATTTTATCAATAGGCAAAACATGTGTACCAACTTCCTATCACACCGCTCAACAGAGGCATGCCTCAAAGTAGAAACATGTACAATATGCAATAACAAACATCATCAATTGCTGCACACTTACAATTATGATGCCAAGAAGAAGGTATCAATCAACGCAATCGATGGAAATATCACGACCCTGCTCTCAACGGCTAAAGTGATAACCAAACCTTCCACATACAAAACGGTTACACTACGAGCATTAATCGATACAGGATCCCGCAAGTATCCTTGATTACTGAAAATGCATGTAAGCAGTTAGGATTACATCAGGGAAACATACGTACTAGCTTGGTTTGTTGAAATTCAACCACATTTTTCATCGGTGTTTAAGCTTCAAATAGAAGCATATGTTTTGCGGAAAATAACATCAGATGTGCCAGAGCAGAAAATAAAACGTAATGACGACTCTCGGTGGAAAAATATAATATTGGCGGATCCACAATATGATTGTCCGGCTGCTATAGATATTTTGTTAGATGCAGACGTCTCTGCGAACATATCAAAATCTCAGATCATTCGAGGAAATCCAAATGCAATGAAAACAAGTTTGGGTTGGCTGATAGTAGGTCCGGCAACAACCGCGTAATCCAGGACTCTAATGGTTAACATCAGTATCAAGGAAGAATTAGCTCAAGCTCACAAGTTTTGGGAGTTAGAAGAGGTATCGGTTGAGTATCCACTAACAAAAGCTGACGAACAGTGTGAAACAATTTACCAACAAACGGTTAAACGGACTCCAAATGGACGCTACGTGGTTACCTTACCATTCAAGGAAAATGATACCAGCATCCTTGGTGCTTTAAAACAAAGAGCTACGATACTTTGATACTATGCATGTCGGAGCTACCCTGCAAAATAATTTATGGTCACTTATTCTATGGTGGAGGAAACACAAAATAGTATTTACAGCCGACATAATTGAAATGTATCGACAAATCGAAGTGGCAAAGGATCACCAAGATTATCAAAGAATACTTTGGAGGGAGAATCCAAACCAACCATTACGGGAATACAACTTAACTACCGTTACATTTGGCACATCCGAGCCTCCGTTCTGGGCAATAAGAACACTACATCGGTTAGCAATGAATGTAGGTGAACACTGTCCAACGGCCAGAAAGGCCTTAATAGAAGACTGTATTGTTGATGACGTTCTATCCGGAGGATCAAATAAATTAATTGGAAACATTGATTTGACAGAAGACGAAACTATTAAAACTTCAGGAATCCATTGGAACCCGATTTCATACTGCTTTAGTTTCAAGGTAAACCAAATATCATCAAAAACTGAGCTTACAAAGAGGGAGCTGGCTTTAGAAGTTGCAAGACAATTTGATCCATTAGGATGGTTGTTCGCAATTACCTAAAGAAATTACAGCAAAGTGGGTAAAGCTGCGAGACGAACAAGTACAGCTTGAAAGGCTGTCAATACCACGTTGGATAGGAGCAATATCTTCAGGCCAACAAAATTTTTGTTTATACGGGTTCTGCGATGGCGAATTGAGTTGTCAGACACTACAATTATCACACGGCTACTGACTGCCAAAACCAACGTCTGGAACTTTGCGGAGCACTTCTTCTATCACGCTTAATTAACCAAGTGGTCCAAAAGCTAGAAGGGGGTATCTGAAATTCAAAACAACACAAAAATCGGAGGATGGAAACACATACTCTCAACACAAAACCCAGCAAACCATGCATCTTTTGGCATTTCACAATCAAAGTTAATTACTCTGAAACAATGATGGACCAGACCTGAAACAATGGGGGAACCGGTCATAAATGAAACCATGGAAAAGTTTGACACGAGTATCGATCTGATGCGGACCAAAACTGTTCTCCACGTACTCAATAAAGACGCGACAACTGAGAACAACATAATCAAGCTGATCGACCACAAATCAGATTATTTAAAACTCCTACGAATCACAGCTCATCTCCTCCGATTCATATCTAAGATCAGTAAAAAAGCAACGTGTGTCGATGAAGTCCGAGCAATAGAACTACGGACAGCATTAACCACAATCGTAAGAGCAGTCCAAGGTGTTTTCTTTGCATACGAAATATCAACATTAAGGGATGAAGTGTCAATTAAGAAGAAGAGCACCATCGCCTCACTGAATCCGTTCCTAGATAACGACGGCCTTATAAGGGTAGGAGGCAGATTAAACAATTCGAATCTTCCATTCGAAGAGAAACACCCGCTAATTCTACCGGCTAAATCACACATTACCAGCCTTATTATTAAGTAGGCACATGCATCCACGCTTCATGGTATCAATGCCTTAACGTTAGCATTTTTCCGGAAAACCTTCTGGATAATAAGGGGAGCTCAAGGAGTAAGGAATCACATTCAAGAATGCACGGTCTGTTTTCGATTTCAAATTAAACGGACGGAACAACTAATGGGCAATCTACCAAGAGGTCGGGCAACCCCGTCGCGACCATTTACGCACACGGGTGTCGATTATGCCGGTCCATTGAATATACGAATCTCGAAAGGCAGAAGAAATATACCTACAAGGAATACATTGCTGGCTTTGTATGTCTGTCAACAAAGGCAGTTCATCTCGAAGTGGTCTCCGATGTATTAGATAAAAATCCCGGGATATTAACTAGATGGGAGTTAGTAAATCAAAGCCACCAAAAGTTCTGGAAAAAATAAACTATGTGTGACTTAGTATTGATAAAAGAAGATAACTTCGAATCAAGGAAATTCACCCTGGTAAAGATGATCTCGTACGACCAGCTACAATTTCTACTCTCAAAGGAGATGTTAAACGACCTACTACCAAATTGTGTTCTCTGCCAGGCCTAGAATTTGGAAATGAGAGCCCATTAAATGAAGATGAAAATAAGCCAACTTCAACAAGAAGATCGTGCCTCGTACCAAAGCCCGCGGTAACTCTGCTCACCGTATTATCGCTCTTAACTAATACGGTATTTGTTAAAAATCACCCAACCAAGTTGCGGATGCATGAGTTAGAAGACGCAGGAGGCATATATTTCGATAATGTTTAAGAAGTTGAAGAGTTACTGGGATGAAGTCGCAAAAGCAGAGAAAAGCCTCCAGTTGCTTTTAAGAGCATGTAACAACATGCAATCGATAGATTGTGACATCCTTGTCCAACAACTTCAACTACAGTTTGACAACATCAAAGAAGAAAACAAACTATGTACTTGAAACCAAATCGAAGAGACATCGCAAGCGAGGAGTTTGAGACAAAATTGGGATCCTTTTAAGTGAACAGCATTTTGACTTAATCGAGCAAAATGAGCAACATCTGCTACATTTGGCAAAAAGTCAAACGTCAATTATACATAACACCATACGTTTATTTAAGCAAAATAATAATTACACCATACCTAATCTGTAGCAAGTGGATTTGGATTTGAAACATCTTCAGGAATACAATACCAAAATGAATCAGAAGGATAGTTTAGTAACTGGTATTCTTCAGCTGATGTTAATATTGAAATCTATTCAAGACACACAAAAGAATATTATCGAAGTAATGCTCAACACCCAGCACAATACCCTTCATCGATCGTTGTTAAACCCATTACGTCCCAATGATGTTTTTGCATGGTAGGAAGCAAGGGGATCTAATGAAGCTGTATCAGATATTAAAGACCGAATCCAGAATTACCATCAATAGCATCATTATACGCGCTCGCATCCCGTTGGTGAAGATACATTTCTACCAATTGTTTGCACTCATATCTGAACCCATACCTACGACCAATGTTCACACCTTGATAATACCATCATCCGAATAACTGTTGGTTGATCATCACCTGGAAATTCATGCACCAACCAACAAAGAAACGTTCAATCAGTGCTTATCTATATCCGAAGGATTGTATGTGTGCCACGTTTCATCCATTTACACAAGCATTCAACTGTATCTCAATGTGAAATAAACATGCTATAACGAAAACATAACCTGCATTCCAGTTGCATAGTTCGAGCGAGGTCTTACGCCTGCTATGCATTGGATACCATTACACGAATCAGACCAATGGATTTATGTCACTAAATCAAAATTTACAAAGGCTACATTTGACTTGATTTATGAATGACATCTCATGCTACTTAATCTACATGGTACTGCAATGATCTCCATCAGCCCGGGATGTATCATTAGGGATGAAACATTCCAAATCTCTTCCATCGGGAGAGAAGTGACTAAGATCAACCTATCATTCCTGGCAACAGCCAGTACGAGTCGGATAGAGACATTTCTACGCAACATAAGCCATCTACATCAAGGACAGGAAAGGGCGATTTCTACTGCCACAGGATCGTTAACAACAATAGACACCCACGAGCTCGAGAAACAAATAGAATTTCAAGAAAATCAGGAAACCATCAATAGGCATCACATACACCATTACACGATTACTCATGTAACATTTGGTACCGTTATCATTATCATGGTGATCGCAATCATTCTCTGGAAGAGAAGTCAAACACATCGGTCAGTATCAAGCGTCACACTACAACCCCTTCTGCGAACTTCATTGGCGCGGGCAGCATGTTCAATTGAACAAGTAGGGTCGACCTAGATAGAAAACTGATGTGCATTAATGCAATATTACTATATATAAAACTTAATATGTAATTATATGTAAATTAACTGTCATGGGAAATATCGACTCATTAAATGTTTTTAATTATGTTAGACATATCATTTTCTACGGTGTTTCGAGTACAGTCATTTTTTTGTAGACCATATGTCAGCAAGTTTTTTAGTATATAACTTGTAAAATTGAGTTTAATAAAGTTAGTGTAAAAAAAGTAATAAACAGTCAAAGTAATAATCATTCATCGTCTCTCAATGGAATATTTTTGTAGCGAGTTGTAACAAAGTAAATTCGAATTCCTGAAATTAAGGAAATTGATTTACATCGTATACCAGGGTGTTAAAATTATATTCTACAGTGGATAGAAAATATGTAAAATATATAACCAACACTTTGTATTCAATCCATCCGTCGTCGTTTAAAACTTTCTACCGTTCTACTGTATATACTTACTAGAACCGTTGTAACATCATTCCTCCATCACAAAATTAATTTTCAATAATTTTTGTAAAGTGAACTACATCCAGGGCTCGTTACTCTTTTTATGCGGTTGGAACGAATGAAAAATACTTTTACTGATTAAAAATAACGAACGAGTCAGAAACTCATAACATAATTTAAAATTTTCTCTCCTATAAATTTTCCGCATTTTTTCAAAATTATACTTGTACTAGACCAGAGCGATTTGCCTGTTCTAACCTCTTCCTATCTCTACGATGATGTTGATATACGCGCTGTTCCAATAACACCAATGACGCGGGGTATTCTTTGCTTAATATTTTTAACGAACGATTATAGTGTTTCCCGTTTCTTTTATGTAAAATTCCGGCTGGGTGTTGTGTATTCCTTTATTGGTAATTTAGTGGCGACAGATGCGACCCTTTTTTACCAAACAAAAATAAAAAAGAAAAATTTGTTTATTTTGAATTTTCCTAAAGTTTTGTTTATGTTTGTTTTTACATACTTAAATCAAAGTGGTTTTTGTTGTTTCATCATTTTATACGTACGGGATAGGCTTTCTCTGTTCGGCATAATTTAAAGCATTTTGTGTTCATTGATTTCGTTGAACAATGTTATGTTGGAATTGAGAGTAATCACAAATCAGAAAATCGTTTCCACATCAAAATAAATAGCAATAGGCGTACTCATGACAATAGTACCACAAAGACTGCTACATTGCGGCTGGCAATTTTTCAAATTCATCATTTTTTTGATTTTCTTAATCGAAACATGCTCTCATTTTAAACTAATCTAATAAATTTAGACGAATAATGGATTTCAGCAAGTAAAAATGATGTAAAAATATAGAAAATCCCCGATTATTGTTTTAATTGTGCTGGATGCAACATTTGCAAAGAGATTAACGTATCCCACATTATTTATTTTTATGATAATTAAATTTTTGGTAATATAAAAAAAATATATTTCAAAATCGAGCATTTTGACGGGTTTCAACCAATAATCCAGCCAAACCTGCAGATTTTCATGGGGTAACAACAGCATTTTCAAATAGACCATCCAATCTACTGGTTTTATTGCGAATAGAATTTATTTGTTAATAAAAGAATGAAAAAATCCAAGATTCATATCTCCCTGCGGTGCCCCTGAGTAACGCTAAATGTATTAGGCGATGTAGTGAAAACGAGCAGAGGAAATTTATCGTAATGGACATTACATGTCTCGGAGAGTCATAGGCACCAAACCAGCGCCAGGTTAGGAGCAGCTGAACTGGCCGTCTGTTTTGTAGCAAGTGGCTTGTTATATTAAGGTGTTCAAGGTACGACTGACTGCCATTAAGGTATCAGTACTAGCTCCACACATGTGGGTTGGTTGTGCAGTGGCTCAAATACCTATAGACGTGCTTGAACTACAAGAGCTTATATGGTGTGGGAGTGGGAACCAATGGTTATACTCGTCATTCTTGCACCATGACATCAAAACCGTCACGGGTAATTTTAATATAAAAATCAGTTATAGAGCTGAAATCACATCACACATTAGTCCGCCGAATTTCGTTTCCATTTCTTTTCAATAAGGCGAAAAGAACGTTCACCTGAACATTGCACTTGGAAATACGTCATGAGAATAATGGGCGAAAATTATAACTATTCAGTAAATAAAGTATCCGGAAAGTTAGTGAACATGCAATTAAGGCAGCCTCCTCTAATTTTGCAATTAGTGCCGTGTTGTGGTGATTGATTGTAAGGAAGATAGATCGATCACCTTTATATCCCGATCACTAAAAAATTGAAGAATCATCCTAGTCAATGAAAAGGAGTTGTTTGCTACGATTCGTACAATATTCACTCACAGATCACGAGCCGCTCATATTTACAATAAGCAGCAAAAGTTTCAATAACACATTGAAAAGACGGAAGGCCCGGTTTGATGATTCTGTTTTGATCCTGTTTTCGTCGTTTTAAACGAACATATACGTATGTTCAATGTAGCAGTGCTTACAACCAAGACAATTAGTTTTATAAAACGTTTTCATGAGTTGTCAATCCTGGATATAGTGTTGGAGTACGTGAAATGGGATTTCTCCGAAAAGTATCCGAGATGATTTCTTTCAGTAAACCTTATATTGCAGTATTCGAATAGTTTACGGGCGAAGGTCGTAATTACTTGCCTTTACGTAGGGTTCTGGTGAGAACCATATAATAAGGTTCGCCGTATGAAAAAAAGATCGCCGTATGAGTGTGATATCGAAACCATTGCCGTCCAGTACTGAACGAATTACATGACCCAGTAATACGCCCGTGATGACGGCTGATAGCGGGCTACCCATTGCTATACCTTTAGTTTGAATATAAAACCTGTTGTTGTATTGTACAAAAGCAGCTGTGTCAATACAAAAACCGACCTTTCGAAGAACTGTGTTGACGTTAGGGTTGTGTGTGGTGTGATCTTTTATCTTTATTTTGAAAGTTGCACATGGGCGTATTGTACGATACCAACGAGTATAATGACCTGACATCCAGTGAGAACTTAATTATCTGGGGTCGTTTTCACACCCCTGTATACCGGAATGAAATAATTCCTAAAGAAATCCTAAGTAAAAATCGTGTTTGTGTATTAGTAAATATATACCAAAAAACCAACATTTAGGCGAAATTAGTTAAATATGTAATTTTGAATAATTGGTTCTACTGATAGATTTGAAATTTCAAAAACACAATTATATTATATTTGAAAATAAAATAAAACATGAATAAATCGGCAAGAGGTAAGAATAAGCTTAAAAAATGAATAATATTATTAAAAGTTGCTTGGATTTCGAAAGAATACGAGTCGAAATTGTGGGAGGTGGTCATCGATCTCACTATGTTTTTATGTTAGATCAGTCAGATATGAGCACGGTGATTTTTTGAAATTTGTCATAGTTCTGGAATTGCCAAATATGGCTAAGAAGCTTGTCATTGCAATTTAACTAATTTTTATGGACTTGTAGTTTGTCCTAACTTGTTCAAAACCCAAGAACAACGTTTCCAATTAATAATAAAATTTAACAATGTAAAATACTTTATTACGGGAAAAGAAATATAACAATTTATAACAGATGAAATTCACACGAATTAAAAAAATAAAATAAAATAAGATCAATGATAAAATCTTTATTATCAGCCGTAATTAAAAAACACTAAATATATTTATCCACAGAATATGGAAACAAATTGAAATGATATGGTGTTCGAGAAATCGAAGTAAAAACTTTGTCCTCAGGTAACAACTTTAAAAAAAAAGATGTTTACAGTTTGTACTAGACCTAATCGAACTAGAAAACATGAATTTTCCGGAAAAATTAGGGGAACATTAGGTTTAAAATTCAAAAGTTGGACAGGTAAACAACGTAGTAAAAAACACTCAATCCTAAGACACTTCTAAGAGGTTACAACTTCCAGAGTAGGGGTTTTCAGTTTGTACTAGACCCAATCGAACTAGAAAACATTAGTTTTCTGGAAAAATTAGGGGAACACTAGGTTTAATATTCAAAAGTTGTACAGGTAAAAATCGAAGTAAAAACCCTCAATCCTAAGACACTTCTAAGTGGTAACAACTTTCAGAATAGGTGTTTTCAGTTTGTACTAGACCCAATCGAACTAGAAAACATGAGTTTTCCGGAAAAATTAGGGGAACACTAGGTTTAATATTCAAAAGTTGGACAGGTAAAAATCGAAGTAAAAACCCTCAATCCTAAGACACTTTTAAGAGGTTACAACTTCCAGAGTAGGTGTTTTCAGTTTGTACTAGACCCAACCGAACTAGAAAACATGAGTTTTCCGGAAAAATTAGGAGAACACTAGGTTTAATATTCAAAAGTTGTATAAATAAAAATCGAAGTAAAAACCCCCAATCCTAAGACACTTCTAAGAGGTTACAACTTCCAGAGTAGGTGTTTTCAGTTTGTACTAGATCCATTCGAACTAGAAAACATGAGTTTTTTGGAAAAATTAGGGGAACACTAGGTTTAATATTCAAAAGTTGTACAGGTTGTAACGAATTTCACATTTCGTTCCCTGCTACAGTTTCTAATTCTTTCAGGAAAAACTTTTTTTTTGTCTTCTCGTTGCATTGATTGTCGGTTGTGAGTTAGATGAGGTGTGTATCCCTGCAATAGGGGTTTATATTCTACTTATTGAATATTGTTAATGCCAATGTTGTGTAATGAACTAAAAATATGCACACACCAAAATATTTCTGTACTGTTAACTAATTGATATTGCTTCAAAACAAATATTATATATGTAATTGTATTATGATTTGGTATCGAAAAACAATGGTATTAACGACGATAAGATGACACGATGGTCCGAAAGAGATGACGAGGGAGAGCGAGGTGATGAGGAAAAGAAAAAAACATTTGGACAGGGAGTTGAATGTTGAATTTTGATAAATAAAGAAGAGACTTAATAAATTGTGCAGTGTGTTTATATTGATCACTCCAAGTATAATCTTAAAATATAAAAAGTAACAGTGATTACCAAAAATACTTGGTCATATTTTTTTTATTGTACAATTAAATGATCAATCATTTAAAGTTAATATATATGAACTTTATAAATTTATTAATTTAATAAATATAAAAAGATAAAACTAAACAAGTGAAAACGAACATTAAAATTTACCAGGTGTGTCATAAACGGTAAATTGGTTATAAAAATATGTCATGTGAAAATGCCGAACTTTATTTGAAGTGAAACGACAGTTCAAACGTGAATGAAAATAATCAGATATTGGTGAAATCGAAAGAGTTGTTTGGTGCAAAATATTAACTGAAACTATACTCTATGTCATACTATTATGTGAATAATTGGTCTCGTATATAATAATATCGTAAATAATAAGAAGTTGCACGCAATTTAAGTGCGGCTCGTAAACTCGAAAAATTATAAAATGGTGAGCCATAAAATGTGTAGTGATGGACGTTAAAACTCAAATCTGTTTTTTTTGGGTGTGGTTTTGTGATAATCGTAACATAAACCGGACAATATCGATATTAATAAGAGTCTAATAAGTTTAATAAAATCTTTTCTAACTCGAACTGTTCCAAAGATACTTCCATAATTAATAATAATTCTAATTAAATAATAAATAAATCCATTAATAACAATCAAAATTCTAACCAAAATAAAATAAAATATCTGCCTTTAATTGAAAAATTCGTTCATTCACAACTCTAACATTAATGAATGATCATACCAATCATACTCATCGAAAACGTATATGTGCTACGGAAATAAGGTCATCCATCGTTGTCAACGTCATGGCGCCCAACGTTTACAATTTTTGAGAAATTTGTTTTGTATATTTTATTGTAAGTTATTTAATATAAATTTATTATTACTTAAACATTTTCGTATTTCTGAAACGAAGATTAAAGTTTAAACTAATTCCTCAAACAATAAATAAAATTAATTCTTAAGTTTCCATTTAGTGCAAAGGTGTATATTTATTGATTGGTAAATTAGTTTGTACTTCTATTATAAACAATATATTTTGGTCTATTTAGCAATACTCCTTTATTTTCAATTTAATGATAATATTCATCCATTATCAATTTTTTTTTAGTTTTTTTTTGTTTTTTTTTGTAATTTAAGTAAATTTTTGATGTTAGTAATTTAAGGTAAATCCATTTAAATTTTCGTTAGCATGTAAAAGGAAAAAAAAATGATAATATTTGAAGTTAATAATTATGAATTTGACCTAAAAATTACCTATCGCTTTATTCAATTAATTAATTAAAATGAGGTAAATTCTGTTAACGGGGAGATGCAACGGAGGTGAGTAGTTTGGCTGGGCATGTGACCTTCAAGTGTTTTTATTTCTCGAGAATCCTAATTTTCTTTCTTAGTTTATTTTCTTATTTTCCATTTACGGTCATTACTGATTGGCTCATGTTCCGGAAACACCACCCCTGACGCTCCTGAGACTTAGCCGAGCAATCGACCGTCAAACCGGAACCGCTGAGCTGATAAAAATATTTTCTGTTAACGGTTCAGCAGTAGCTGAACTGTTACAAGGTAAAAATCGAAGTAAAAATCCTCAATCCTAAGACACTTCTAAGTGGTTACAACTTTCAGAGTAGGTGTTTTCAGTTTGTACTAGAGACCCAATCGAACTAGAAAACATGAGTTTTCCGGAAAAATTAGGGGAACACTAGGTTTAATATTCAAAAGTTGTACAGGTAAAAATCGAAGTGAAAACCCTTAATCCTAAGACACTTCTAAGAGGTTACAACTTCCAGAGTAGGTGTTTTTAGTTTGTACTAGAGACCCACTTGAACTAGAAAACATGAGTTTTCCGGAAAAATTAGGGGAACACTAGGTTTAATATTCAAAAGTTGTACAGGTAAAAATCGAAGTGAAAACCCTTAATCCTAAGACACTTCTAGGAGGTTACAACTTCCAGAGTAGGTGTTTTCAGTTTGTACTAGACCCAACCGATCTAGAAAACATCAGAACACATCAGAAATGTCTTAGGATTAAGGGTTTTCACTTCGATTTTTACCGGTACAACTTTTGAATATTAAACCTAGTGTTCCCCTAATTTTTCCGGAAAACTCATGTTTTCTAGTTCGATTGGGTCTAGAACAAACTGAAAACACCTACTTTGGAAGTTGTAACCTCTTAGAAGTGTCTTAGGATTGAGGGTTTTTACTTCGATTTTTATTTATACAACTTTTGAATATTAAACCTAGTGTTCCCCTAATTTTTCCGGAAAACTAATGTTTTCTAGTTAGATTGGGTCTAGTACAAACTGAAAACACCTACTCTGGAAGTTGTAACCTCTTAGAAGTGTCTTAGGATTAAGGGTTTTCACTTCGATTTTTACCTGTACAACTTTTGAATATTAAACCTAGTGTTCCCCTAATTTTTCTGGAAAACTAATGTTTTCTAGTTCGATTGGGTCTAGTACAAATTGAAAACACCTACTCTGGAAGTTGTAACCTCTTAGAAGTGTCTTAGGGTTAAGGGTTTTCACTTCGATTTTTACCTGTACAACTTTTGAATATTAAACCTAGTGTTCTCCTAATTTTTCCGGAAAACTCATGTTTTCTAGTTCGATTGGGTTTAGTACAAACTGAAAACACCTACTCTGAAAGTTGTAACCTCTTAGAAGTGTCTTAGTATTGAGGGTTTTTACTTCGATTTTTACCTGTACAACTTTTGAATATTAAACCTAGTGTTCCCTTAATTTTTCTGGAAAACTCATGTTTTCTAGTTCGATTGGGTCTAGTAAAAACTGAAAAAACCTACTCTGAAAGTTCTAACCTCTTAGAAGTGTCTTAGTATTGAGGGTTTTTACTTCCATTTTTACCTGTACAACTTTTGAATATTAAACCTAGTGTTCCCCTAATTTGTCAGAAAAACTCATGTTTTCTAGTTCGAATGGGTCTAGTACAAACTGAAAACATCTACTCTGGAAGTTGTATCCTCTTAGAAGTGTCTTAGGATTGAGGGTTTTTACTTCGATTTTTACCTGTACAACTTTTGAATATTAAACCTAGTGTTCCCCTAATTTTTCCGAAAAACTAATGTTTTCTAGTTCGAATGGGTCTAGTACAAACTGAAAACACCTACTCTGAAAGTTGTAACCTGTCAGAAGTGTCTTAGGATTGAGGGATTTTACTTCGATTTTGTACCTGTACAACTTTTGAATAATAAACCTAGTGTTCCCCTAATTTTTCCGGAAAACTCATGTTTTCTAATTCGTTTGGGTCTAGTACAAACTGAAAACACCTATTTTGGAAGTTGTAACCTGTCAGAAGTGTCTTAGGATTGAGGGATTTTACTTCGATTTTTACCTGTACAACTTTTGAATATTAAACCTAGTGTTCCCCTAATTTTTCCAAAAAACTAATGTTTTCTAGTTCGAATGGGTCTAGTACAAACTGAAAACACCTACTCTAAAAGTTGTAACCTGTCAGAAGTGTCTTAGGATTGAGGGGTTTTACTTCGATTTTTACCTGTACAACTTTTGAATAATAAACCTAGTGTTCCCCTAATTTTTCCGGAAAACTCATGTTTTCTAATTCGTTTGGGTCTAGTACAAACTGAAAACACCTACTCTGAAAGTTGTAACCTGTCAGAAGTGTCTTAGGATTAAGGGTTTTCACTTTGAATTTTACCTGTACAACTTTTGAATATTAAACCTAGTGTTCTCCTAATTTTTCTGGAAAACTCATGTTTTCTAGTTCGTTTGGGTCTAGTACAAATTGAAAACACCTACTCTGGAAGTTGTAACCTCTTAGAAGTGTCTTAGTATTGAGGGTTTTTACTTCGATTTTTACCTGTACAACTTTTGAATATTAAACCTAGTGTTCCCCTAATTTTTCTGGAAAACTAATGTTTTCTAGTTCGATTGGGTCTAGTACAAACTGAAAACACCTACTCTGGAAGTTGTAACCTCTTAGAAGTGTCTTAGGATTGAGGGTTTTTACTTCGATTTTTACCTGTACATTTTTTGAATATTAAACCTAGTGTTCCCCTAATTTTTCCGGAAAACTCATGTTTTCTAGTTCGATTGGGTCTAGTACAAATTGAAAACACCTACTCTGGAAGTTGTAACCTCTTAGAAGTGTCTTAGGATTAAGGGTTTTCACTTCGATTTTTACCTGTACAACTTTTGAATATTAAACCTAGTGTTCCCCTAATTTTTCCGGAAAACTCATGTTTTCTAGTTCGATTGGGTCTAGTACAAATTGAAAATACCTCCTCTGAAAGTTGTAACCTCTTAGAAGTGTCTTAGTATTGAGGGTTTTAACTTCGATTTTTACTTGTACAACTTTTGAATATTAAACCTAGTGTTCCCCTAATTTTTCTGGAAAACTAATGTTTTCTAGTTCGATTGGGTCTAGTACAAACTGAAAACACCTACTCTGGAAGTTGTAACCTCTTAGAAGTGTCTTAGGATTGAGGGTTTTTACTTCGATTTTTACCTGTACAACTTTTGAATATTAAACCTAGTGTTCCCCTAATTTTTCTGGAAAACTCATGTTTTCTACTTCGATTGGGTCTAGTACAAACCGAAAACACCTACTCTGAAAGTTGTAACCTCTTAGAAGTGTCTTAGTATTGAGGGTTTTTACTTCGATGTTTACCTGTACAACTTTTGAATATTAAACCTAGTGTTCCCCTAATTTTTCTGGAAAACTAATGTTTTCTAGTTCGATTGGGTTTAGTACAAACTGAAAACACCTACTCTGAAAGTTGTAACCTCTTAGAAGTGTCTTAGGATTGAGGGTTTCTACTTCGATTTTTACCTGTACAACTTTTGAATATTAAACCTAGTGTTCCCCTAATTTTTCTGGAAAACTCATGTTTTCTACTTCGATTGGGTCTAGTACAAACCGAAAACACCTACTCTGAAAGTTGTAACCTCTTAGAAGTGTCTTAGTATTGAGGGTTTTTACTTCGATGTTTACCTGTACAACTTTTGAATATTAAACCTAGTGTTCCCCCAATTTTTCCGAAAATTTCACGGGTTGTTTTGGTTTTTTGTGCATCGCTATTGACCTAGTCTTTTAACAAATCTAACATTAAAGCATAGTAAAATCGACGACCACCACCTTGTAAAAGACTTGTATTCTTTTCGATTCTAAGCAAGTTTAATAATATATTTATAGTCTTATTCTTGTTTTATACCAATATGTATAACCATATTTTTTTAGTTTTTAAATATAATTGTAATGATTTTTGATATGTTAAAGCTATCGGTAAGACCAATGATTCACAAATGCATATATAACTTTACAAATATTTATATTTTTTGTTGTGAAAGAAAATCTTTAAGCTCTTGCTATGTAAAATAATGTTTCGCCTAAACGTTAATTTTTGATGTATTTTACTAATACATATACAGATTTTTTTTACTTACGATTTATTTAGGAATTATTTCACTCCGGTGCTTGAGTAATAAATGAACCGCAATTTCACAAGCCATGGCAATGGATTTTTATGGTGTTCAGCCAATTCCGAGTGAAAGTGAATTTTGAGTGAAAAATCAAATTTCATGAAATTAAAAATAGCGTAAAATTAAACAAAGCTAAATTATTAAAAAATTAACTATTCTAATATCACAACGCATATACGAGTATATAATAGATGTCTTTTTAGGGAAAACTTTCATATTGCTCAAATATATTTTTTAAGCAAAAATATTTTCAGGTCCTTTTGATCTCAAGTGCATCCATTTCTGGCAAAAACACGATATCCCAGGCAACCAAAACGCAATCATTTAAAAGTAATTCCAATGGGCCAGACCCGCTGTATGAAACATTTCAATAACGACATGCCCAACACGATTTTGTTTATTAAAGCGGCTGTCGGTTCTTTGTTATGTTGGAGCAAAACCTCACAGCGATTGAACCATAATGCCACTATATGTGCCGTTTATTTCGAAAGTGACATATTTGACTTCGTTACAGGATGGCTACTGCCATCCTGCAGATTTCATTAAGCGCATGCAGAGGCCTCTATGGTGATTTTTACCGGCTACAACTCAGGGAGAAGTGCTATTGGTCGTGGGGTTTGAGGTTTGCATGACCCTCCTGGCCTACACCGTGAACACAGAAATTAAAAAAAAAATCGCAAATATTACATAATAATAAACCGAATGTTCCGCCGAAATTCGTCGGCCGGAATTTGAGGAACGAACGAACACAATACTTATAACAAGCGCTGGTTTCGAATTCGGATGCGGGCATCAAAAGACCACAAACAACACGCCGACACGGAAACAGAAGTACCCCTCATTTAACCAAACCGAGAATAATTAGTATTTCATTTTTTTTTTGTTTATATCCACGTCGGGGAAACGAAAACCAACAAACAAAAAAAAAACAGCCAGAAAATAAATTTAACAAGAATAAAAATATAGGCGCAATAAAAAATTCTGGGGCGAGACCAATGTACACCAATCGCGCGACACACAACCGCTGTGCGGCGCCTGATTACCAGAAAAATATTTTGGTAATTTGAAAGAAAAGAAAAAAGAAAAAAGAAGAAAAATCGTAATTTAATACAAAAATAAAATACTGTTGCGGCCTTGGGTGGCCGTCATGCCACAGGATCGCCGCCCCGGACCTTTGCGGTGTCTTTTACCGATCCCAAATAAAGGGGATGCAGCCTTGAGGTGCCGTCCTTATATGCCGTTTGTTGCGGGGTCCCTTGTTGGCTACCCCGTTGCCAGATTCTGCTGATTATGTATTTATTGTGATTAAACCGCGACTTGCAGTATTTAAAAACACTAAGTTGTGATATGCACGACAACGCAAATGCGGATCTACCGTTATACTATGGTACCCGCCAAAAATTATCTATGATTGCTAAGTTATCGTAACCTCGAATAACAATTATTGGTTTATTTACACTCTGATATTAACTCTTTTCACACAAACTCATAAATCTTTCGTTAGCCTTGTATTGCTAATCCACAAATTACTATTCCTTTGCTCAATACAAAACTCGAACCTTTGCAATATCTCAGTGTACCAAACAAAAACACATGAACTCTTTACAATTTTTTTTTTATTATTTATCACAATGATTTATCATTACACGAATCAAAAAAAAACTCCTACAATTTATTTTTGTATTAAACTAGACTCTAGTGTCTTTTCAAAATCACCACTTGACTTTTTCTTATTAATTTTTCCAAAAAAACTTGACTCGTTTATCTACAAATAATACGAGACTTTTTAGGACTTTACTTTACCTTAAACTCCAAATCAAGACTGAATACAAGCAAGAAAAAGTATCCCACCGCACAACGAACGCCAAAACGTTCTAGATGAATCTTCTTCCTTCTCTGTTTTTCGTTTGCATGAATTCGCTTTGATGCTTCGCACACACCCGATGCACATTGGTCTCGCTTTCCCATTTAATTTTTTCTACCCGTCGCGCTATCACATACAAGGGTGTATAAAAACCAAAACCGCCACGATGTGCGTTCAGAACACAACACTCAACCGGTGAACGGAAGCAAAGACACAAACCACCCAACCGATTAAACAAGAAACAAAACGAGGGAAATATAAAATAAAGAAAATTATGGTTACGATCACACAGTCGTAACAACTTTTTCCAAAAATTAAGTTAATGCTAAAATTAGTTACAATTTAGTGGTATCTCTTCATTTTAGAAAAATGTCTAATCAATGTGACAGTCATATTGATTGAAAATTATTTTAAAATGAAGAGATACCACTAAATTGTAACTAATTTTAGCATTAACTTAATTTTTGAAAAAAATCAATTATGCCACTTTCAAAATAAACGGCCCATATAAGAATCAGTTTTACTGATTAAGCCTATCAAACGAAGCATGTTTCATTCCAATGTGGCTTTGCTCAGTGCGTTTTTTTAAGCAAGCTTCCCATCGGCTCCGTCTGATTTTTGAGAGAATCTAATTTATTCTCACAATAAGCAGACATCACATAGATTGCACTACAGTGCTACCATATAGAAATAACTTCTACGAGTTTAGCCAAACAAACAAGAATTGTACCGTTTCATTATAGGTTTGCTCTGTACGAGATTTAGAAACAAAAATCTTAGGAGCCGGCCCAATATCCACTTCAGCTAAGCTATAAGTTATGAAATATAGCTGAGGTTAGCTTAGCTTAGCTCGCCAGCTCGATCGTATGCACATTATAAGTAAAACATAGTTAACATATACTAATGTAACTAATTTCCTTTGACACTTATACAATGTTATATAAAAATTGTGTTCTGTCAAACAAAATAGCACATTTTTAAATTGAACGCAGAAGACAGACAACTCCAACATACCAAATTATAATATAATTAATTACAAATAATATTATGAATTATTTAATTGTTTGAAAACAATTGAAAACATATGTATACATATGTTCGTTTTTCTCATTTTAGCAACAAATCGCACAAATTGGAACAAAATTTTTTCAACTGTGCAGGTTATTTAAATAGCCTTCTTTAATCATAGTAGATTCAATAAATTTATTTATTATTTATTTATTTATGTTATTAAATTTTATTTATTTATTGCTAAACCTGTTTTTCTTCATATAATATTCCGGTCTTGTATACCGAAAACGCAAAATTTGCGCTCATCTGAGAAAATGACTTTGTCCCAGAACTGGTTCGGCTTATCAATATGTTCATTTGCAAATTTAATTCTTTTTAACCCTCATAACGGTCGTAAAAATATGGGGTTAGTGGGTATAGTTTTTGCAAGAGTTTTAACCCTGACCAAGCCTAAATCTAATGTAATTTGCAACATTTTGACAAAAAAATTAATTATATTAGGAAATATGGCAAGTGACATAGATGTACCTATGGCCAGAATTGATAGAAAGTTTTATAAAAATAAAATTTTAATTTTAGTCGCATAAAAGCATTTTATTTATTAATTCAGGTATTAAAATATTGCAATTGTAATTATTTCAAATGTATCACTAAATTGTATATCACAAGTAATTATAAAATAAAAACTACAAAACATATTTGAACATTATCGTTAGAAGACTTCAATTAAATTTATGGTGCTCCCCAAAGCAATCTCTTTCCGTTGTGTAACATAAATAAACACCACATAAAACGCAGAAATTCGGAGTTCTATTATAAATATTTTTTGATTTGCAATTGAAGCATCTTTGTCTCCGTTCTATCTTATGCATTCGATGTGTATCCATAGAAATTTTAAATTTTTGGTTGGTTGCTTTCCGTTTTTCAGTTTGTATCATCGTAGAAGAATGAGGTCTTTTTCGCGAAGTAAAGTTTCCAATTAATTCACGCGCAACACTTTGGCGAAATTCCAAAGTGCTTAACTTTGTTTTCAAATTGTGTTCATTCGTAAGCTTCTATTTGTAAAGTATAGGCATTGCTATCATCAATAAAATCGAAAAATATTCGGCGATCAATCATTACTTTTTTTGGTCCATAATGTCCACACCACCCATATTTTGGTTATACTCTATAATCATATTTGGACAGGGAATTAGTTTGTCGCTGCTTCCCTGAATTCTTCTTTTGACTGAAGATTTTAATATTGGAGACAAGAAGTTTGAACACATGTACACTTCTTTGTTGTCGATCCTCTTAACAACGGATATGCCATCGGAGCTGCGACACTCAATATCACCTTTTTAGTTTTGTTTGAAGAAAAATGGGCATTTGCTTTCGGCTTTTACGAACTGTACCACAAGCCTTTATATTGCGACGATATAATGCATATTGTAAATTCGGTGAATTAAAGAAATTGTCGAAATAGAACTCAATATCCATGCCAGATAAGCCTTTTGTCAGTTCGTTAACGACCATTTCACCTAACAAATCGGGTGATTTTTCCTTTTTCTTTCCTGTATAAATATCGAACTGGTATAAATATCCATTTGTCACAGCACATCTGCACCACAATTTAAACCCCCATATAATGGGTTTCCCTGTAAATACAATTTGCTTTGTTAAACAAAATCAATAATTTATTTAAATATC
Source organism: Nephrotoma appendiculata (assembly GCA_947310385.1). Taxonomy (NCBI): domain Eukaryota; kingdom Metazoa; phylum Arthropoda; class Insecta; order Diptera; family Tipulidae; genus Nephrotoma; species Nephrotoma appendiculata. The sequence goes on along the minus strand of OX371223.1, from coordinate 139,196,817 downwards.
TATACGTATACCTTTCACATATTGTTTCAATATATTATGTCCTTTAAATTTTATCATGTGCTCATCTATTGATTGGGTTTTTGCATTTGAATAGGCCGTTTGAAATGCTGCATTAAAATGTGAAATAAGCGGTCGAACTTTATATGCACGATCATAATGAGGGTCCGTAGTAGGAACTGCTTTTGAATTATTAAAAAAATGTTAAGCAGATCGTGTTTCTTCTAGTCTTCGATATGACATGATATTTGATATAAAAGGTACTATCATATCGGGTTGCATTGACCAATAATCTCTTAAAGCTGGCAAAGCATGATAGCTCATTATTAAGTTTAATCCTAAGAAGACTTTCATTTCCTCATCCTCAATATTAAATTGAATTCCTTTTTGAACACAATATATTTTGCTCTGTTCTATGATTAATGTTATCAGAATATCCAGTTGGTAACTGCTTTAAAAAAATCGAATGGTCTAGGAAAATCGTCTTTCGAAATATTTTGTGGCAGTAAAACTTTAGAAAAGTCAACTGTGTTTGTTGTAGGGAAAATATTCGCTTGATATTGGTTCTTCCATTTAAAAACGTGAGGCGCACTATTTTCTTCATGATTAGCATTGTTTTCAACTAATTCACTCGTCAAGACCATTTCATCAGCAGGTAAACCGTTATTATTTAAATGAGCTTCAATAACTACTTCACCTGTATCCATAATATTGAGGTCATCTTCTAAGATTTGACGACCTTCTTGGTCGATTTGTTGATCATCTTCATTATCGCTGTTATCGGGCCATGCCATTTGAATTAATTCATCCTCCGTTATCAGAAATCGACGGTTATTTTCCAAGTAATAAATTTTATCCATTATTATTTAAAATAAATTAAAAATGTATCAATGATCTAACGGATAGGAAAAAAATTTGATCGAACTATTACGAGTATGGGACACATGTGTGCCCAAATGCAAAATAAAATTGAAAATATTTTTCATTAATATGTGATAATTTTTACATATGGGCACACATACGTCACATAATTAAAACACTATTACTTAATTATTAGCTATTATTACTTACCAGAATTTTTAATAAACAGTTAAAGAAATATGTCATTTAATAAAATAAAGTAAATTGAAGAAAATACAGTTCGTATCTAACTGGTATTCAAGAAAAAATCAAACCGAATCCAAAACTATTTTGGAAATACTTCAGATCCAAGCACGAAATTGGAGGATACCAGTATGTCCTACAATAACATCAGTAGCGATAATGCCAAGGTGACATTTTTGCTGATTTTTTCAATCAGTGTATATGTAGTGTTGTATCTAAAGAAGATGTACTGAAAGCACTGAAAGGCTTCGGCGATTCAATAATTCATTAAGCACCGGTGTTTTTCCCGATCAATGGGAAATTTCGAAAATTACACACGTTTTATATCGGGGAAAAGAGACAACATCTCGTGCTATAGAGGGATGTCAACAACTTCAAATATCCTTAAATTATTCGAATTAGTTATCTGTATGACATTTAAAGCTAGATTAACACGCTATTTATCAGTTGCACAACACGTGTTTATACCAGGAGAGGTATACTAGTACTAATTCAGGAGAATTCACTGGGAAAGTGACCACGGAAATTGAAAAGTACCGTCAGATATACGTAGTCTAGTAATCACCGACTGTTGGACATTGCTCGCCATTCCACTTACTATGGAAATACCCACCCAATAGATTAGCAAAATCTTTTAACATTGCAGAACATAAATTTGGTTTTAACTTATCAAAAGATAGCTATACAAAAACCACCTAAAAATTACTTTTTAAATATTATATAAGTTAATTTTTCCTTTTTTTTGACTGCTTCAATTTATTTGCTCGAAAATATGCGACACGTAACAATTGTCACAAATAATTTGTAAACGATTGTAAACAATGTTTGTAAATTACTTGTATTATGATTGACATAGTGGCATATGGAAACATAAATGTTAGAATTTTCGCAAAAGGAGAAAATTGAATTTGATTGATTTTAGCGATTGCGTGAACAGAAATTTCTGCGAGTACGTAGAAAAACATAAAACTAAATTGATTTGTATTATCAGTTTGGTACACCTGTTGCAACAGCCTATAATAAAAGGTTCTTATGAATTTCACGGAATTCTATTATTTTTCCGAGGCACTATGGAAACAGACAACATGAGAAAAGTATTAGATTATGCTGCTGATAATATTTCATGTTTATCACCCGTCGGTTTTATTTTTGTCTCAAATAGACAATTTTTATTTTTCTAATTTGCTGCATTAAGTAAGCCTTAGCTGAATATATACACTTGAAAGAGCTGTGTGTTCAAAATCTGTTGGTAGGGCTTTTACCAAAAAAACAACAAGCAGAAAAAAATACTAAATGTTGTATAAAATATAAATTTTATTATCGGTTGCATAATTTTGAAGCTTTACTTTTGAATTATTTCTCAAGCAGTAGTAAATCAAGTGAAGCTTAAGTTTAAATTTTCGGAATTGTGCCCTAATTCTCTAAGCAGTAAGATAATTTGTAAATGTGTAAATGATAATTTATCTTGCCTTTTCACAATATTCGCATTCTCTAATTGCAATCCAAGATAAAATTCAAAACGGTTACGATAAATAAATGTCAAAACTTTACACACTCTTATCATGTATGTAGGTACTGTTAAATACGCCAATGAACTTGGTTGGGAATTATTATTTTTTAGCAAATTCACGGATGCTAGTGGTATCGCAGTATAACCCCAATGCCTCAGTTCAATTTATGTTGAATAAAATGTTGCCGGCTACTTTCTGCTTGCGCCAAAGTACGCGTAATCACCATAAAATGTATCCAAGATATAGCGGTGGTTCAAAATGTACTGGTTCAGTATAAAATGTCGTATCCAAAGGTTGTGCGAGGTCCAAAATTATCGAGTGCTGGTTGCCGTGTCCAATTGAAATGCGTGGGTCAAATCCTTTTCGATGCGATGTTTCTCAAAAGCCAAGTATAATGCGGGTCGATATTTTCTCAAAGGCGGTATCTAGAATATCCAATTACGTTCCGGTATAATTCACAAAAAGACTGTATAATTTAATCACTATTTATTGTTTTTAGATGTATTCTAAATCACTGTACATTTGCTAAATGAAAATTTTTGACATATAATTTTGATTTTCAAAAAGAAAATTAACGTTTATATAAAAAAAAAAATAAGAATTAATGACATCTAGTATCTCAACATTAAACTAAATTAATTTTATACCCTTAACCATAAAATTTTATACATAAGCCATAATTAAGGTTTGTATCTAATTATTGTAAATAATATTTCTAACTGTCACCGATAAATAAACAATAAGCATCAGCTGTCGTGAATGTTAAATTCAATAGTGTACAATTTAAGGTAAATATATACAAAATAATGTAAATTAATTAATTAAAAATTAATAATAAAATTCTAATGTTTTATATAATCCAAATTATTCTAAATTATGTACTTATTTTTTAGATTAAAATGTTCATTTGCGGCATCATAACGTGCGGTTAAATTCCTACGACATAATTTGATTGAAGGTCACAAGATCAGCTGTTGATTTTAGATAAGTAGTATTTCGTGAAAAATTAAATTAAGAATTAATTCTTTGTGTTTTTTTTAGGAATCAGCTTGCGGTCCATTCATCAGTTTTAACATACTCCGCCACCGTTAACGACTCTTTCGTTAACACACAGGTAACTTGCAAATTTTTACGATTGGTCGCTGTAACGTTGAACTTGAAGTTTTGATGGTTACCACTCGAATAAGATCGTCGTCACCAGAATGTGTTTCCAGAATTCGCCCAAGGGGCCATTTACAAACTGGAAGATCGTCTTCTTTGATAATAACTATGTCACCAACTTTAATGTTTTCCTTAGGTTGTTGCCATTTACGCCTCTGTTGAAGGTTGTTTATGTAATCCGTGCGATATTTTTTCCAAAATATTTGTATTCTAGATTGAATACGTCGCCATCTGGATAATGTGGAATCTGCTGCAGTTATATGTGACTCTGGAACAGACCCGGTGGATGTCCCTATCAGGAAATGAGCAGGCGTTAATACTTCATAGTCATCATCTGTCGACGTAGTACACAAGGGGCGTGAATTCAAGATGTTTTCGATTTGACATAACATTGTTGCCATTTCTTCGAAAGTAAGGTTCACGTTACCCGTCGCTTTTAACAAATGAGTCTTCACAGATTTCACGGCGGATTCCCATAATCCACCGAAATGAGGGGATGCTGGTGGAATAAGATGCCAAGCTATACCATTCGCGCTTAAAAATTCTGAAAGTATATAATTTTGGTTAATGTTTTTAATAAACTTGCATGCATCATTTAAGATTCTGTTCGCTCCGACAAAATTTGATCCATTATCCGTGTATATTCCTTTTGGTACTCCTCGCCTTGCAGTAAAACGCCTCAAAGCAGCTAGAAAAGCGTCGCTAGTGAGATCACTTACTGGTTCTATGTGAACTGCTTTGACTGACAGACAAACGAATATACAAAGATACCCTTTAATAGGGTTAGTTCCACCTCTGCCCTTCTTGGCAGCGAAGTACAGTGGGCCAGCGAAGTCTATACCACAGTTGGTAAATTGTTTTGACGGTACTATTCTCGTCGCCGGTAGATTTCCCATTAACTGTGAACTGGTTTTACGGGCATATTTGGTACATATTACACAATTTTTCAAAATTGACCTTATCTTCGTGCGTCCTTTAACTATCCAATATTTTTGTCTTATTATATTGTTAGTGAGTGTGGGCCCTGCGTGCAAATTTTTGAAGTGCGTCTCCCATATCAGTCTATTGGTAAAAATATGGTTTGATGGAACTATCACTGGGTGTTTACTATCATAATCACAATCGGCATTGGCCAGTCTACCACCCACTCTCAACACTCCTGATACATCTATAAACGGGGCTAGCGATAGTAAATCCGATTTGCTGCTCACAATTTTATATACTGTTCTTTTAGTTCCGAATTATGGTTTAACTTGCGTTCCAGTGATAGGAAACGGTGAGTTGCGACAATTAATGAGTTCCCCAATTCTGGCGATTTAGTTTTAAATGGAAGTTTAACCATATATCTGCCATCTTTCTGTCTTTTATGTGTTTGTTCGTAAATTTCCTCGCATTCAGCTTCCTCAGGAGACACGTTATCAACATTTGGTATCTCTTCAATTTTCCAAAATCGTTGAAGGACTTCGTCAACATTTACATCAATTTGCACATTTAGCGACGTGTAAGAACATAAAGCATTCTCAGCTGGTGTAGGTTTCGGTTGGCCAGATACTACCCAACCAAACACAGTTTTCTGTAAAAGAATGGAGTTAAATTGCCTCTTGCCATTCTCAAGGATTGTGAAAAATTGATCAGCTCCAATTAGAAAGTCTATAGGACCTGGTGTGTCGAAATTGATGTCAGCCAGGTCCATATTTTCAATTAACCTCTTATCCTGAATTTCAATAGGGTATCTTGGTAGATTAGATGGCAACTGGCTGATTATTAATGCGTTTACTTCTATTTGTATACTGGGATTATATAGTGATCTCATCATTATACACGCCTTTCCTCTCGAAACCATAGTGCCAGGTGTAAGACCTGTTATGTTCACATTTGCTCTTTGCCTTTCCATTTGTAACCTTTGTGCGCAATTCTCAGAAATAAATGAACATTGGGATCCTGAATCCAGCAGTATTCGACATTTATGTTGCTTTCCAAATTTATCATTCACTAAAACAATTGCCGTTGGTAGAATCGCTTGAGGTTGTCCAATCGGTAAATGTTTCACTTTTAACATTGCATTGCAGCTTGTTGATTCTTGTTGCTCCGTTGAACAAACCGTTGACTTGTTCTCTTGATTTTCCACCGTTATCTCAGGATGTAATGTTAAATGATGTCTTCGTCTGCAAATTCTGCAACTATATCTAGATTTGCAAACCGTTGATTGGTGAGTAGGCGACAGACAGTTAAAACACAATTTTTTGTCTGCTACTAACTGTTTTCGCTTAGAACTGGGTAGCTCCATAAATGTCTCGCATTTACCTAGGTAATGCTCTCCTGAACATAACGGACAAACAACTGTGTATGATTGCGACACCAAAAAACTGACTCGTTTCGAAGCATTGGGGTGTTTTATTTGGCCTGCGTTTAAACTTTCTAAAGCATCGCTTCTTTTATTAAGAAATTTAAATAGTTGATTGAGAGTAGGAAAGTCCATCTCAGCAGTCTCGTGGGCCCACGCCTCTTTCGTATCGACATCTAATTTATTTGTTAAAATATAAATTAGCCATGGATCACGGCCTTCAGCTTGATCCCCAAGAAGCTTTAGTCCTCTCATTACTTCATCGGAGCTATCTGACAAATGACGAAGTGATTTTGCGCAGTTTGGTAATACGTTTGATTGTTCCAAAATTGTTTTAATAACGCGTGCACTACGTGTTTACGTTTATCGTACCTAGCCTTTATCTTGTCCCATACTTCATCATAATTAGCGTCTGTAACAGTAAAGTGATTAATCAAGGCGTACGCTTCTCCTTTCAGTAGTCCCTTTAAGTATTGCAGCTTATGTACTTTCGAAATATGGGCGTTATTATGAATTGATGCCTCAAAAAGATCGCGGAACGACGGAAATTCGGAATATTCCCCACTGAATGAGGGAATATTTACGCGCGGCAAACGAACTTCACTTTCTCTTCTATTAATCGAGGATAATTCTTGAATAAAATTGCTTTGGTTCAATAGCAATTCCTCCATCGTGGTATTCCCTTGAGCATTGTTTTCCTCAATTAATTTTTCCCATTGGAAAAGCTTTTTCCTTAAATCGAAATGACTACTTTCGATTTTGTCTACTGATTCCAAATTCGAGTCATCAAATCTTCCCTTGAGCGTTTTCTCGAGAGTTTGGAATTCTTTCCACTCATCGGATAATATAGCTAAGCATGCTCTAACTTCATTTATGCGAGTATTCTCGGTGAATGTTATAACTTGCGCTTTAATAGATTCGTAGCTTTTTAGAATACGCTTCAATGCTCTTGTTTCCGCCATTTTAATGATTCGCCAAAAAGTGGTAAAGAACGCGGTAATTTATTCACAGTTAATTCACTTTTTATGTATACACAGATTTCTCGATATTATTAAAGAATTATTAAGAGTTCACGGTTGAAATTATAATTCTTTCAACACACTATTTCACGTTTGTATTTGGCACTTATGAATTATTAATGTTCTTACTTACAGTTTTATCAAAGACCGGTATTTGGCGCCTATCCGGCTCGAAGGACCATGTAATATACGCCATGAACTTGGTTGGGAATTATTATTTTCTAGCAAATTCACGGATGCTAGTGGTATCGCAGTATAACCCCAATGCCTCAGTTCAATTTATGTTGAATAAAATGTTGCCGGCTACTTTCTGCTTGCGCCAAAGTACGCGTAATCACCATAAAATGTATCCAAGATATAGCGGTGGTTCAAAATGTACTGGTTCAGTATAAAATGTCGTATCCAAAGGTTGTGCGAGGTCCAAAATTATCGAGTGCTGGTTGCCGTGTCCAATTGAAATGCGTGGGTCAAATCCTTTTCGATGCGATGTTTCTCAAAAGCCAAGTATAATGCGGGTCGATATTTTCTCAAAGGCGGTATCTAGAATATCCAATTACGTTCCGGTATAATTCACAAAAAGACTGTATAATTTAATCACTATTTATTGTTTTTAGATGTATTCTAAATCACTGTACATTTGCTAAATGAAAATTTTTGACATACGAGTATAATTTTGATTTTCAAAAAGAAAATTAACGTTTATATAAAAAAAAAAATAAGAATTAATGACATCTAGTATCTCAACATTAAACTAAATTAATTTTATACCCTTAACCATAAAATTTTATACATAAGCCATAATTAAGGTTTGTATCTAATTATTGTAAATAATATTTCTAACTGTCACCGATAAATAAACAATAAGCATCAGCTGTCGTGAATGTTAAATTCAATAGTGTACAATTTAAGGTAAATATATACAAAATAATGTAAATTAATTAATTAAAAATTAATAATAAAATTCTAATGTTTTATATAATCCAAATTATTCTAAATTATGTACTTATTTTTTAGATTAAAATGTTCATTTGCGGCATCATAACGTGCGGTTAAATTCCTACGACATAATTTGATTGAAGGTCACAAGATCAGCTGTTGATTTTAGATAAGTAGTATTTCGTGAAAAATTAAATTAAGAATTAATTCTTTGTGTTTTTTTTAGGAATCAGCTTGCGGTCCATTCATCAGTTTTAACAGGTACATATATAGACTTTGAGGGCCCATAACCACCGTTCCCATTTAAATTACAATATTATTTATTTAGAACATTACAACAGTCAAAAATTTATTTACTTCGTATGGTAAAGACGTGTACAATATAAGTCAATTGATCGATCCATTGAATTTTGATTAATGTTGTGTATTCTAATCTGTTTAAAGGTTATTCTTTATACTAAGTACAAAATCGCATAATTATGTAATTATTATTTGCGATATGTTTTTGAAATCCAATCGAATCTGTCTTAAGCAGATCATAATTTCAGTGTATTTCGTTGTTGAAGACCTATTTAGCTCTTTCCGATGCTCTATTTAGCTCTTTCCACACACGCGAGTTGACGATACCTAAGTATAATAGTCGGGTCTCGGAAACCCCGGGATTGTCTTATAAGAATTATAGAATTTCGAGTAAACTACAAAAAGCTATGCGTTTTAAGCAACGAAGCTCATTTAACCATCAAATTTAGTTAGTCACTGCGAGTTTTCCGCACTCCTCGAGTTCCTCATCCAATATTTTTTTATATGCCTCCTCAATAACACGGAAAATTTGTTAATCGAAACCATTTCTAGTATTTGATATAGGTCTAGTTATGGAGGGACGATTTAGTATTATGATTTGTTTTTTTACCATGAGATAATTTTTAATCTTTTTAAAATGTTTGGGTCAAGGTATATAGAATATTTGGTAAAATATTTCCAATATTGGCATGCTATCTCATTTTAAAATTTACGTCACGTGTATGGTGGCGTATTGCATTTTTATTTGGCAAAGTCGGAACACGAGGAGATATTAAACGACATGGAGAATACTATTAGGCGTATGCGGATTGAAAGTAAAAAAAAAACCTGTTGCCTTTTCAAAAAGCCATAATCACAAACATCAATGCATTAAAAATACTATAAGACATCTTGCTAAAAGAGGAATATAAAATTAGTTATATAACTACTGATATATTGATTAATTAAATATATTGATTAATCTAAAAAATAAATATCCATTGGAAATGTTTTTAGGCGTTATGAGGGCAAAAGGAAGTCTCTATGATCATCCCACCGCGTTACAGTTTAAATATCGTCTTCGTAGTCATTTGTTGGGGCGAAATGAGAGTATTATTTCTCAATCTGCAAATATAGAATGTGACAGAATTAATTATATTAAAATGGAAGTTGACAATTGTTTAAGAGGTGCTTGTGTTGATGAAACTGAATTGTTTGGAAGGAAGTCCAGAATGTTCCGAGAATTTACTAACATCTAATTTACTTTCTGATATCACAGAAGAAGAATACTCGTTTAGTCAATTACATGAGTCAAGGTCATGTAAGACTGATTTACAGTGTGACGCCTTGGAATATATCGCTGGGTATATCATAAAGCAGATATAAATGAAAGATCAGGTTTAAAAAAAACTCAATCCACAATTTATCCAAAAACTTCATAGATTAGATAATATATTTAATGAAATCAACTCTACGTCCCTTAAAACTGGTGAAAATTACATAAAAACTCTATTATCAAGCTCGGATCAAACCGAATTAGATAAAGAAATAAAAAAAATATTTTTTCAATGTAAAATGTTTTTTAAAATTAGAATTTTAAACGCGCAATTATCACAATTATTAAATACAAAGAATATTAAATAAATTAAAATTTAGAATTAGAAATGCAAACATGTTTTTTATTTAATTATGCTATAATAATAATACATATATTTTATATTAATAAGATTCAAATCAGTATAGTTAAATATAAATTTTACAATACACGTGACATTTATGCGCAAACCGAACGAAAATAAAACACGGGAAGATCATACCTTGTATTCTACATACCTTGTGTTTGGGTTAATGTTAAAGATCGGTAAAGAGTAGGAGGTGAGACTTGGTTCAATTAACTGCTTCTTTTGAAATCGATTTTATGAAATAGACATCTTGTTTGACAAGATGATTGTGCTAGTTAAAAATTAGTTTTAATGCATAATATAATTAAATTTTATACTCGTTGTTCGACATTTGTCCTAATTATTAATTTCTCAAACAAAAGATCAATAAATAGTTTAGAATTAAAGCATTGTAAGATCTTATAGACTGTTGAGATATCCCAGTGCCTCTAAATGAAATAATAAACAACAACAAACTGAAATTTGTTAACTAATTTAGATTTTCTATAGGCTCGTCAGTTTTCTTAATTGTGCAAGTGTAATGATCGAGTAAAATATTACAAGTGCACACCAAGTTGAAAGTTTTGCTTGCTATGTGGAAAGCGGGTCCATTTTAGATGTTGTCAAATCAGACACTCGAAACACTTGACAAATAGGTACATTATTTATTACCTACTTTAAATATAAAATCATACATAAATAATAGATTTATTTGTGTTGTTTTTGGAGAAATACTGGAGATAAAACTAAGCAAAAATATATAGGTAAAAGTGAAGACGATCGATTAAAATATTCAAATGTTTGACTTTACTAAAAGAATATTTTAATTCCAACGATGACAGTCCATTTTTAAATTCTAAATGGAAAGAATTTTATAACGTTTTTATGTAAAGTATAGCAGTTATTTAAATTGTTAGAACTTGGCTTGTTTAATTCTAAAATAAAACTATAAACTAAAATATCAAAAATTTGCAATTAATTAGTAATAATATAAAAAAGAAAGCGTTTAACACATTCGAGCGAAGTTATTCCGCGATGAATTACTTGTTTTGACATAAACTTATCTTGCGACTTCACATTTTATCTTGAAAACATTTTAGAGAATTCGAATTTACTAAAACATCACGATATGCATTATAAATCTCGACTTCTACGATAATTTAATTGCAATTTATCTTGGATTTAGAGAATTAGGGTACTGCTATAATTTTGTCCAATGTTGTTTGCAATTGTGAGGTTATTGTAATTTAAAATTGTATATATGCGCCGAGGAGTGAAAATATATATTTTAATTTTAATGATTACAGTATTTGTGCACGAAACCGTTTAAATGTAGGTATGTTTCTCAAGGTTCGCTAATTTTTGTTTTCTTTCCAGGTTGACTGATGACGATGATGTTTTTGAGGAAAGAGTATGCCCAATTTTTATGCTTTACAGGGGCATGTATGCTCGTTCTTTTTGGGTTTTGTATTCTAGGTGCAATGTCTCAAGGTGGAGAATTGTATTTAATTTGGAATCCTCTCGTTCGTGAGTTGAAGATTCTAGGAAATGGTAGGCAACCATCTAAGAATGGTTCGAGATGTTTTATATGATTTTGTATTTAAAACTCGAATAAACCTTTATTACTTGCCCAAGAGGCCAGTACCTTACAAACTTTGTCATTTAGGATGATTGGCTGTTTTATTTTTCTCTATTTAAGACGGATAAAATCAATCAAAAATATTTCACATAATGATCCGGAGCTCATATATGGCTTCTATTTTTGTGAGACGTGTGGTAATTTCCTCAATTTGAGTTTGTTTACCAATTCATCTAGTGGGATCGTATTTTGTAGATTTGGCTGATGCTTGATTAAAATTGGATGTGACATGAAGAATTGAAGAATAATTGGATATATATTTGGAAGCTTTTATAAGGTATTGAAACACTTCGAGAAGCGATAAATCTTTTTAAGGCGGCGATAAAAGATAAAGTTATCAAGTCCACGACTAGTTCCAAGTGAATTACTTTTGTGCTGAAGCAAATAAACAAATAATAAATATACGCGTTATGTATTTCCTGTCCTCTGCTTTTTGTCAAATGAATTGTGAACGGCCCAATTCTTCATAATATTAATGCAGCTACATTTTATTTTTGCTAAATGAAGTGGAAAATGAGATTGATCTATCATCCAGTCGCCCTTTAACTTGTAAAACACTTCTATTGTCTAAAAATGAGCTAAACAAAATTATCGGACTGTTTCGAGCTATTTTTAGGTTGGCCTTTAGAAATGAGATTTCAGTTGATTGGAAATTCAATTGCTCATATTTACAAATTTGTAATTGAGCTTCGATAAGTTTAATTCGGGTAAGGTAGTACCATCGTTCCTCGACCCCTTGGAAGAAGTTGCGTTGTTGATGAACCGTATTATAAAAGCATAAACTCGTTGAGACGTTCGACACGATGAGCATTTTGAGATAATTTCATGGAACCAGTCATTAGTTTTAGTCAAAATCACAAAAAATATGTTTCTTTCCTCATCTGCTTTTCTGTAGTTTGAATTCTTGCAATAATAGCCAGTTTAAAGGGGTATTGCAACAAGCTTGAATCTTGCCACCATTAGTCAAAATGCAATAATTCCTCTGGTAAAAGGCCACTAAGCACAGTGAGTTGGATTTTCCTTTGATGGTTAATGGCGCCAATATTTTCGGTTCAGTGAATTAAGAGCTTTAGTTGGTCGGATTTGGTTCGTCTAGCATGACTAGAAAGCCAATCTACAACTATTTTTGAGTCGGACTATGAAGAATACAATTGCTCCACAAAATTCATTCAACTAAATATTAAAAGTTGTTGTTGTTTGTATAGACCACTGAATGGATCGTCACAATCTAAGTTGAAACTGTATATGCACTAAGAGAATAAAAAGCTTTCTCAAGGATTGAAAGATAAACGTTGCAAATGCGCGAGTACGTAGTTGTTTTCAAGTAATTCAAGCGCCAACCATGCAATAACTATCGCGAAATTAAAATTAAGTGCATGTTGCCGGATTCGGAAATAGTTAAAAACTTGTCATGTGTTCTAACAAAAACTATAGCCGTGTTTGAAGAAATTAAACAACATACTTATCACTTTAACATCATTTATTAAATAAATCTGCAATTACAGAATTGAATGGTTTAGCCTGTTACACCAGCACATCAACAACCTAAAATTAAATAAACCATTAATAACACAGAACATTATTTCACATACTTACCACTTTGTTAAGTTAATCCAAATAATATTCATCTGAAATTAAGAAACTAATTAATAATTTATATTGTCAAACATTTATTTTACAACAATAATTTATACTTATCTTTTGACATTCCTGTAAAATTCATCTAGTAAACACAACTTGTCAACTTAACTGTCATTATTTTCGTTATGTAATACTAGAGTAGTAGCTCGATGGGTGCGTTTTATAATGTATAATTAGTTACATAGTAAATCGAACTAGTACTTTATTTAATATTATTAGTACATTTTTATATTAAATTTAGCTCCAATCTACATTAATTATAAGTTCAAACATGACAGTTATAAATAGCTTAACGTATAATATGTAAAATATATTTTGTAAAATTTTTTTTTTTTTAATTTTTCGGTTTTCTTTTGGGTTCCGATTTTTTTCGAGTTTAAGGATCTTCCTTTGAGTTTTTCCGAATTTTCTTTTTTTCTAAGCCCATGCACAAAAAGAATCCTTCATATTGGTCGTGTCGTTCTTGAGTTTTTGCAAGACTAAAGCACGGCAATTAATTTTTATTTAGATAAATAAATAGAGAAAATAAATAGATTGGATAAAAAACAAAGAAGCAGTTTGGATGTAGCCTTCGGTGGGATTCGAATCCAGTACCTCCACCCCGAGCACCGAAGCTTTAACCACTGCACCACCTGTCTCGTAAAAAATGTACAAACAAAATTATAATGAAAATGGCTTTTTATTCGATTTTTAGGAGTTTTAGACTTTTCCGGTGGATTTTTCAAAATTTTCTTTCGTAAGAACCATCTCCGGGCAACTGCGAACACAATAAAAAAAGATTGGGTCAAATCGGTTCAGCCGTTCTTAACTGATGAGCGCACATACATTTTTATATATATATATATATATATATATATATATATATATATATATATATATATATATATATATATATATATACTATATACTATATACAGTCCAACTTCTCTCCAGCGGACCTCCGAGGGACCAACGTTTATGTCCGTTGAAAAGAGGTGTCCGTTCCCAAAAGAAATTGAGAAAAAAAAAAAATCAAATATTTTTCGCTATTTATGTATCATACATTGAAATTACATATTCATTTTTACATCAAAATTAAAATTAGCGCATTGCATTGCAATGAAGGAATTTCACAGTAATTTAAATAAAAAATCAAACGCCTTCTTCTATTTCAACAGGCCCGATACAACTGACAGCTTAATCTTTATTAAAACAATTTTAAAGTGTTTTGTTCTTGCTTTAAAAATCATGTTCTCTATTTCCGACTCTATGGCCATGAACTTTTCTAATAATGTCACGTCGCCTTTCTATTTGAAGAAATTTGTAATTGGCTTTAAAAACATACCACATACCTTTTAAGATATTTTATTGTCTTGCTCTTGCAAAAATTTTAATTTTTATTTTTACAGTGTACAATTTTTATTTCAGTAGCAAACTGTTTGTAAAAATAATCAATCGGTAACTAAATCTATATAAATAAAACAAAGTCGTGTTAGTTACACCATTTATAACTCAAGAACGGCTGGACCGATTTTTATGATTTTTGTTTTGTTGGATTTGACTCCGTTCCGAATAGCATAATAACTATTAAAACATCGGAAAAATTCACCAAATAAAAATTTATCAAGAAAATTCATTTTCTCATACATTTAGTTCATTTTGTTTTTTTTTATTTTGTTCGTCTCAATACAGTGGTGGTTTAGGAAAAAAGAAAAGTCGGAAAAACTCAAAAGAGAGCGCGTGGCGCTATGTGATGAAACTTCAGCTGACGACAAACATGCGAGTTGCGTTGTTAAACCAGAGACAACCTAACAGAGATATTTCATTCTATGTAAACGTAAAAATTTAAACTGCGAGTTTATTTTCTGTAAACAGCCGCAAACAACCAAAAATATTTTGTTTTTTTGCGTAAACGTATACGCAGTTTAACGAAAAATGACAGATACAACGATGACATTGGAATTGTCAGAAATATATTTTGTTTTCATTTTTTAGCTCGAACGAAAAATTTAATTTGATTGTCTGTGGTTAAATGATCTATCTGCCAAAGATTTCTCCAAGCAATTGCTGACTATCGGTAATGGCCATGTTCCGTCGACGAATCGAACAGATTGATTTCGTTTCCTCTGAACTTTTGCAATTTTGTCTCAACGAAGAACGAGCTCATCAACAAAGTGCTCCCGAATAATATTACTAACCACAAAAATCACAATTGGGTGAGTGAACGAGTAATTCTTGCGGCAAAGAACAAACATGGGGATCACTTAAATTTCACAATTCAAAATCTAATCGTCGGTCCACTTCATTCCTTCAAATATATCGACTGTGTGACAAACAAAGACGAATCAACCAACTGTGCAACTGAATTTTTAACCTCATTGGATCTGGCTGACTTGCCACCGCACAATTTACAACTGAAAGTTGGTGTGTTGCCGGGAATCATCATGCTACGAAACCTGAATGAACTAAAACTATATGTAACGGAACGCGTTTTATTTTGAGAAATCTCAAGGAAAGTTCAAAGGTGAGGAAGTTCTCATTCCGAGAATTCTGATGATCCCAACCGATATGCCATTCGAGTTTAAACGAATTCAATTTCCGATTCGTCTTGCATTCGCCATGACGATCACAAATCACAAGGCCCATCCTTGAGTGTTTGTGGCCTGAATCTAGAAAATGAATGTTTCTCTCACGGCCAATTGTACATAGCATGTTCACGTGTCGGTAAACCATCCGCTTTGTTCGTTCTCGCACCTGACAATAAAACAAAAAATGTCGTATATCACAAGATGTTTTACTGAAGGGAATCGACCCTATTGCAACCTACTCAAGAAACAGTTTAAAAGGAAGTAGTGCAACAATGCTACGCGAATCATTTCGAATCAATTCAATAAAACGAAAGTCTTGCTGCCACGTGAATTACATTCATTTCAATTTAATTAAAATATATTTCATTTTTATTGAATTTAATTAATTTGGAGTATTCATTTTATCCGCCCCGGAGGTCTCGGGTTCAATTCCCGGTAGTGACAAGGAAAAAATTGCACGGCTGGTTTAGGATCAATGAATTAATCACTCATTAGTCATTATCCGAAATGAAAATATGATTATTAAACCTCATTTAAGGCAGCCAAATCTCTTGATGGGGTATAGTGCCAGAGAGAGAGAGAGAGAGAGAGAGAGAGAAATTCATTTTATCTTAATAAAAAAACTCAATTTAATTAAGCTATAATAACTTTAAGCAACATTTATTGATTTTGAGGCGGTACGAAGTTCGCCGGGTCAGCTAGTAAATCATAAAAATGACTAGAATTTTTTTTATTTTTACCAAAACGGTAAAATCAAATTTTTTCTCGAGAGAAAAAGTTTTACAAAGTAAAGAGTATGTATCGGCTCAAAATCCCGAATCACAAAATCCCAAATTATCAAAATCCCGACAAAAAAAATCCTGATTTTCAAAATCCCGAATTTTAAAATCCCGACTCTTAAAATCCCGATTTTAATAATCCCGATTTTAAAAATCTCTTATTTTAAAAATCCCGACTTTAAAAATCACGATTTTCAAAATCTCGACTTTCAAAATCCCGATTTTCAAAATCCCGATTTTCAAAATCCCAATTTTCAAAAACCCGATTTTTTAAAATCAGGATTTTTTTGTGTCGGGATTATTTTGTGATTCGGGATTTTGAGCCGGTATTTTTTTGAAATTCGGGATTTTGAAAGTCAGGATTTTGAAATTCGTATTTTCATAGCGTAGGGATTTTGTGATTCAGGATTTTGATTTCGGGATTTTGATTCGGGAAAAAAATTCCGATTTTCAAAATCCCGACTTTGCTGAAACTTTAAAAATCCCGACAAAAGTCGGGATTTTTAAAAAATATTAAATATGTATTAAATTTTGTTTTTTCCCTTCACCTTTTAAGAACCGATTGTTATTAAGAAGCTCGATTTAAAAAAAAAAATATGAATTCGGGAGCCCGCGTGTCGGCTGGTAGGCCCGATAACCCATTGAGGTTGGTGACATATTCCCGAAAGACAAAATCCCGCGCAACAAAATCCCGAGAGTCATAATCCCGAGGATACAAAATCCCGATGGTACAAAATCCTGAGGGTACAAAAAAGTACATAATCCCGAGGGACAAAACCCCGAAAGTACAAAATCCCGAGAGACAAAATCTCGAAAGGACAAAATCCCGCAATCCCGAGAAAATCGCGAATAAAATTCATTCATTTTCTCGAGATTAACAGAAATCAAAAGGTTTCCAAACGTTTGTTTCATTTAGTTAATGATGATTATAAAAAATGTACCGTTTAAATATAAATAAATATGCTTTTCAAAAATTTATTGAAATTAGAAAATTTTTTTGTGATTTGAATGATGAAATTTGATTGAACGGTTACTTATAGATGACTAAAAAAATGTATATATCAAATTTGTGTATTTTTTATACATCTTATTTAACACATTGATTGCTTTGTCAGTCACTGGTGACTGACACTGAGTACATACTTTAACTTTTTAAATTTGTTTAGCGCTGTTAGTCACGAGTTCTATGTTAAATGTTACTAAAATTGCTTGACGCAGCCCTTCTACACATTACTACAACTTGGCCACAGAATTCTCTATATTATGAAATAAAACTTAAAATGAAAGACACTTTTTTGTTACATTTTATAAAACTACCTGTTTGCCATCAATGTGTTAAGGCGTCTCTACCCGCTGTTTAATGTGTAGAAATAGTAGCCTTAAGCCGCACCTACACAAATAAAAATGCAGACCAATGTTGACCCAACGTGATATGACAAATTTTATTGCAATAGAATTTGACCGTCACACGATGTGCTCTAATTGGTATTTCAAAAAGTTTGCTTTGATCTTTTTATAAAAAATTGCCTATTAAGCAAATGTATGTCAACGTTAGGCCAATACGTTGATGTGTTTTTAAAATCTGTAATAACAGGCATTATTTTCTAACAAATAGACCTTGAAATTTTCATAGGTATTCGGGATTTTGGACCTCGGGATTTTGATATTTCGGGATTTTGTATCCTCAGGAATTTATTACTTCGGGATCTTTATAAAACTTCGGGATTTTGTAAGTTCGGAATTATAAATATCGGGATTTTGTCCCTCTCCCAACCGATTGTTATTAAGAAGCCCGATTTAAAAAAAATATGAATTCGGGAGCCCGCAGGTCGGCTGGGCGGCCCGTCAGCGCCCGAATTGAATTTTTTTTAAATTGGGCTTTTGAAAATCGGGCTTTTGAAAATGGGGATTTTGAAAATCGGGATTTTGAGAGTCGAGATTTTAAAATTCGGGATTTTGAAAATCGGGATTTTTTTGTCGGGATTTTGTGATTCGGGATTTTGAGCCGGGATTTTTTCGTAATTCGGGATTTTGAAAGTCGGGATTTTGAAAGTCATGATTTTGAAAGTCGGGATTTTGCAAGTCGGGATTTTGAAATTTGGATTTTCGGAGCGTAGGGATTTTGTGATTCGGGATTTGATTTCGGGATTTTGATTTCGGGATATTTAAATTCGGGAAAACGAGCCCAACAATATGTATACGTATTGCTGTTCATAGTAAAACCAAAGATAAACATATAAAGATGAGTATTTATCATGGCACGCCGATGCGCACTAAATAAAATCGATACATTTGTAGGGGAAAAAGTGTTTATCCAAAATGAAAAGTGCAGCTATCATTTTACGTTGCTCTCTTTCTGCCGTCCAGTATTTTCATATGATCGAGTAAAATTTCATAACAAAAAATATTTTATTTGTTTGTACAGTATAAAACACAAATTATTCTTCAAAATTTGCTTTTCATTATGCTATGAAACTAGTGTATGGTGTTTAAACTGTAAGCGAAACAAAACAAACAAAAACAAACGAAAACAATAAACAAATCTAATCCATTTATTATTTTCGTTTGAAAATATCTCCCTCTACGCATCGTTTATATTTAATAAAACAGAATGAAACGAAAACTCAAAATGCACATAATATATTATTATGTATATAGGTATCCTCGTATATGCATACTATTTAAAATATGTAATGTGTGTACACGATCGAGAATTCCTTCTCCTTTTAGATGTATCAAAATTAAACACGTGGCATGAAAAGAAAGATGATTGTATACGTGTATGTTAGCTACATTGAATATTTTTATTTTGGTGTGGTAAATGAAATGTAAACCAAAAAATGGAAAAAAAAATATTTGGAGGATTTTGATACGGAAAAAATCAAAAACTGCAATGAAAATGAACAAATGTATGTTAAGTACACATTATAAATGGGATCCCCCCTTAATATCGACTAAGAAAAAGTCGAATGGACAGAATGTCGATTTGTGTTTAAGAAAAATTGTTGACTGGACAAAATGTCGACTAAAGAAAATGTGGATTTTAAAAAAGCAGATTTCAAAACATCAGCAGATATATCGACTTTGTATTTTTAGGTAAAATAATATTTAAGTTAAAGTTGTGCAATTTCTTTACTACATTGCTTGTTTTAACTAGCTATGTATGTAATTCAAATGATGGGATCCTCATGACACACACACACACACACACACACACACACACACACACACACACACACACACACACACACACACACACACACACACATACACACACACAAACACACACACACACACACACACACACACACACACACACACACACACACACACACACACACACACACACACACACACACACAGACACACACACACACACACACACACACACACACACACACACACACACACACACACACACACACACACACACACACACATACACACACACACACACACACACACACACACACACACACACACACACACACACACATACATACATACAAATACACACACACACATACACACATACACACATATATATATACACACACACACACACACACACACACACACACACACACACACACACACACACACACACATACACACACATACACACACACACACACACACACACACACACACACACACACACACACACGCGCACGCTTGATAGTTTCAAATATTTAAGATTTATTCTAAAATGTCGACTTGGAAAAATTTCGGATGTTCAAATAAATGTTGCCGGCAACATTTATTTGAACATCCGAAATTTTTCCAAGTCGACATTTTAGAATCGACATTTTGTCCATGTCGACATTTTAGAATCAACATTTTGTAAATCGACAAAATGTACCTGTCGACATTTTTCTAGTCGGCGTTTCGGTAGTCGACATTTTGGAATCGACATTTTAAAAATCGGCATAACGTCCCCAACCCATTATAAATACAAATCATATTTGTGTTTTGTATTATTATGTATATTTCTATATACTGATTCGTCCAAATTAAATACATTAAAGAGTTTTTCTATGTGTATACTATACGGATGATAATGACGAATTCATTAATATTAAAATATCTAGCAATTTTAGAAATTACTATTTTTTGGAGAAAATGAATGAAATCAGCTTACAAGGGAAAAATAGCATTTGGGAAATATATCTACTATTCTTGCATGTTACCACATACCGGTAACACCGAAAACAATTTCGACAGGCAATTCGATCTTGTGTTTAAACCATTTTGATTTGAAATCTAGTAAGAGACTTGGCGTTGTTTCATAAAATTTAAACTGAACTGGATCAGGTCAAAAAATGTTGTTTTGAATATATTTCATAGAAAGTTTTGACTAGAAACAGACAGAATTTCGATAAAATTCTATCTGGAATTATCTGGATATAGTCGTTTGAATATCGCCTTAGAGACGATTCACAACCACTTCACTTATACAATATCATTCGTTAAAATCTTGGCTACAAAACTAAAATATTTCCTTAAATTCCTTACGGGATACAGGTGATTAAATCTTGTCTCACAGGCGATTCACGAGCACGAATTCGTCGATATATGCCAAGTGCTCGTCAATCGCCTCCGTGCCTAGATTCAAACGACTATATCTAGAGAATTTCAGATAGAATTTTTCTTCAAATTTCTCAGTTTGTAGTCAAAACTTCAACAAATTCGGTGGTATATTCCTGGTGGACGTGAATTGCCTCTGAGACGAGATTCAAACGTCTTTATTCGGGTTATTCCCTATAATTTTTTTTTAAATCTCTCAGTTTGATAGGCAAAACTTCAATCGACTATATCCATAAACATAAAAAATTAAAATTTCGGGCTGAAAGTTCTTGCTATATTCATAGTGTTCAATCACGTAATGCTAATTAAGTTTTCTCATTGTCGTTTTCAGGTTAGGTTTGGGGTGTCTAGGTTTCCAAACAATTGAAGGGATAATTTATAATTTCCTAAAAGTTATATTTAAAACTAGCTGACCCGGCGAACTTCGTACCGCCTCAAAATAAATAAATGTTTTTTAAAGTTATTAGCTTAATAAAATTGAGTTTTTTATTAAGATTAAATAAATTAAATGAATACTCCAAATTAATTAAATTCAATGAAATTACAAAAATCAAAATGAAATATATTTTAATTACATTGAAATGAATGTAATTCACGTGGCAGCAAGGCTTTCGTTTTATTGAATTGAATAGAAATGGTTCGCGTAGCATTATTGCACTACTTTCTTTTAAACTATTTGCTGGGTGAGTTGCAATGGAGTCGATTCCCTTCATTGTAGCACCTTGTGATATACGACATTTTTTGTTTTATTGTTAGGTGCGAGAACGAATAAAGCGGATGGTTTGCCGACACGTGAGCATGCTACGTACAATTGGCCGTGAGAAAAACATTCATTTTCTAGATTCAGGCCACAACACTCAAGGATGGGCCTTGTGATTTGTTGATCGTCATGGCGAATGCAAGACTAATCGGAAATTGAATTCGTTTAAACTCGAATGGCATATCGGTTGGGATCATCAGAATTCTCGGAATGAGAACTTCCTCACCTTTGAACTTCCCTTGGAGTATCGTCGCGTGAATTACATTGCCCATGAGTTTTCTCACCACCAAACGCGTTCCGTTACATAGTTTTGGTTGATTCAGGTTTCGTAGCATGATGATTATCGAGCCAACTTTTAGTTGTAAATTGTGCGGTGGCAAGCCAGGTAGATCCAATGAGTTTAAAAATTCAGTTGGATAGTTGGTTGCTTCGTCTTCGTTTGTCACACAGTCAATAGATTTGAAGGAATGAAGTGGACTGACGATTAGATTTTGAATTGTAAAATTTAAGTGATCCACATCTTTGTTCTTTGCCGCAAGAATTACTCGTTCACTCACCCAATTGTGATTTTTGTGATTAGTAATGATGTTCGGGAACACTTTGTTGATGAGCTCGTCCTTCGTTGAGACTAAAATGCAAAAGTTCTGAGGGAACGAAATCAATCCGTTCGATTTGTCGACCGGAACACGGCCATTACCGATAGTCAGCAATTGCTTGGAGAATTCTTTGGCAAATGGATCGTTTAACAATGCAACTCGGATGTTTGTCGTCAGCTGAAGTTGCTTCACAAAACACCACCGAGTCGATGATTTGAGGCAAGCGTTTATTTCATCAGCAGCGGTCGATCTTGGAATGACTGGTATTGTTTGACGGAAATCGCCAGAAAGTAGAATCATTGCGCCTCCAAAACATCTTGAGTCATTGCGTAGATCTTTCATAGTTCTATCGAGTGCTTCCAATGCGCGTTTGTGCGCCATTGTACATTCATCCCAGATGATGATTTTACTCGCTACCAAAACTTTCGCCATTGCTGAGTGTTTTGCAATGTTGCATGTCGGGTTTTCAGCCGATTGAAGGTTTAACGGTAATTTCAACGCTGAATGAGCTGTTCGGCATCCTTCTAGCAATGTGGCCGCTATCCCAGAAGAAGCAACTGCTACAGCAATATCGGATCTCGCACGAACAGTGGCCAACATCAATGACATGAGGAATGTCTTCCCAGTTCCACCGGGCGCATCGAGGAAAAATAATCCACCATTTCCATCATGAATTGCCTTCATTAACGTATCGTACACTCCTTTCTGTTGGAGGTTCAACAGTGGTACATTGGTTCGAACTGATTGGTTCAATGCATCTCGATCTTATTCATTTTCACGTTCCAATTCTCGATTGAAAGCGTCGTTCATTCCACGACATGGCGTTGGCATTCCTAATTTGACTAACAAACTGCCGCACATGCGAAAACACATGTCTTCGATCAAAAGCAAAGCCTGGTGATGTATCTCCTCATTCACCTCGAGATCGGGATTTCCGAAACTGACACGAATTCGTTGTAGAATGTCTTCTGACATGTCATTCTTGTACTTGCTCCATAGTTCACGTGGATTTGATGGGAAGCATGTCGAAATAATGATAGCAAATAATGTGCGTATCTGGTTTGGAGTTGCAGAAATAATTGATTCAGCAATTGTCATGTCCCAATGAGTATCGTTTTTAAGCAAGTTGAGCTGTTGACATGCAGCACGAAATATTGGGCACACTACACCATTGACAGTTCGAAGTGATTCAAATGATGTCGGCCCACGAATATTCACCAGCAACAACCGCAAGTAGAAGCATTCGTCATTCTTCGGATGAACTGTGTAAATGCGACCAAGAGCATCAGTAGAACGCACATTTGGATGATCAGGAACCTCATCGCCTTGCTTCCGACGTTGAAATATTTTTGATGAGGCGTTCCAAGTGTAATAACGTGGCATCTCAGAGTAGAGCAATGTTCGTGCAAACGGATCACTTTGACAAATCGAAAAGAAACTGGTCAATGTTGTTGCTGGAGGTATCTCAGCACGTTGAGCAACATTCGATGAGTTGAAATAAACTCGTTGACCATTCTCCAGATGCACCGCCAAATGTACAACAGTGGGATGACGTTCATGAATAGGGAATGAGAATATACGCCAAATCGCCTCATTGCAGCTCACATATCGACCAACTTGATAATGCGTGATTTCATCGTTTGTATTGGGATTTTGAACACCAAAAACTGCCATATCGCTACCTTTCGTGACATATTTACAAATGTATTTTATGGACTTCCCTGAATTGCAGTACTCCACGTTGCAATGCGCCTTGAATGTTTTGGAAAGAAGTGGCGAATATGGAACAATCCAAGTGTTGTCGACCACGAACTCATTTCCTCTCACTATCGTTGTGATAGTTCTACCGTTATCATCGGCTGATCGACGCCGGTACAGTGTATAACCATCATTGCCAGTGATAGTCTCTGCGGTTAAATTTCGTGGATAACGCTTGGAACACTTGTTGTCGACCATGCACGGTGATTGGGGACTGAAGAAGCCACACGGACCGTGAACCATGTTCGTAATTACAACATCATGCAGGTCTGGATCGGTTTCGGGATCAGGAATCTCGGCACATATGATGTCATCTATTTGGTCTGGTCCAATTTTTTCGGCTAACCAAATAAGAATGTGAGCATACGGCAAGCCTCGTTTCTGCCATTCAATTGAATACATCCAACATCGAGTATCCCCAAAGACGCCATGCCTAACAATGTAGTTCATCAGCGACCGGATTTTTTGTTTGAAGACACGTGCGATGATGTCGTGCCGATCACTTGTTATTTGCCCGGGTAGCAACAGTTGAACAATCTCTATCCATTTCGGATTGCAAGTTAAAGTGATGAATAAATCTGGACAACCGTAATGACGAACATATGTCATTGCATCTTGCGCATATTCATGCATATGACGCGGGCTGCCAATGTACGTCGCCGGTAGAATAGTCAATCGACCAACATTAGCTGCATCTCCTTCGGTGCTGATTGCATCGCGTAAATGGATATATTCCTCCGAACGCAGTTTAGCTTGGTTCAACCGAATGAAAATGAGGCGCTCTGTTTCGATTTTGACGTACATGTCGACGATATATTGCTGAAGCAAACGACGAAATCGCAGCAAATAGTTGTCAGCATTTTGACGAATCATCAAACGATATGCATAATAATTCATCGAGCTAACCTTCTTGTTAGTTTCCTCACCTGAAATGAAATCAGTAAAATTAGTGTCATAATCTAAATTATGATATCAGTACTCACCGCTCAATGGATTTATCATGTTGATATTGAAGTGATATCCATCGTCTCCTTGCCAAAACATCAGCGGGTATTGCAATGTATCGTATGAACGGTGTGTTTCATTTGTTCGTTGCAGTTGTCCAGTGTCGCGACGTGTAAGCACAATATCGCGCGGTTCCACGTTTTCACCAACAATCACAATTGCGACTTCATCTATTGTTGGAGCATTAAATTGGCGTTCGTGTGTTCCAGCGGGTCGTTTATCTGCTCTGATCACGACTTTGCAGTCGTCACTTGGCATGCGATCCAACGCAGATTTAAACAATCGAACCAATGCATGATGTTCATGGAGTAGTTGCTGCAAATCTTTCAGAACTATCCTTTTCATTGCTGTATTGATCGTTTGGCGCCGATCAAGTTGATCCTCCATATTGCCCATAAATTATATTTGGATGAATTTATGCTGTCCATCTTCAATCGGTTGCAATGACCCAATTCGGTGGTGAATTTGGCCTTGAATCTGTAAAGTCGAAGACGAAGTCAGAATTATAGATTTTTGATCACCAAAAGAAAATGAATGTTTACTCTCTCGAGCAGAAATGACCTTAAATGTTGGATTGAATCCGCGTTCTTCGATAATGTCTGCTCCAAATGAAGTCATTTGGAAACATCCGTTGTATCTTTGAGTGTTGGATAGAAAATGTCGTGATTCTGGTGTCTCGCCACGAAGCAATGAACGCAACAGTTCAGGTGGTGCAGGCAATAATGGCAATCTCACCTTGCCACTGAGACAGCACAATCCAGGCGTTTCTCCAGCGAACTTCAATGCACCGCAATGGTCGCACACAAACTCCATTGGGCCAATTCGAACGAAAGGATGCGAGTTGTAGTCAATTGTGCAATCGTATTGAAACGCTATTCGATTCAAATCAACACTTGAAGGATTTCTTCTTGCGCGTCGAAAATTATCTCGTTGTTGATCTGTGCGATAAGCTCGACGATTTCTCATTGTCAACTGAGCCATTTGACGTACTGCCTCTCTTTGTGCTTGTCTTTGTGAAGCGCGAAGTCGGGCCATACTAACGCGGCGCACTTCTCGTGTGATTTCTTGTTCATCTGCAGTGGATTGATTCGCAATAGTCCGAAGTCTAATTGCATTACGG
Source organism: Nephrotoma appendiculata (assembly GCA_947310385.1). Classification (NCBI taxonomy): domain Eukaryota; kingdom Metazoa; phylum Arthropoda; class Insecta; order Diptera; family Tipulidae; genus Nephrotoma; species Nephrotoma appendiculata. The sequence continues at coordinate 139,170,353 of OX371223.1, read as the reverse complement.
CTTCGTGGTGAAAGATTAGATCTTCTGGCTCGCGGCATTGTAAATAATACTGGAAAATTAATCACACAATCCAAAATTACATAATCAATTATCGATGTGCGCACAATCACAAATGTGATAACCTCACAAAGTGAACATCTTCGAAGGGAACTTACCGTTTAAAAATCCCGATCGAAAATAGAATTCCGCAGAATAAAAAAAAAATTAAAAAAACCAAAAAAAAAAACTGGTGTCCGGTGTTGGGACACTCTGTACCACTAAAAAAATTACGTACTATTGTACGCAAAAAAGTACTGTTTTCTTATTGTTATTGGCATACACCACACAACCTCTTATTTCACTAAATTCCACCACTTATTTTAATATTATATGCTAAACCACAAACCACTTAACTAATATGAAATAACCAAAACCAAAAATAAATTAAATTTAATATTAAAATCGCAAAGGAAAAAAACTTTTTTTGGAGCTGTCAAAATCTACTATTCGCACTGAAATCGTAACTCGGACGAAGATTTTATCTATATAAATAGATAAGTAGATGAAATAAAAAAAAATTGGATAAAAAATAAAATGGTAAATGTGCATGCAGCCTCCAGTCGGATTCGTATCCAGTACCTTGCGGTCCAAGCGCCGAAGCTTTAACCACTGCACCACTCGTCACATACAAACTACACCTACAAAATTCATATAAAAAAAAGATTTTTTTATTAGATTTTTGGGACATCCCTTTTGAGTTTTTCCGACTCTTCTTTTTTCCTACACCACCACTGTATTGAGACGAACAAAATAAAAAAAACAAAATGTACTAAATATATGAGAAAATGAATTTTCTTGATAACTTTTTTTTTGGTGAATTTTTCCAATGTTTTAATAGTTATTATGCTATTCGGAACGGAGTCAAATCCAACAAAAGAAAGATCATAAAAATCGGTCCAGCCGTTCTTGAGTTATAAATGGTGTAACTAACACGACTTTGTTTTATTTATATAGAAGATAAGTAGATGAAATAAAAAAAAATTGGATAAAAAATAAAATGGTAAATGTGCATGCAGCCTCCAGTCGGATTCGTATCCAGTACCTTGCAGTCCAAGCGCCGAAGCTTTAACCACTGCACCACTCGTCACATACAAACTACACCTACAAAATTCATATAAAAAAAAAGATTTTTTTATTAGATTTTTGGGGCTTCCCTTTTGAGTTTTTCCGACTTTTCTTTTTTCCTAAACCACCACTGTATTGAGACGAACAAAATAAAAAAAACAAAATGTACTAAATATATGAGAAAATGAATTTTCTTGATAACTTTTTTTTTGATGAATTTTTCCAATGTTTTAATAGTTATTATGCTATTCGGAACGGAGTCAAATCCAACAAAAGAAAGATCATAAAAATCGGTCCAGCCGTTCTTCAGTTATAAATGGTGTAACTAACCCGACTTTGTTTTATATATATAGAAGATAAACGATGCGTAGAGGGAGATATTTTCAAACGAAAATAATAAATGGATTAGATTTGTTTATTGTTTTCGTTTGTTTTTGTTTGTTTTGTTTCGCTTACAGTTTAAAGACCATACACTAGTTTCATAGCATAATGAAAAGCAAATTTTGAAGAATAATTTGTGTTTTATACTGTACAAACAAATAAAATATTTTTTGTTATGAAATTTTACTCGATCATATGAAAATACTGGACGGCAGAAAGAGAGCAACGTAAAATGATAGCTGCACTTTTCATTTTGGATAAACACTTTTTCCCCTACAAATGTATCGATTTTATTTAGTGCGCATCGGCGTGCCATGATAAATACTAATCTTTATATGTTTATCTTTGGTAAAACTATAAAACAAAAGATACACACTATCCCTCAATACGTTCTCTCATATAAGAACAAGAAATGATGGACAACGAAATTTTTGTGTGTTTTGTAGATTTGTATTGTCCTCTAACAGAGGTTCTATTAGACCAGTTTAGCATAAAATTTAAAGTCCTCGTCCGGTTGTGAGGGGATTCGTTATATAGAGGTTAATATGCATGGTTAATTGTTACTTTTTAAAGGGACTTTAGACAGTGTTCTTTGGAGGGAGGGATCCGTTAAGGAGAGGGTCCGTTAAATGGAGGTTTGATTGTATAACTAAATTTTTATTTTTACAAACCAGTAGATATTCCTGATAACCTAACAAGTTGATGTCGATCGAGGGGTTTTTAAAATTTTTTGAACATATTTTTTAATTAAAATATTCAAAAATCTAATTTTTTGAGAAATAGAAAAATAAATGTTTAATAAAATGTGTTTATTAAGTAAAAGTCATAAGTTATAAAATGACAGCTTTGCCCATCATCGCCAGAAAAATGAGAATTATGATTGTTTGGCATTTCTCTTTGCATTGTGCATAGCATTGTGTTGCGTATTAACACTAGTTATCGCAGAAACGTTATTGAGGCGGTCAACTCCCTAGAAGAACAGCACCAGCAATAAGTAATCAATGGACGCTTACAGGGCACAAAGCAGTTGGAGAACATGTTAAGTAAAATTAAAGCCAACCTTATGAAAATGCTTAGCACTAAGAATTTTTCAAATCAAATTGGTGATTATTTCAATAATTATGAAGGGGACGTGAAAGTGCTCAATGACATCGAAAATTGTTCGATTGTAAATGCGAAATATGTTCTGGAATTATAAACCTACCACACTTATCATTTCTGTATGACATCAAATTTCTTTAGAAAATTAATCAATTCCACAACGTAAAAGTTCATTACCACAGCGAGCAAACTTAATAAAAAAGAGCTTTCCTCATGAACATACAAAATTTAAATACAAAACTCAGGCAACATATAAAAGTTTCAAGTTCATATTTTCTATTTTTCCGTTCCAAATTTATCGCATTGAATTTTCTTCGTGCCCCACCACTATATACGAGTAGTCTATATACGGCATGGTAAATAATTGAAATTCGGAACAGAAAGTAAAAGAGGCACACGTAACCAAAGCAATTTTTTTTACATTTTCAAGGTAAATACAAATAATTATAATACATTTTAAGGCAACTAACAGAATCTGATATTATAAGTTTTTCCACTTTTCTATTATAATATGCTTACGTATACATCCAACTTACCTACATTAAACTATACATGCTTTTCGTAATAAATTTCCGTTTTTCTTGTTTTTCAACAACATACATTTTAAAACAACCGAAACTGTAACAAGTTAAAAGCAACAAATAAAACAAAAACGAAAAAAAAAAATCATTGGAAAAGTTTTTCTATTACATACACACACAAAAAAATAACAAACATCACAAAAAAATTTTATGGTATAAGAATGGAAAATGGTATATTATGTATATAAAACATGAATTTGAATACGAACCACTGAAAAAGGAAATGACAAGGTGAAATCCTCAAAGAAGAATATATTAAACTCGTACATAAGTTATTTTCGCAATTGCATAAATTAACATGAAAAACATCGTAAGTTGTTTTCCATTCAATTAAGCAAAAACTTATTTTGTATTTATGTTGGAAATGATAATACGATAGTTGAGCATTCAGCATTAGCATCATTACATATACCCAAATGCACGTCAGGCGAACTGGGAGTTATGTATATACGTATATCAGATAGTCCCCAAGAAACAAGAGATATGTTTTGGTTCACTGATCTGTCACCGTAATAATACGGGGTCCAGTTGTGTGAACCCTTTTAACACGATTAAGGCGTCTATGTTTGCTGAAAGTTTTGATGAGTATGCAACACAACTGAAGAGATCGAAATTAAGGCTCCAGAAGTTGGGACATGAGTTTTTAAGAATTTTACGCCATCGATGATGCGCTCTCGCTTTTGCTCCCGCAATAAACCAGCTATATGAAGATGGCCCAAAATTCTATCCCAATTTTTTTTTCAACACTGGCAACACTTTTAAACTATCACGATATAAAATAAACTATCGCGATATACAATTGTACATACTTGTATACTGTGTAATAGTAGTATACAAGTACACAATTGTGTATCGCAATAGTTTATTTTATATCGTGAATTATATTATCATAATTTGGATCAAAATACAATGCGGCCGGGAAGGAATTTGAGTATAGAAAATTTATTTATACAAACCAAGAACTGTCGACACTTTTAATTATAGAATTAACAGTTATCATTATATGTCTATGTAAGTTTTGTTGGGGTTCAATTAGGTATTAAAATAACACAAATTAAACTCAACATTTTATTTTAGATATTAAGTTTATATTTCGTACCAAAAATGTTTATTAGAAAGAATTTATTTCATTATTTATTTTAGTATATTTATAATAGAATAATTTTTACACTTCTCACAAAAAGCTTTTAAATTATATAATATAATATTTATTTTTGGGTTTTTGACCCGACCACAGATTTTTACTTAATGATAAATATTTTATAATAATACAATAATTACAAAATTTTATGTACTGAGTTTTCGGTTATTCGATTTTGATTGGTCTACAAAAGTGGTTCGATAGGTCATAAAATGATTTTATTGTTTTAACGAAATAGTAAGTATTTCAAGAAGAAAGACAGGGCCGCTACAGTACCCCCCTCGCAGTAAAATCCTCACGCGAAAGTGACATTCCTTTGTACCTTTTTATTCAAATCTAGAGTTGACAATATTCCATACGCTGGTTTCAAGCGATCAATTGAGATATGCTGTGGTTTTCCATTAACGTCAACTATAAATATTTTTCGTAGCTTTCGAATAACCTTAAAAGGACCCTCGTAAGGTGCAGTGAGGCCTATTCGTGTTTTATCCACACGAACAAAAACAAACTCACAATTATTTAAGTTTTTGGGAACAAATATATCAGATTGTGTTGATTTTCGAGTATCAACTGGAATTAAATGTTGCATATTTGTTCGAAGTTGGTTTATGAACTCATCAGGGGATGGAAGAGGTTCTGAACCGTGACCTAAAAATATATCGCCAGGAAGTTTGAGGCTTTGGCCATAAACTAAATCCGCCGGACTACATCTAAGGTCCTCTTTCACGCATGCTCTGATGCCCAGCAAAATAATTGGTAACTCAGAACTCCAATATTTAGTGTTTCCTCGAGCTCTAAGTGAAGTTTTTAATGTCTTGTGAAAACGCTCCACCATACCATTCGCCTGAGGATGGTATGCTGTGGTGCGGATTCTATGCGAACCCAGGATTTTTGTAAGTTCTGAGAAAAGTTTCGATTCAAATTGGCTGCCTTGATCTGTCGTAATTTCCAGAGGGACACCGAATCTTGATACGTATTGCTCGACAAATGTCTTCGCAATTGTAGTAGCGGTCATGTCTGGAATTGGGTAGGCCTCCGGCCAACGGGTAAATCTGTCCACGATAGTTAGCAAATAACGGTTGTTATTCGAGGGTGGTAACGGACCAACTATATCCATATGTATGTGTTGGAACCGCATTTCCGGAATTTTGAATTTGCCATGCGGTGACTTGGTATGTTGCACAACTTTCGATTTTTGGCATGACAAACAGTTTGTAACCCAATTTTTAACATCTTGATTTAACTTGGGCCAAAAATATCGAGTAGAAATAAGTTTGCGTGAAGCGCGGATTCCGGCATGTGAAAGACAGTGTAATGAATCGAAAACTACCTGTCGTAATGATTGAGGAATGTAAACTCGTTGATTACCTGTGGAGGTATCACAATACAGTTCGTTGCCAGCGAATTGAACAAGTTCCAGTTTGTATTTTGTATTTTTCGAAATATTTCTATTTATCAGGGTTTTTAATTCTTCGTCCGTACGTTGTAACTCTGATATCTTATGAATATTTGGAATTTCGCTTATGGAGGCTGCTTGTGGATCGCATGAGCGTGAGAAAGTGTCTGCGACCACATTATGTTTGCCTGAAATGTGGCGAATATCAGTCGTAAATTGGGATATGTAATCTAAATGTCGGCTTTGACGTGGACTACGTTCCGCCTTCGAGTAGATTGCGTTTATCAACGGCTTATGGTCCGTGAAGATTGAAAACGTACGACCTTCTACGAAATAGCGAAAATGTTTAGCGCTAAGTATATAGCTAATAATTCGCGATCGAATGCGGAATACTTGGCTTCAGTTTGCGAGAGTTTCTTAGAAAAAAAACCTAATGGTTCCCAATTACCTTTATTATATTGCTGTAATACTGCAGCTACGGCAATATTTGATGCGTCACATGTAATATTGTATTTAGAATTTTCAATTGGATGTGCCAATAACGTTGCTTCAGCAAGCGCTCGTTTAACATTAATAAATGCGTTTATGCATTCATCAGGCCAATCGAAATTTTTGGCAGTTTTGGGCTTCTTTGATAAAAGTGCTAACTGCGCGTGAATCGGTTGAAGAAATTCGGCTAATCGTGGGATGAACCGATGATAAAAATTCACCATCCCGACGAATTTCTGAATTGATTTAATTGAATGTGGTTGGGGAAACTTTGTTATGGCTTCTACTCGCAGCGGCGAAGGTTTAATTCCAGTGATGTAACGCCAAAAACACATTTTGATGTTTTAATTTTGACATCGTACTTTGCAAGCCTTTCAAAAATTTTCCTTAAGTGGGATAAATGTGTTTCCTCAGTTTTACTTGCAATCAATATGTCATCAATATAAACGAAAACGAAATCAAGGTCTTTACATACTTCATTCATAAAACGCTGAAACGTTTGAGCTGCGTTCCGAAGTCCAAAAGGCATTCGTTTATATTCAAATAACCCAAATGGCGTCGTAATGGCCGTTTTAGGAACGTCTTCAGAAGCTACAGGTATTGCGTGGTATGCCCTGATTAGGTCAATTTTTGTAAAAATCGTGCATCCCTGCAGGTGCACGGAAAAATTATGGATATGCGGTATCGGATAGCGATCCGGTACCGTAATGGCATTAAGTCGACGGTAGTCTCCACATGGACGCCAATCTGTACTGTCTCTCTTTTGAACCATATGGAGTGGAGATGAAACCGGGGATGACGACGGTTGACATATCCCTAATTCGATCATATGTGCGAACTCGTTATACGCTGCCTTATGTTTCGTAGGATCAAGTCGTCGTGGTTTAGAATACGGAAGTTGACCGTTCGTATATATGTGATGAACCACACTGTGTTTGACCGGGACATTAAAATTTGGGGATTCGGTAAGGGTCGGAAATTCTTTTAATAATTGTCCAAAAATATTATCAATCCCCCAGTGTTTCGGTGTTGGAGTATTATAAGTAACTGTCATTGCCGCGACAGTTAATTTGGTGGTCGGATCTAGGATGCGTTTTCCACGCAAGTCAACAAGAAGACCAAATTTAATTAAAAAGTCAGCTCCGATAATTGGTCGGTTAACTGACGCTAGTACAAAAGGATGGGTAAAGGTGCGCCGAAGCCCAATATCGATCGATAGTAATTTAGTCCCAAAAGTATTAATGGTTGTGCCATTCGCTGCCGAAAGACACAACACTGGATCGAGAGATCGATTTCCTTGGAAAAATTTATTTGGAACAACCGAAAGGTCGGCCCCAGTATCTACAAGGAAAAGGAAATTATTATTTTGATCTCGAAGAAAAAGACGGCGATTCGTATGCATTCGACTATCTGCCGTAATGACAGTCGAATTTATTCGTTTAAAGGACTTGACTTTGTGGATATATTATTTGAAGATGAAAATTCGCACGGTTTTATACATTTGAGTGCTCTTCCACCAAATTTATAGTGATACCAGCAATATCTATAATTTTTGGAGAATCTATTGCCGCTTCTCGATCGAAATTTTGGCGCTGTCGAAGATCGCGGGCTTTTAGAGCGATGACGTCTATCAGAAGCGAAGTTTAAAATTGACTGCTGCAATTGTGAAATTTGTTTCTTCAACTCTGTAATCTCCGCCGAATATTTTTTTCTTGATTGATTATCAGAGGTTGCAGCTAAGGTGGGATCTACTTGTGAAATATTATTCGGTTCCGAAGCTTCATACATTCGATCCGCCTTTTCTATTAATTCGTTGGTTGGTTTTTCCTCAAATCCGATTAATCCAACTTTAATGATTTTTGGCATTCTCCTTATCCAAAGTTTTCTCACGGTCTCTTCGCTAATGTTGTCACCCGCTAACCTCTTCATTGTCCTGTAAACTTCGGATGGTTTGTCTTCGCCGATATCTTTTTTTTTCGACTAATTCCTCCAAGCGTTTTTCTTGAGACAGCGAATACATCTTAATGATTGCTTGTTTTAGCGTATTGTATTTGTCTTTGTCTGGAGGTGGATATATTAATTCAGCTACTGAATCAAAAACGTCAGTAGGTAAAGAGCTTGCCACAGTCCAAAACTTTTTTGGGTCAGTTGTAATTTGACAGAGTTGGAATTGCATCTCGATTTGAATAAACCACGACTGAGGGTTTTTTCTAAAAAAATCGGGGAGTTTAATGCGAGTGGACTGGATCTGAGCTGTTTGATACAGTTTTTCAGTCTTAGGCGTCCTTTCTTCGTTGTCACTCATTGTTTTCACTATTTAGCACGATATTAATTAGCATTTAAAATTTTTTTTTTAAATAACCAATGTATTCGAGACTTTTGGAATGTGAAATTTAAGTACCAATCAACACAAACGAAAATTCAGTTTACAACCGTATATAGAATTATGATAAATGTATTTTAGAAGATAATAATGTAATTAAAGCAATAAAATTTGTTTTTATATTAAATAATTTTATATAATTAATAAAATTTGAAATGTTTACAATTTTATTATCAGAATTCATTCGGTATTGAATGATGAATGAAGATTATTATTTTTGAATTTTATGTTGTAAAATAATAAATAAGGTAATAAAATTAAATTTAAATTTGTAGACATGCAGGAAATATTATGAAAATTTACTTGTAACTGTGTTATACGTATTGTAAATTCTAATATATTTTTATGGTTTCAATATAAATAAATTTTTTTTTTTTATAAGTTTTACTTTATTAACTAATGTTAGAATTGATATATTAATTGTAGTTTCTAATATTGTATTGTACGTACACCAATATTATGTAATTGTGTTAATTCATTCTTATAATTTTATATTGATAATAAACAATTATCAATATATATTATTATATTTTATGATTAAAATTTTTTTTTTTTTTTTAGTAACTAATAAATTTTATGGTTTTATGACTATAATTGTATAATATAATTTTATGATTGTGTTTTGTAAAATTATAAATTTCCTTAATTAAAATTAGTCATTCGGTTGTTTATTAATTTAGATATATAAATTTCTTATAAATTTTATTAGAATATCAAATTAATTAAATGGTGTATAAATTTGTATTACTTACATATGCTCTGGGCATACTTGCTCATATCCATACTGCAACGGGTTGATGATCTGATAGTCCACTGCTAATCCAATTAATACATTTGGTTTAATCCAACTCGAACGTTAATGTATTTTGGTTGAACTGTTGTTAAAGATGCAAGGTCGAATAAATCCGGTGTGTGATGTATGCACAATTAACGGAGTGTGCTGGTAATTTGGTCGTATGTTTTTTTAGCAGATCACGTTTTTCATTTATTTGTTACGTGATGTGTTCTCGTGAATTTATGATAAAATGCGTTACATATATTTTTGCGGTTAACTTATATGTTGTGTGCTTTATTGGCAAATTTTAGTAACTCATTTTGGATTCACCTTAAATTTTTATATATGGTGCACACTGATATTGCGCACAATGGATATTAATATACGTATACACTTGATTTTGACTTATTCACAGTTCACATTCATTCATTAAATTTATACAATCGGCACGTTATCTTATATAAACTATAGTGAATTTATTTGCACTGATCTATTGAATTTTATGTTCTATTCATTTTCACTGTTAGGGTCACCACTTGTTGGGGTTCAATTAGGTATTAAAATAACACAAATTAAACTCAACATTTTATTTTAGATATTAAGTTTATATTTCGTACCAAAAATGTTTATTAGAAAGAATTTATTTCATTATTTATTTTAGTATATTTATAATAGAATAATTTTTACACTTCTCACAAAAAGCTTTTAAATTATATAATATAATATTTATTTTTGGGTTTTTGACCCGACCACAGATTTTTACTTAATGATAAATATTTTATAATAATACAATAATTACAAAATTTTATGTACTGAGTTTTCGGTTATTCGATTTTGATTGGTCTACAAAAGTGGTTCGATAGGTCATAAAATGATTTTATTGTTTTAACGAAATAGTAAGTATTTCAAGAAGAAAGACAGGGCCGCTACAGTTTCATTAACTTGGGTACATATAACTAAATGAAAAACACATTTCGTTGTAACAAGTGAGTACATTCAAAAATTTCAATTTTGAAGTTTTTCCAATAATAAAATATTCGATGTAAATAATAGAAATGATTGATAAGTACTACAAACCAGCGTTAAAAAATACTCTTCACTTTCTTTCTATTCCATTTATATTCTCTCAAAATAATTTTTTAATTTTTTCCCCACTTTTTCGTTCCTAAATAGTAAAATAAAAAATTAAGAATAATATTCAGTTTTCAACGAATAGTGAACGAATAATGAAAAACAAATAGATCGATGTTTTGAATAGATCAGAAATTATATTTTTCTACTCTCTGCTCCTTGTTAAACGAATAGTTGGCGAATACTTTATACATTTCGTATTTTAGAGTAAATATTTTTCCATATGTAAATTGATTGTACTATTCAATTGTTTTTGTTTGCGAGAACGAAAAAAAATTTTTATTCTCTTCTTTTGTTTTACTTTTCATATTTGTTTGAATAGATAATGGAATATTCCACTATTGTAGGAATAGAGAATATATTTTTTTGTTTTCTATTCAATGCAAGATGAATATAATCAGTAAAATTTTGTTTTCTGTTCACTATTCGCGACGATCAGTAGTAAAAAATATTTGTTCGATCAGTAAAGAAAGAATAATATATTTTGTAGAGCGAATTTTAGAACCCTGCTACAAACAAAATAAATACTAAATCAATAAATAATCAACAATTTTTACTCTGTAACTTTTAAGTTTTAGTATTGGCCTGCGATGCCATTATATTTTTTGAATAGTTCTGTTACTAATATATACCTGTGCGTCGGGGCATGCGTTTCTAACAAGGCTCTCGTGGTCATATATGGCCCAATTAAAGCTCAATAAACACTCACCAATTTTCACTCTGTAACTTTTAAGTTTTAGTATTAGCCTGCGATGCTATTATATTTTACCTGTGCAACAAGGCTCTTATTATCATATTTCCTTTCTCCGGCCGGTCATCACAACTGTGTGTGTACGAAAGAAAATATAGTCAAAAATTATTATTATTTTTTTTTATTTTGGTCAAACTTACACATTTGTGCATACCACTTAAATCGAATTTGTCCGAAAAATAACACTATAACTATAATAATAATAGTGTAATTACTATGTTATCAATATCAAATATTTAATATGTTATATAATTTATATGTTATCAAATTATAATGCATTTTTCAAAAAGAATTCCGATTTAACTAAGGAACGTTAAAATCCGAAAGACATTCAATCTATCAATTTTACGAACACATTCATACATAAATGTGTTCGTAAAATTGATAGGACTTAAAATAAGAAAAAAAGATGGCCGGCCGGACAAGGGATATAGCTCAATAAATGTTCATTAATTTTTACTCTGTAACTTATAAGTTTTTGTTACAGATTTAAGATACAGTTGCACAGAAAAAATTGATGAGTATTTATTGAGCTATAATAAGGGATCATATATGAGCACGAGAGCTTTATTAGAATCGCATGTTCCGATGCCCAGGTAAAGATTAGGACCAAAACTATTCGAAAAATATAATGGCATTGCGGGCCAATACTAAAACTTAAAAGGTACAGAGTGAAAATTGATGAGTGTTTATTGAGCTTAAATTGGGCCATAGATGAGCACGAGAGCCTTATTAGAATCAGATGCCCTGACGTACAGGTATAGATTAGGACCAGAACTATATTGTTAACATAATGGTATTGTGGGCCAATAGTAAAACTAAGAGGTCACTAAATAAAAAATGGCGCGTGTTCATTAACTTTTATTTGGTTATTTATGACTAAGATGGCCATGTTAGGTTGCTTAGATATAGTGTTCTGGAATTTAGTTCTACCAGAGCCTATGGAAAACATGATGGTAAAGGTGCTCATGCACTTTGAAGTTGCACAAATGAAATTTTATTACTAAAATAATTTTATCGATTTTTTCGAGTTCTTTAATTTTTGATTATCTGTTATAAGTTTGTCTTTAATTTGAATTTGAAATAAATCTTTTTAATTTATTTTATTATTTAACATTTCATATTGAATTTTTGGGTTGAGAGTATAAGTGACAGCGAGACAGTTTTTGTTATAGTTATTTTTGGGCTGACTATGAGACACTATCACGATAGTAATATTTTTTGGGCTGAGTTCTTATAAAATGTCGAGAAATACAATTTTTTGGGGTGATACTTTTAATATTATAGAAATCATCATTTTAGTGTTGCCATCGCATATTTTTGGGTTGAAATTTGGGCCAACTTCACATATATCAACAAACCGATATGATTCGTGAACAAAAAGGACTTGAAAATTCAACCACTGACGATTTCAACCCCACTTTAAGGTCTTACTTCAATACACTTCATAATAGGTCAATGAGTACGTCGAATGACGTGATACTGCAGAGATTTGACGGAAAATATACACAACGGCCATTGTTTACCAATATGTTTGAGGCTACTGAATACAATAACGACTCAATTGCGGATCTCGCGGTCCTTGGATTCTACATTAACTGCGCATAGCAGAAATGACGACAAATCAAGGCAGCAGGGGGCATTACATTCGGTTGGCATAGATCTGCCGAGTATGGAAAATTTATTCAGATTTCTTCATTCTAGATGTGTCGCGTTATAAAGCTGCAACATAACCTCAAAACCAAGCCAAGCAGCAACTTAAATGACACACGTAGTAGCCACCAAAGTCGACTGCTTGTTTTGTAATAAGCCTCATCTAACTTACAAATGCTTAAAATTTTTAAAATGCAACTTATGTATTAACCGCTTAAAGGCAGGACATTCTTCGAATAACTGTACATCATCACACACATGTTATAAATCATACACGATGTTACTAACAATGCTGCACAATTACAGCTTAATGCAATTACTTTAAAGGCAGTAATGAGAGACAACAAGCAACCAATATTGCTCAATTTTAGTTATGGTGATCACATGCACGGAAACATTCATAATATTCGGGCAAACCACTTTGTCATAGTAGATTCGGTAATATTAGGTAAGTTTACTAATTATCTCTCTGCTCAGGCAACAATACTGAAGGACAATAGTTTCGTGAACCCAGAGGAATTTTGCCTTGCTTATCCCAAGTTTCACGAACCAAACGCAATTAAAATGATACTAGGAATACACGTTTTTTACGATATGCGTATCATGCTGGAACCCAATTTATATCTGTTAAACAGTTTATTTGGTTGGGTAGTTGCTGGTAATTCCAATCAGGAAAGAAGTTCTACATCTACGTGCTATACAATTCAAGTAGCTGATGATGCTATTCATCTTCTACGGATATTTTTGGAAGTGGAGGAGGTAGCCGTTAACATTCCTAACACAAATAAAAGGTGTGAATAACAATATTCTAGTTCTCATCAATTGAAGGATAATGTGGTCCAGTTAGGCAGTAGTTTAAATGCTGCTACAACATTACTGATTGCAAAGGAACGTTCATTCCAGAGAGATGTAGGTACAACTCAATGGACAATACATTAAGAATATGCGGGAACACGAGGCACTTGGTCACATCTTTTTAAAATGAGCCCGGGATCCAAAAAACTTAGAGCACATGTGAATCGAGCATTGGAAATAGTTTTGAAGCACCTACCATTTCAGTCTATATGTCTGGACAATCAGCAACGTGATTTTAGCGTTGCTCTCTGATATCCTAGATGAATAGGCAACACATACCGATCATCTGAACCCACACTGGAGAATTAAAACGACCAGTAGCAAATTGGTCAAACTAAACAACAGTTACTTCCTGCTACAAATCGTAGAACGTCAACGAAAAATAACACAACACTATTCTAACCGATTTGAATGTCTTTTTTTTTGCGGTATACACTTGGAATTATGTTTTTCGCAGGACTATCTTGCTAGTACATTTTTGCGAGATAAAATTTGATTCTACATATTCGATCTCGGAGAAAGCAGTATTGTGATATATGCTACATAAAAGGATTAGTTGATCATTGGCGCCAAAACGGTGAATTTGCGAACTAAGTTGAAAATAAAATTGTTACTTTTACGAGACCTTTCAACCATGAATGATTGATATGTCACATGATTTTATTCGAATGAGCTAAATGTAATTGCATTCAGCGCCACAACAGTAATTTTGGATACTTGCGTGCTTCAGTTTATCCTGAGACATCATATTATTCATGGCCAATGTACCTTCTTGCCAGCTTGTATTGAAATGGGCCATTTTTAGATTTTAGAAGTTTCATTAGCCGAAGTCTCAGGTCGTCTCTGTGAAAAGCGTGACAGAAGCAAATTTTGGAGTAAATTTTTTGTTGAAAGGCCAGCTCGTATTAAAATGGGACTACATTTTCTGGATTCTAGATATCCTTCTGTGTCTTTATAAAATCCGTCACAGAAGATAGGCGAATAATTATACTTATCGAGTTTTTGTATAATAAAAAACCATTGGTGGAAATTTTAATCTTTACATTTATTTGATACTTTTAACTGTTTTTCGTTTTTTGTAAATGCTAAATTTGTTACATCATTGTAAATATTGTTAACTCCAATGGCCTTTCCCCCCGCACAGAGTACCATCAAAATTCGCAAGAATCTCTCAATAAATGAAACAACGTTTAATATGAAGTTTCATCCCGATCAATCAATCCGTCTGGGCTGCCTCGGTCGAAAAAGCACTTACAGATGCTGCCACTTCCGGTGGACCAATTTCGGCGAAAATTTTCTGGGATCTACCAATTAATGGAAATAGCTTAAGCATGTAGTTCCACACTTATCATTTAATTTGTCTGGACTAGGGGCCGAATTTTTGTTGGGGAACAGTTTTTGTCAAAAATTGTCTTAGTTTATTTTTCATAAATTATTTGCAAATTACAAAAAGCTCCTAAATAATTAAATATTTTATTAAAACTGTTTTACAAAACATCTAGATCATATTAATAATTTATATACTCGTTTGGACGGTTGTAGCCCTTTAGCTGGTTCCCTTTTTAGTTTTAATATATTTTTAAACCGATTCACATTCGATAAATCTACTATTTAAGTGGTTTCTTCCGTCGCAGTCGTCTTCCTGCGTTTGTACCTGCAACGTATATGCAACGTATCTTAGCCTTTTGGTGTACACTAACACGTTGCATGTGTTATCTCTCGTGTTTGTTTATTTCTTCACTGACGAAATCCATCTTTAATTTTTATAGAGGTTGTCATTTCTTATGTACCACTATTCAACGTAGGACTTTGTTTTCGAAAGATCTGTATACCCTCAAATCCGATACTCTTACAAATGGCTGCTTTTGCAGGTGCGGCTCGTTTTTAAGATATTTTGACATTTAAAGATGTTTTCCTTCTTGTCTAACTATGTTCAACTAAGTTCATAAGTATCAATTACAAATACCGATCAATCACATGAACCATACTAGTCAGAAAATACAATTTAGAAAAAGGTACATTGTTACTTCGCCCAGAAGAACGGGATATACGTAATGGCGATCCGTATTTCGGATCCATTCTTGAAATTGATCCGCAAGTGCTACCACCGGTTTAAAATAAAACGATTTTTATTTAAAGTTGAATACAATACAAAGTTTGAAGGTATACTAACAAATACAACAAGTTGAATAAAAAGATGAAATTTTCAAGAGATTTCAAGACCGCAGAATAGATCTGGACATAAGACGTCAGTTAGAATTGCGACGACAGAAGAAAGACGACCCTTGTTTCTTTTAAATTCTACTCTTATATCTTAGAGTTATCTTTACAGTTTGAAGTTCCTATCAGGATAAGTTTTCTGGGATAGTTTTTATTAATTTTGAGGACATGGTTCGAAGATTGTGGCTCATGAGAACACTTTGCAGTGTACTAAAGAAACTCATAAATTTTTGTGTCAAAGAAGAAATAGTCACGAAATGGACTATAATAATTGCCAGAATCGAATAAAATCAGTAACTGGGAGATCTTTATGATTAAATTTTCCCAATAAATGTCAGAGATAACTATCAGACCTGTGCGTCCGAACATAGATCTTTAAATGTTCGCTTATGATCAAAAACTGTTGGAATTGCTTTTGTCGAATTTAAATTCTTTAACGACACCGTATCAGGTGTACTCGGCAGCGTTGCACACATTTCTGTTCTGGGAGAAGCTTGCGAAAAAGTTCTTGGTATACTCCAGATTAAGGTTCATCGTCTATACCTTAATTTGTGCATACGACAACGGCCATAAGAGTACTATTTTTGGATTTATTTTAGTGCTGGAAAAATATCTACTTTCCACTTGGCTCCACATTTAAACCAACATCGAAAATGGATTTTTGGAGCGCTTTTGAACTTAAAATTTTCTTTTTTTTGGTAGTTAATTATTCAACAAATGTATATCCGTCACTAAACAGATGCTTTATTAAATGAACTCTTTAATTGTCGTCCGTAGAAAACAGCACAAATAACCAGGAAGAACTATTACAGAAAACAATTGATCTTTTTCCATCACTTGCTGTACTTGAATAGGGTAGAATTTATCTAACAAATTATTTTATTGATGTTTTAGGAAGGAAAGTTTTTGTTCATGGAGTTCACGTATTGCATAGGTAAGGAAAGTGTTGATAAATGCTCTGTTTCTCACTGAAACTTTACTGATTCATCCCGAGAAAATTAGGTTTATTTGAAGCAAGCAGATTGAAAAACCTTTTTGACAAATACCACTAGATGGAAGGTCAACGGGTAAGACCGCTTTCACCGTTTCGGTTAGATCCTTGCATCAATCCACAAAAAAATCATGGTTGGTTATTTATGCTCTAACCAATAGCGTATTGCTTTTTGGAAATTTAATTGCGCCGAGATCTACTCTAGTCGCCATAGCAAGCATTACAATATTCACTAGGCTGAGATTAAAGTATGATGAAAATCGCTTAATTTGTATGTTATTTATAATCACGATATGTCTGTGCGTAATTAAATTTTTTTTTTGTATTGTTCAGAACTTTCTTATATTTTTCATTACACACCAACAATACGTACAAAAGAGCACATTAAACACAAAAATATGAACAGAAATAATTTTGCTATAATTAATTTCTATTTAACATGCTATATAACAAGTATTTCAATAGCATTCCCTTTTTGTTCATAATAATAATAAAATTAAAGCGAGGAAAATTTAGGATCGAAAAACAAAAATAAAATGTTTAGGGAAATTTAATTACACAAAATTTCGTTATTTTAATGCTGAAACAACAACCTTGAATATGGCCAAGAACAGCGATTTTTAAAAATTTTCATTTTTTATGTTGTTTTTCGTTTGGTGCTCCTTTAAGACTTTCGGTATGATTGTTTCTAGTTTACTATGTACAAAACACAATGTATATGTACTATATATAGAGAGCCTAGGCGAAAAAGCACAAAAAAATTCAAATCACTGTTTAATGGTAAACATGTGCTTACATTATTACAGTTTGCTAACAAACAAGTATTAAAAATAATTCATCATGTTGAATTATGTTGAGTTGCTGTTTAGGTTGATTTAGTAAATAATTTGAGTTTTTCTTTTCGAACGAGGGTGGTGTAAAATTATTTTACCAATAAGTTCTGAAATAGCGAAATGAGTTTAGAAAATATTTATTATAATACTTCAAATTTTCATTATCTAATTAAAATTAATGAAAAATCTTCGTTGCTAATGTTGAAATTTCATTCAAAGCGTTATAATATGAGAACAACTGTAAGAAAGATTTCGTTACTGAACGATATCCGAACTATACTCCAGATTAAAATAACCTAGACTTATCATCATCTATAGTTACTCCAGAGACCAGCATGGTAGAGGTAGGTAGTAGATGATCAACTAATGATGATCGCCCTAAGCTTTTGATTAACTATTCACGATAGGCTTGTCTAGAACCATAGAGAAGCATAATTTTGGCGAAATTAACTTTTTTTATAACAACTCACTCGAGTAAGCTCCGAGAAACGGTAATAGGATCTCACAATTTAAGGAAAAAGCTTAAGTCTGTGGTTTCTTCAACATCAGTCAAACCGTCTAGGCTGTAGAGAGTCTGCAAATTTTTAGTCTGCATAGATCAGACTCATACACTAAACACATAAAGATTTTGTAACAAAACTTTTTTACTTCGGCAATATAGCGAAAGGCACATCTGCGAAATTTTCGACGTCGAAAATTGCGAATATGTATTGGGTTTACCAAATAAAGTCCTTTCTTTTCAAATTGTGTATATTTTGCATCAGATACTCATAACTAGCTGGTTCAATAACCATTTTAGCTCGTATTTTGTCCCAGCAATCCATTAGTATTCAAAAAATATATGCTTGACTATCACTACATCTAGGACAATAAGGTTCGTCAATTTTCTGGAAGAATTACTGGAATATGGTCATCTGGGATGCAACTAGGTTAATTCTGAAGAGGTTACGATGAAGTTTTTTTTAACTTTGATGGAACTAAGCCATTTCTGCACTGATTACGATAAAATTTGGTATCATTAACCCTATCCTGGCTTTCCCTGAAAATAAGGAATTTGGAAAAATATTTTCCTAATACTGGTCTATTTTCAACAATCACAAAACACCATTACAATCGAAAAACTAATGTAAAATATAAAAAATTCGTAAATACGAAAAGTAAAGTTGTGAGAATAGAATATAGGTGGAGAATGTGAAAGAATCGAATTCCGTACGCTACGCAGTAATTCGCTAGTAATACAACTACATGGTATTGCTTTAATTATAATATAGAATATCATCCAATGTAAATATACAACATCAGTCGTAGCGACCTGATGAGAAGACTGATTTGTGATTCTTGTTGTGTTGTGATTCTTACACATTTACCATCTGCAACCTTGGCTTGGATCAGTAGAGTACCACATGGCACACTGTAAAATTGGATAGCCTTCAGTGGTTAGGGAGGTTCGACCTTTAACATGTAGTACATACAGCCATTACAAAAAAAATGTCTATCGAAGTTAGTGTGCTACATAAATCTAAGATTTACAAAGCGTAGTTACGATTAATCCAAAAAAAATTGCAGTTAACCAGTCATCCCATTATACCCAACGTTTAGTCAGACGCGTTCATTGTATAATTTTGCTGACTATTAAAGAAATGGAAAATAATGATACCTGCTGGGTCACACCGAAATATTACCTCGCAACAGAAAATAATTAAACTAATACATTAGACAACTAGAATGCTAAGCTAAGTATATAAAAAAAACGAAAGAAAATTATCATTAAGATGACCTACAATAATATTTAACTAATAATTACACCAATATGTAGAAGTAAGAAATAAATCGCACGTTTAATGCTTACTAGAAAGACCAGAAATAACAATAAAATAATTAAGAAAGAGAAAGAAAGAAATAGAATATAGAATCAAAAATAATAATAATATAGTAATATAATAAAATGAAATAAATAGTTTTATATCACCCGATCCGCTAAAATATATCCCTCTTCGTGATGATGACCTTGATGCAAAGGGACGTCTAAAAGTATGTGATTCATCTACGATTATGTGGATGATATGATGTCCCGATGTCTCTCTACGGTTTACAGTTGATGCCGGTGCAGCTTATGCGTATCGTAGAGAAAATTTCCAAACCGTTTTTTTTTTTTTAGTTGCCTCGATGTCTGGAACTCATGCCCATACGTAATTTCATTCAGCCACCTCACTTATTCACGGCACCATATATATGCGTAGTTTTACATGTAAAATGTTTGCGTGCGTATGTGAATATATAGTACCACTTCGCCAGTTCAGGAACGTTCACAGCACTTGTAATTTGATACAGTGTTTCACCTCCAAAATTTGCACCCACCGAATAAACTTGTACCAGTAACACCACACAAAAAAAGCGTCTTTGGTTTTAATAGAATAAAACACTATTTTTCTTAGATTTTTAGTTTATTTTATCATAATTTCTTTTCGATAACTTTTAATTAATAATATACAAAGTATACATAGATTTAAGATACAACCAAAATTGGCACAATTTTATTAATTTTTAGTTACACTCGTACATGCTAATTTGACATTTATCACCATTTGTTTTAAGTTCTTATCCAAAAAAAATTTTATATATTTTTTTTTCTTTTGTGGTTTTATTATTACCATAGTAATTTACAACCACACATTTTACAATTTTTTTAATTTAACATTTATAATTTAATTTATAAATTAGCACAAAACAATTTTTTTCTTTTTAGTTTTCTTATTTTCTGTATTAAGTACAATGGTGTTCACTGCACCATACTCTTATATCGTTTTCTTTCTTTTCCTCTTCAAAAAACCCAACAAGGATCTCCTTCACACCAAAATCTCCACTCTTTATATACCAGTTGATTTCCCCTCCATTCCATATTTTTTTTGTTTTCATTGAAATATCTACCATCCACATGATCAATTTTGACAGTTCCTCATTGGAACCTAATCTATACAGTGAAAGAAATATTTATTATTATTAATATTTTATTAAGCGCACGAATGTTGCGATCACACCGACAGTACTTAGACACGATAATGTGCGATTCGTTACACATCTATAGGTCTAAAATTCAAAAAAAAAAATATTTTCTTAGGACATATATTAAGACAATATTTTTGTTTTAATTGTATTTTGCTCGCCTGCGCTATATTTAAAATAAAGATGGCGAAGACATCACTAGGGTTGTAACTAAAGTGGAACTAAAATGAAACACGTCATGTAAAAATATAAAAAGTGGTTAAAAACCTTCACCTTATTATAAACCTATGGGAACATGGGTCCTACAAAAAGTTTACAATAATCGGAGGTGCTTCATATAAACACAATAAAAAACGAAATCAAGTCATTTTTATGCTATGAAGGCTGTAAGGACAAATTATCCAACGAACAAATCAAATCCGACATTTTGAAAAAAAAATTATGACTGGCATGAGCGAGAGGGACTACTTAATCCATAGAATACTAGCTGCGCGTAATTTCGGAAGGCAAGGAGGATTTTACACCCCTGCCAAATTATATATCTCCATTCGAATGCTACCATTTAGACGATTTGGGTCCACAACTTAATATTTTCCGTTATTTTTCTATATAGATTCTCGGGGAAGAAAGAAGCGGATCGAACCGAAGTAAGACAGCAGAAATTGTATCTAAACTTTACAGTTTTTACTTTTTCATTCTACAAATTTGGATGCCTCAGTAATATTTGGCCGAAATCGGTCGACGAAATTTATCAACTTTTTTAGGAGCTTTTTCATTTTTTTGCGATTAAAGGATGAAGTTCTTCATCTTAAACTACCTGTTGTAGTAGATTCCGCACATGATCACTTGTAAACACTCTTTCCATTCAGCATAAAATATTTCAAATTTACAATCAGTTTTAGTTCTAATCCCGTCCTAGTAAGCCATGTTTAAGAAATTCTTCCAAAATCATTTTGGATTTTCATTTTCAACAAGCACTCCCAATTTCATCATGATCGGTGAAGAAATGTGCTACTTTTGTTCCAGATGGTTATATTGCAGAACTTCCATTCACTATGCAAATTTTAATCATAATATGTTTCGCTCTTATGGGCCCTATTGCACAACTTTTTCCAAAATCATGTTAGAATTTGATCTACTATACTCAATTACAATATGATCGGATAAGAAATGACCTAGTCGGCCATTTTCCAGAACTAGTCCTAAAAATTATTGTAAATTGAATCGAAGTTCCGTCCAATACAACAAATTTCATCATAATCTGTTCAAAAATATTCTAGTTCCAATTGCATAATGGTCGATTAAAAAATGGCTTAGTTCCGTACCAATTGGCCGGCCATTTCTTATAGATCTAAAAATTAGTTTAGAATCCTATTTCCATCCCATATGGAAAATTTTCTCATAAACTGTTCAGAAATGGCTTAGTTCGATCCCAGTTGGCCGTATATCAAAAATTCTTCTAAAATTAATTTTAGAATCCCAAATCAATCCAGCATACATTTTTTAGCAATAATTTGTTCAAAAGTATAACCTAGTTTTATCACAAATAGCTATATCCCAGTATTTCGTTAAATAATAATTTTAGATTCCCATTCCCATTCATAGTCTACAATTCTGGCTTTCCCTGGGAATAGGGAAATGGGAAAAATATTTTCGTAACATTTTTGTTTGAATTGTATTTTGCTGGCCTACTGAGGGACTCAGTCAAATTCGATTTCGGCCAACACTAACTGGAACCTCCAAATTTGTGAAAAATGTTTAACTATGTTTAACTATAAATTTTATGCCAACTAGTCGGTCTGTCAGGTCCGTACGGAGGCCGAATTTTTGTTGCAAAACAGTTTTTCGCCACAAATCGCCACACCCACCTAAATTTTGAAAAATTGATGTGGACTGATATTGTTGCAAATTTAATTAAAAATTACTAGGATCTCAAAATTTATGAAAACGCTTATATTACTTAATCCGTCAGGGCTGTAAAGAGGTTGATTTTTTCTTGAGAATAGTTTCTTGGCAAAAATCGTTATTTCCGCTTTAAATTTTGAAAACTGATGTGGTCATCTCAGTATTTCGTCTTCCCCAGTTTTCCGCATTACTTCTTACGTTGGTGATGTCTTTTTATTTGTTTGGTCATACCTAATACGCTTTGGTCATACCTAATACGCTCTCTTCTCTAAATTAATTGTCATTTTCTTACTGAGTATCGGATGAGTTGGAAGTACTTTTTGATGGTCTTCAATAGTTGTGTTGAGTTAACGAAGCCATTCACCATAACTTTTGGCATAGCAATACATATATAGTAGTACCATCATTCGAAAAAAATCTTTAGAGGGTGAAAATCCAGGTAGCGCGTTAATCGAAATTAAGTTATGCAATAATTTTACTAGTTCGCCTAAGTGTTTGCAAGATTAAATACACTTACAGTACACACGGCGTATTTTTGTATACCATTAACCAGTATAGTATTGCTTCACTCTAACTTATTATACTACATATTAACACAGAATATATTTATTTCAACTCGTATTGTTTTACAATTGCCAAGGTCATGTAGAAAATGTGTTTTAATATTTTTTGTGATAAACAATAAAACAAATCATGAATACCTTACTACAATTTTCTTTTTATAAAATTAGCATAAATAATTTTTTTTCTATGATAGAAATGCAAAAGAATATGAATTGTTCAATCAAATAAATCCATTATTGGAAAGGAGATATAAACGATAGGATATATACATATGTATATTAATATATTGAGTACGTACTTAGCTGTGTATTATTATTGTTTATTTTAAATACATCTGTTCTCACAAACACAAACGAATAAAGATTCGAATAAAGATTAAAAATGAAAACGATGTAGAAATCTATATAGAACAACTAAATACAATTTTTTAAAAGGATGCCGTTGATTGCACTGTTACAGTATGGTAATTTATAATTGAAAATATGAACGAGTAATTTTCTTATATATGCATACATTAAGAACAATGTATTGTTATGGAAAGGCAGATTTTCTATTTATCCAAATCTGTGTGAAAGTTCAGGGACATTGAACCCAATATTTGTTTCAAAATTAAAATAAAATTTACTAATTCGATTTTATCATAAAAAATATTACGTAAGAGAAGTACGTAAAAATAGGAAAATTGTCACTTGGACATACTACAATAGTATGTCGTTTTTCATTATTGTCTTTCAATCAACTATTTATTAAGGGATTGTTCCTCATTGGAATAGAAAAAACGAGGATGTCATTATAAAGATTATAATTTCAACCAAAGCATGTCTGACTTGATCTGTTTTGTCACAGAATCCAATGAGAGTCATGTGGTGTTTACAGTGTGCAAATCTAGAGCGTATAATTATAATCTAATTATGAGCATTTAAGGTTCGCTAACAAAACTTAAATTCATTTTTCTGCTAATCTAATCTATTAATCTCTAATAAATTTTATTGATTAAATTGGGGGCTGAATTAATCCATCTCAAATGAATTACATATCCCTTTTGTGTTTTACTAACACAATTGTGCGGGTAGGGCTAAAGTACCATGTATATGTAGTTTTGTATGTTTTTTGAACAAATTTACACATTTGTGAATTCCTTTTTAACTTATTTTCCGTCCGAAAAAACACTATATCTATACACACAGTTGTGTTGGTTTTACTTCAAATCAAGCGAAATTTTTAATGAACAACGCCGTTACATACGTTAATTTTTTACTCACACATTTGTGTGGGTTGGACTAAAATTGAGAAGATTTTTTATTTTTCTTAGTTGAAAAAGGGATATAAGGAAGTATATAAGACATTTTTTATAAATTCAATATACAAGTGAATAGCTTACGAGTTTAGGTTGCCGCTCACTATTTTGTAATTAAAACTATTTTTAAATAGTAGTTAAGCTAGAGATTGGTCAGCATTGTCTGAAAGAAAACGTTTCAGTTCTTTATGGCAGGATAAATAATGGCTTACTTTTAAGTTCCGTCTTTATTCGAACGCTAATTTTAAATTGTTTAGTTTGATGTACCATACAAATTATTTTTTTTAAATAAAAAATGCGTTGTGTATTTTATTTTGAATAAAAAAAATCAGTTTTTATTTTCCTCTAAATTGTAAAATTTTATTTTTATGTCTTAATTTAATTAATTAACCTTAATTTGTATTTAGTCTTACACCGTTTTAATACTTAATTACCTTTCCGAAACGAATATTTATTTGTGGAGACTTTAAACAGCTTTCACAATAAAACAATTTTTATTTTGCCTTAGAAGTTTGTTTGAAAATCAAACTTTAGAAAAAAATTTACTTTAGAGAAAAAATTGTCTATTGTGAGAGCTCTGTTAAGGTGATGATACATGTACAGATTTTCCCTTTAAGGCATAAAAATTATGCGCGCTTGTTGGTTAAAAGTCAGCCATCTTGAATCGCTTTGAATCAATTCGGATGATTTTGCATACTCATGAACGATGGCTACTAATAAGACAATAAGGCCTGTTTCAGCTGAACTAAGACAAGCGAACTGACCTATGTTCATCGTTCTTGGTTGTATATAAAAAACTTTTATAAGCCCAGTTTCCCACTTGAGCTAAGTATTTTGACTGATATGAGCTATGTTTTCATTTAACAGCTTCACGTTTTGGTTTCTTTCCAAAGTCAAATAAGAGAAATATTGTAGATAAATCTCAGAGTCTACCCAATCTGTAAAGCAATGTATTTAAATTTTTATTTTCACCTTGGATATACGAGGGTATATCAAAAAGTCTTGCAATATCATATGAAAAAACAGAGTGAGTGAGACAACAATATATTTTTCAAAACCACTTTTGTCGCGATGAAACTTCTAGAAGAACATTTCGATGTAAATTTTACAGTTCGTTTGTTTTTGTCAATAACGTAACACGTGTTTTGAATTTTTCTTAAAATGAATGAAATTGAATAACGCGCCCTTATTAAATTTTTCTATAAAGATGGACGAAATGCAATTTATATATTCAACTATATATCAAAAGTTTACGGCGAATCTGCACCATCATATGCCACAGTAACAAGGTGAGTAAAATTATTCAAAAGTGGCCGGGAGTCATTTGAAGACGACAACCGCTCGGATCGGCCAGCAGATGCTATTAGCCATGAAAACGTAATTTTGGCCGAATCTATTGTATTGGAGGACCGGCGTATTTCTGTTCCGCGGTTAGCGTGGAGACTTTCTCTTTCATACGGTACCACATATACTATATTACATGACCACCTTCACATGTCGAAAGTAAGTGCGCGATGGGTTCCCCGTTTGTTGAATGCAGAACAAAAAAAATGCGTGTTCAAACTTCAAAGGCGATTTTAGATATACAAAGAAGATCCAGAAAATTTCTTGGATAACATATTAACAGGCGATGAAACATGGCTTTATCATTGGGATCCGGAATCCAAACAAGAATCGATGCAATGGATCAAACGTAGTGAACCACCACCAAAGAAATTCAAAACTCAACCGTCTGCTGGTAAGGTTGTGGCAACAGTTTTTTGGGATGCTGAAGGAATTTTGATAATCGATTATATTGCACCGAAAACCACAATCACAGCATATATTACGCAGAAGTTTTGCGAAAATTTAAAAAAGCGATCCGGGAAAAACGGCCAAGGAAAGTTATTAAAAAAATCTTGCTTCTTCACGACAATGCACCAGTGCACAAGGCTAATATTGCTCAAGCTGCATTAAAGGGCTGCGGCTTCGTGGAAATTCCGCTTCCACCGTACAGTCCAGACTTGGCACCCAGTGACTACTTTCTGTTTCCCAATTTGAAAAAAAAAACACTAAGGGGCCCGAAATTGTCCAGTGACTATGAAGTACAGTCTGTTGTAAATGAATATTTTATGGAACAAAAGAAATCTTTTTTTTAGAGGGTTTAGGTAAGTTAATTGATCGATGTGACAAATGTATAAACCTTAAAGGAGAGTATGTCGAAAAATAAAAATATTGCTGTCTCACTCACTCTTTTTTTTCATATAAAATTGCAAGACTTTTTGATTTGCCCTCGTAATTAATCAGCTCACAATCAGCTATGTTTCTATCCCACAGCTTTAAATAAAGAAATTAAATAAATCGGGACGTACGAGTGTGTTGAGTTAAGCTTCGCTAATTTGGTTTCACTTATTTAGGCTTTGCAAAGTTAATCGAAAGCTGTGATCTCAAAACATGCTCACTTTGCTAAAAGAACATAGCTTAAGTGTGCAAGGGGCCTTAGCGAGAAACGCAGCTATTAGCATAGTTTGGCATCCACAGCTCATTCCACTGCACATTTGAGTTAATTACATCGCTCTCACATACATTTCAATTCAAGTAAAATGCTATATGTCTGCCAAAATATTATTAGAATCACATAGTCACATAGGCGAATATGTACACAATAATAGCAATGTATGTGTGAACGATATAGCTGACTTTTGCAATCCAAAGACAACGCGAGCTAAGTTAGTTTCATCGCTCAAAACAGAAAAACATAGCTCGCATAGCTTAGCTCAAGCGTGCATCGTTTCATTAAAACTCTTTATTTTCAACCAAGAGCGATGAACTTAGCTGACATCGCTTAGCTTAGCTTAGCTCAAATGTGCAACGGGCCTAATGAAACGATGCACATTTGAGCTAAACTATGCGAGCTATGTTTTTCTGTTTTGAGCGATACAAACTAACTTAGCTCGGGTTGTCTTTGGATTGCAAAAGTCAGCTATATTGCTCACATTGCTACGAGGGTATATCAAAAAGTCTTGCAATATCATATGAAAAAAACGAGTGAGTGAGACAACAATATATTTTTCAAAACCATTTTTTGTCACGATGAAACTTCTAGAAGAACATTTCGATGTAAATTTTACGGTTCGTTTGTTTTTGTCAATTTAGTAACATGTGTTTTGAATTTTTCTTAAAATGAATGAAATTGAATATCGCGCCGTTACTAAATTTTTCTATAAAGATGGACGAAATGCAATTTATATATTCAACTATATATCAAAAGTTTACGGCGAATCTGCACCATCATATGCC
Organism: Nephrotoma appendiculata; assembly: GCA_947310385.1. NCBI lineage: Eukaryota > Metazoa > Arthropoda > Insecta > Diptera > Tipulidae > Nephrotoma > Nephrotoma appendiculata. The sequence goes on along the minus strand of OX371223.1, from coordinate 139,142,520 downwards.
ACAGTAACAAAGTGGGTAAAATTATTCAAAAGTGGTTGGGAGTCATTATAAGACGATAACCGCTCGGGTCGGCCAGCAGATGCTATTAGCCATGAAAACGTAATTTTGGCTGATTCTATTGTATTGGAGGACCGGCGTATTTCTGTTCCGCGGTTAGCGTGGAGACTTTCTCTTTCATACGGTACCACATATACTATATTACATGACCACCTTCACATGTCGAAAGTAAGTGCGCGATGGGTTCCCCGTTTGTTGAATGCTGAACAAAAAAAAATGCGTGTTTAAACTTCAAAGGCGATTTTAGATATGTACAAAGCAGATCCAGAAAATTTCTTGGGTAACATAATAACAGGCGATGAAACATGGCTTCATCACTGGGATCTGGAATCCAAACAAGAATCGATGCAATGGATTAAACGTAGTGAACCACCACCAAAGAAATTCAAAACTCAACCGTCTGCTGGTAAGGTTTTGGCAACAATTTTTTGGGATGCTGAAGGAATTTTGATAATCGATTATATGCCACCGAAAACCACAATCACAGGCATATATTACGCAGAGGTTTTGCGAAAATTGAAAAAAGCGATCCGGGAAAAACGGCCAAGGAAAGTTAGGAAAAAAATCTTGCTTCTTCACGACAATACACCAGTGCGCAAGGCTAATATTGCTCAAGCTGCATTAAAGGACTGCGGCTTCGTGGAAATTCCGCATCCACCGTACAGTCTAGACTTGGCACCCAGTGACTACTTCTCTTTCCCAATTTGAAAAAAACACTAAGGGGCCGGAAATTTTCCAGTGACTATGAAGTACAGTCTGTTGTAAATGAATATTTTATGGAGCAAAAGAAATCTTTTTTTTTAGAGGGTTTAGGTAAGTTAATTGATCGATGTGACAAATGTATAAACCTTAAAGGAGATTATGTCGAAAAATAAAAATATTGCTGTCTCTCTCACTCTTTTTTTTCATATGATATTGCAAGACTTTTTGATTTGCCCTCGTATTATTATGTGTACTTATAAAATATTGAAATTTGGATGACATTTGAGTATTGTTGTGTTTGGTATTGTGGATCAAATTAAAAAAAGTGGTTGAATTCTTAAATAATATAATAAAATTAGTTAATTAATTTTTGACAGACATAGAATTTTACTTGTATTGAAATGTATTTGTGAGCGATATAATTAGCTCAAATGTGCAGCGGAATGTGCTGTGCGAGCTAAACTATGCTAATAGAAACTACGTTTCTTGCTTAGCTTAGCTGAAATGTGCAACGGGCGTTAGAATGAAATAAGTAGCCGTTTTGAACAGAACCAAAGAGCTAAATAAAAATTAAGGTTAATTAAATGGGAGCATTATTTTCATAAAAGCTCCCATTTAATTAACCTTAATTAGGTTAATTAAATGGGATTTCAGTTGGGCTCTTGAAAGTTCTTGTTGCTACAATAGCTTAAATTGTTGTAATTTATTTTATCTTAAAAAACAAGTTAATCTATCATAAGATAAAACAATAACATTTTTATCTAAATTGTATTTTAAATAGGAAAGCAATCGCCAATGGTAGTTTTTAACTTGCTTATTAGAGTTTTAATCTCTTTACAATTTTCATAATACCCTTCTAAGACCCTTCTAAGTCACATAAAAATAAAATTAAAATTTAACCCATACAAAAATTTTAAAACATGTACTAGTTTTTTTATACTGAATAATACAATTTTTTATCCTTATCTGGCAAATTAAAACCTTTCTTTAATAAATGCTTGTAACATGAAGGTGATTTAAAATCAAATTCCAAATACATTTTTTGTTCAACTTTGGTCCAAGATAATTTTAATTTATGAAATATTTGTGCAAGTACAAAATGTGTTTACTTGTGGTCGATCGTCAAGTGTATTATCAATTAATATTTTTATTGTGTTTTCTTCTGTTTGCATTTTACTTTTCTGAGGGGTATTTAATATAAACCTGAGAATTTTGTTTAAAGGTTGAACGGGTTCTTTATTTTCGTCTTCAATTTGATGTTGCGGACTAGGAAATTGAGATGGTGAGATGGGACATTCATGAGGAATTTGTGGAACTTGATAATTCTTTTAATAAGTTCTTGGAGGCCCTTTTTCATATTTCAATGTTATAGGTGGGAAATCAGGTGTTTTCAATATTCTTGTTGTTTGACTCTCAGTGTTGTGTGTCTGGTTGGAAATCGTACGCGAAAATTTTGGAATCAATTTTTTTTTATTTAAAAAAAATTCGAATTTTAATAAACGCTTGCATCGTGCATCTATGTCATTGACCTTACACTTACAAACAAGATTATTAATTGGCTGGGGAAAGACAGTTTTTTAAATATTTTTTGTTCTAAAACTACTTATTTTGAAATCATTAAAATTAAAGTTCTTCATAATAGTTATGCGTTTGGAAGTAACTTTATTCTTGTCGAACACACGACGATGGTCATGCAACACCGTAAAAAATGTTCTGGTGGATTTACAGTCATTTTTATTTAAGCAGTTTTTGTAAGCACACACCATTTTATCACGCAAATTCACAAAAGTTTTAATACACAAATTTTCAAAATGAACTTTTTATAACGTTTAAAAATAAGAAAACACAAAGCTACATGCGTTACGATTAGACGACAAGCAATAAAATTTTAAACGAACAAATTTACGAAATTAACTTGCAAACAATTTTTAAATCTTTGTAGTGTGTAGATGTATGATTTCCTTTTATATATATTGAATTGCTATGTGTGTGCGTGTAAATAAGTATGTATATCATCGGTGGTCTATCTATATAGTTATCGAAACGAAAACCAAATAATGTGTATGTGTTGTACCTACAAAATCATTTAAAATAATTTTTAATTGGATTTAAATGTAGATCGTTTTTATGGACAATCTTCAATTATTTTAGCTTTTTATAATTTTCAACGAATATTTTAACGTTCAAAATTATTTGTCTATAATTTAGAAAACATTGTTGCAATTCAAAACAAAACCAACTTAGTTGCGATCGGTATTTTCTCTCCATCATCTTTGTTACATTTTCTATTTACTTTTGAGCGTAAAAACTGTTTTGACTTATAATGAGAGCGTCATTATATGAGTAATACAATGCGATTCATTACTATTTATCATAAGAAAAAAATTTAGTTCCCATTTCTGTTTGTTTTCATATAAAATTATTATTTTTATTACTATTTTATTTGTTAATTATGTATTTGTTAATTATTATTATATATGTTATTTTATTTGTCAATTTGATATGAAAAGAAACAGAAATGGGAACTAAATTTTTTTCGTATCATAAATAGTAATGAATCGCATTGTAAGTATATGTATAGAATTTTTTTATGTTTTCTGCATGCTGCATTATAAAATATTCTAGCTACATTTAGGAGAAGGTTTTGCTATTTAGGCGGATAGGTAATTGCAGAAATTCTTTAAAAAGTTTAAAACGATACCAGTAGTGGTATCTAACATTTCACTCACGAACCTACCATTACATTACTATATAATGATTATACAATGCTTTTGGTTACTATAGATATTTCTTGATTGCCTATTTTCTCAACCTTGTATTTTTCATTACAACCAGCTTCAATAATTCCATCAGATGCTCGCTTAATTGCAATCATATTGCCAGGTTATTATGTGTCTTTCTTGTTTTTGCTGTGTGTCTTTTTATTTTCCTCTTCCGATTCGCTCTGTTTCCCTCTCTGTTATAAAGTTTTTCAACAGTTCATCTGTTTTATTACCGCAATTATAATTCTCTCGAGATTTTTACTCCAAACCATACTTCGAAAGGTTTATGCCTCGCTGAAGTGCACAGCTAAGAAATCGTTGCACAGTGCCTACAATTTCGTGATCACCGGCATTTTAATGGAATTGAACCTTCGACTTGCCCATTGCTGTGTTGTTTTCTTTGCAATATTCATCAAATCGGCTGGAAGTGAATATTGTACACCGGTTCCTTACGAAACTTCTCGGATTAAGAAATATTACAGTTTTCTTAACCTAGTAATATATCTTTTTTCCGGCCAAACAATTTTTTTTTAAGTAAAATTTATGTCCACCAGGTAAAGGGCTTTTTATTTATTGAATCTGGTATATCTTTTTTTAAATAACCGGTAATCTCTAGATATTTTTGAATTGTCTTATTCCAGGACCACTTTCACAATTCATTTAACCTTTACAAAAGTTTTCTCCACACGTTGCGTTAAAACAATTAAATCGATCATATATACGATCAGAGTGTTAATTTGTATGAGTTCGCTGAACTTTCGCAAATCACACAACGAAAATCCATTTTTCAGGTCTAACATCGAAAATATTTTAGATGAATGTATAATTGATCGATCTAATCCATTATAACAGTCGCTGTGATCTACTATGTTTGTTAATTAAAATGACTGGACTGGCGTACTGGGATATACTTGGCCTAAATATGAATTCCTCAAAGTTCACATGCTGTATAAGATAGCAGAAAACTTCCAGCAGAAAAAGTCTGTTTTGCTATTCACCGCTAGAGGCATGACAATCACAAAAATGAAATTTTTGTGCTGATATTTTCCGAAACCATCAGATAATTTTTGAAATTTGTTACGACTGTGTGGTCTTAACAAGACATTTTTGTAAATTTGTTTCTATTCTCCACGTGGTTTCTTGCGTCCGAGTTTTTGTTGTCTAAACGTGATTTCTTGCGTCCGTGTTTTCGCTGTCTGAACGTGATTTCTTGGTGGATGGATTCCTGTGTGTTTTCTTCTGTTATGTTGGCAACGGAACGAGAATGGGAGAGGAAGAGAGAATAGTGTGCATCGAGTGTGTGCAAAGTAAAACGTTTTGAAAAAAAATGTTTTTTTCTTGTATGTCTCTCTTTTGTACCAACGAAAATTTGGTATAAAGGAGAGACAGAGAAGAGAGATGCATTTTCTTCTAAAACGTTTTACGAGCTGTGCGACGCTCGAATTTTTTTTGGTTGTCGCCATTCGGGTTGTGAATTTTATAAAGTCGAGTTGGTGATTTTTGATAAGTCAAGTGTTAATTTGGTTAGAATTATTTTTTTTATATAAACGAAAATTCGGGTTTTGAAACGCGATGTGACAACATTATTATTGTACACGCGCAGTTTTGTATATAGTTCAAAGATAAAAAACCAAAAATATATCCATTATAAAAATAGAAAAGAAATATAAAAACATTTAAAATAGTGATTTAGTTTTTGTTTGGATTCCGAAAAGGGAAAATTAGTAAACCGTGTGTGTAAAGCGCCGTTTTTTTTTCTCGCGCTGTTGCCTATGAGAAAGGGCGAATTTATTATAACGCTGCATTACAAAAATTTATTTTGTGAATAGTGTTTTTTTTTTGAAAAATATTGGTTTTGAAGTGGAAGAATAAAACGACACTGCGTAGTGCTACGTAGTAGGAAAATTCGATCCCTACTGTATTATTGGCGGGCAGTAGCTGTAGAAGTGCATTTTAGGACGCTTGCAATCATATGGAATAGGGTAGCAGTAAAAATTTATTAACGGGTACAGTAAAATCAACGTGTGCTGCGAGTAATTAACGGGCGGTGCATTTTTATTTGTCTACGAGTGTGAAATTTGTATAGGTGTACCGTAGATGTTACGGATGCCATAGGCACTTTATCGGTGGACAATTTTATCCGGGGGTCACAATTATCGACGAGGAGAGACACCGTAAAGGCGTAGCACCTGTGCTGGGCGGCACAGCGGCGGCGATAACAAGGCGAGACACCGTAAAGGCGTAGCACCTGTGCTGGGCGGTACAGGGGCGGCGATAATAAGGCGACGAAGAGCGTCGAACCGGTACATACGTGTGGTCAGTTGAGGCCACTCAAAATTATTTTTGATTTTCTGTAAGGCGAGGCAACACCCAACCTTTTTGGCGGCCAGTTGAGGCCAACAATTTTCGGCGGTACCACGCCCAACGTAACGGGTTGCCAACCGGCACCTCGTTATTTTCTTGGTATCGGGGAAAGGCCCCGCAACAATACGGGTGGCCAACCGGCCATTGGTATTTTATGGGTGTGATATTTCAATAGTAACGGTACCAAGCCGCAACGGTCCGGGGCGGCGACCCTGAGGCAGGACGGTCGCGCAAGGCCGCAATATTTTGAGTCCCAACCGGGCAAAATATTTGAGGATCGGCGAGACAACGCCCAACTTATTTTGGCGGCCAATCGAGGCCAAAATTTTTACCGACCGCACAAGGTCGCAACGGTCCGGGGCGGCGACCCTGAGGCATGACGGCCGCGCAAGGCCGCAACAGGTGTATTATTAAGGTACAATTTTTTTTTTATTTTTATTTTTTTTTCATTTTTTTTGGTATATTTTTATTTTTAAAATTTTTCTTAAATTATATAAACATCTTTGTAATCGAGCGCCGCACAGCGGGTGCACGCTCGATGCGTATTGTTCTCTCTCTCTCGTTCCCTCCCTTTCTTTTTTTCAGGAAGTTGTTTTCTTTTTGTTTTACCTTTTAAATAAAATGAACTATTAAATTTTTCGTTTGGTATGATGGGAGCGGAGACTCCCTCTGTGTCGGTTTAGTGTTTGCTGTCCCTTGGTGCCCGCATCCAATTTCGTAACCGGGGCTTTGCCCTGTTTGAATTCGAATGGATGCGCACACCAAGGCACCTCTCTCCCATTTATAATTTTTGAGTTGTTCGTTCCTCAAGTTTCGGCCGACGAATTTCGGCGGAACATCCGGGTTTATTATTATTATTTGCGTTTTATTTTTATTTAAATTATCTGTATTAATCACGGTGTAAGCCAGGAGCCATGCATGCCTCAAACCCCACGACCCTTCGCACTTCTCCCTGAGAGCATAGCCGGCAAAATATCACCGTGGAGGCCTCTGCATGCGCTTAGTGAATATCTGCAGGTTGGCAGTAGCCAGCCTGTAACAAATTTTTAACCAAATTAATAATTCTCAGCCGAAATTGAAAAATCAAAGAATTTATGAAAAAGAAGAGAAAATATATGTTTAAACGTTTTGAAGCGAAGAAAGTTAGTTTTCTTTAAAAAACGATTTGCGCATAAGGACTCTGAAAATATACTAAAATTACCATAATCATCATTATGCGAATACAGGGCAACATCAAAAAAATCGCCATCGTTGATAGCACTCCTTACATTTTTGAAGTCATTTTAATGTGAAATGTTTTCAGTTTTTTAACAAAAGTGTTAGAAAAACCCCCCTGTAACTACCCTGGTTGTATGTTCTTATAATGAAGTGAAAAGAAAATTTGTGACTTGGTTCGTTTTTACTCTGAACTTTCTTTCCATTTTGCCTTCAAAATGAAAAAATCAAATTATAAACAAAATTAAAAATTTATATATTTTATGAATATTTTTTAATAGGTTTTCAAAGTTAGTTTGTGTCACACAAAATCTCATCATTAGCCTCATTGGTATTTTCATCATAAGCTTCATCATTATCAAGTAATGGTGCCTGTTGTCTAGCCAATACTGAATTTGGCACTGCGGCAAATTTTTATAAAAGCTATGTTAAACTGGGGGTATGTACTTGAGCAAATCCACCATGTCCCTTTTTTTCTATAGTTACTGGACGACTCATTGGATATAGTTCAATCTGTCCCAACATCTGAAGTGACTTAACAAATTTTCCTGCCTTACCTTATCTCAAATTAATTTCACAAAATTCAACTTCACTACTGAGCGTTTTTTTAAATTTTATGGAAAGTGGTGACTATCGCTCAAACCGGAGCCATTTAGTGTTAAGCCATGAAAATTGATGACCATCAACAGACTTTTTTCTGTTGGCAATGTTCTTACAGAGTTTGTGTCGATTAAAATTCACTTCTCTGTATTTGTATCACTGTATAAGTTGGCGGTTTCATTTTCGTTTTTTTACGATTTCCATACATTCATCTGGGGAGTAAATAAACTGGTGTTTTTTGCTCCGGTTTTTAATAACACCAAAATCGACATCGTTTGGTTAATATGAGTGCTCAAGGCCATAAATGTGATATAAATAATATCGGCATTTGTAGCAGTTGAGCCTATAAATTTTAGGAGTGAAAGGTTGAGCTTTATGTTTCGATTTTGCCCTCCACAGGCATCGCTGTACATTGCTATGTGGTTACAATCAGGTGGCACATTGCATAAAAGCTGTTTTAGCATTGATTACATGCATGCCAAAATTATAAATATACATATTGCGTTTGTAATACGCCACCGATGTTGAAGGTTTTCGAAATGGCAACGCTTTTTGCAGATCGAAAGTAGAAACGTAATGCTCATTTGACACGACTTCATTTTTAAGTGAGTCTCTGGGTTGTTGTGCTTTTCTTAAATGCAGCTCTTGTTGTGCCACCAGTGCAAACAATTCATCACAAAACTTAATTTTCATAGTCAGCTCATCGCATATTCTGCAGGTATCTTGATTAGGTGGTTTAAAATGCAAATTAAATTTGGCGCTGAATACATTGTAGTAAAATTTTTGTGTAACCGGGGTAATCTTTTCGGAAATGCACTTTTCAACATATATCTCATACATTATACGAATGTTTAATTCTGGGTTTAAATATTTCCGTTGAGGATTACCTTTCCTAGTATAATGGCTCTGCCAAGTTGAAAAAGATTTGATATGCGATATAACAACAGAATCATCGATTTTATTATTTTTAGGATTACGTCCTCGGCCATCAACAACCGCAAATACTTCATGTTTAACCAAGCTCCGATAAACTATACGCGAAGAAATTTGCAGAGTTTTCAGAAAAACGTCTTACATACCTTAACATTCTTCTCTTCTGCTAGCATTGAATATTCAAAAGTATTATTTTTATGACCTGGAGTGCCATCGCGAGTACGGGTTACCTTGGTTCTATTTGATTTTATTAGCCCTCTTAAAAACGAATTTTTTTTTTAATAATCTGCAAGTCTCCAAAATGATGTTCACCACATTTATTACTACACCTGCAATCAAGATCACTGATAAAAATTTTTGCTGCAATTTTACGACCTTTTAGAATCATGTATTCTACCATTCCAGTACGATTCAGCTTACGCACATTGTTTCCAACGTAATGTGATTCTTAAACTTTTTCTTCCACATTTTTGTACACAGGAATCATCAGGTACTACAGAACCAGCTGATATTACTGTCGTAGTTTCATCTATTGGTAAATTCATAAAATCTTTTTCTTAAAACTAAAGTAATTACAGTGCGGTGTGCAATAAAATAAGTAATATGTGGCTTTGACGAACGTTTTCAATTTAAACATTAACAAAAAATTTTCTAAATTACCTTTATGTTATACACAAACCTATTGATAAGGAAAATTTGGGGAATTCTCTTATTATGTCGGTTCAAATTGAAAAATTTCGAATGTAAAAGTACTGAATATGGAAAAAAGAAAAAAGTGACTTGGTTCACTACAGCTTTGAGCCCTCCTTAAAGATTAGATCATCGTGCATATTATATAAATTTGAAATTGATATCATGTGAGCAAGAATATCCGTGTATATTGTAGTATTCTCGAGCCTTAAAACAAAAATGTATTTAGAAGTGGAGTTGGTATCAGTGGATAGTGCAGGTGATGGTGATACTGAGCTTTAATGATGATATAGAAGATAAACAACAAATATTAACAGAAGAAATGTTCTGGAGCTTCATGGCATAGAGGGGAGCGGATCGAATCGAAGTGTGACGGTAGATAAGAAGAAGTCAGAAGGAGAATACTGAAACGTTAAACAAGAAAATTAATAAAGCCAAATAAATTTCTTTTGTTGATAATGTCGCGATGCGGCGAACACAATTTGGACCATAACTATAATTGTATACAAATTTCTAGAGCCTTATCGAATTGTTGAAGCTGTTTCTAATAAAAGGTTCAAATTTGACGAAATAAACAATCAAGAAGGACTTATCGTAATTAACAGTTGTGCTGAATTTGCAAAACGATGGAGAGGACTAAAACTTCATCCGACTTATCTTATGCGAATTAACTTAGCATAGAGAGGCGTTTGGTATGACCAACAAATAAACTACTCGAATTTGTAACCCCTAGATGGCCAAAGATGTGAATTATTTAATGGCAACGGGATCCTTACATAAGACGAAATATTTACCTAACTTGACTCTAATGGAGTATTTATCGACGACGAAATACTTACCGTTTGCAAACCGTTACGAGGAAAGACGGGTCATTTGTAACCCTTACCTGTTACTCACCCGACTGATTAAAGTACAATATTTGTCGAGTTGGTAGTTAACATCAATCAACTAAAAGATTCTAATTTAATTGTTAGATCCTAAATTCAAATTGCTGCAATATCAGTCGTAAGCAGAAATGGCGATTTTTGGCATGCAAGTATTTCTTTGACCACCAATTTGGAGGTCTCAGTACAGTTTGGCCGAAATCGCTTCATCGGAAGTAGCAGCTTTCATAGAAGCTTTTTTGTTTTTTTGCAAATACAGGATACCCTCCCAGAACACGATTAATTCGTTCCGTGTTCTTTGACACCGTGTAGTTCCAGACTACAAAAACGAAAAGAATTTTTTTTTTGTTATGGTATACAAAAAACAAAATAAAAGAGAATCAACGAAAATTGTGTTGTTTGAAACCATGTTCTTGGAATACCGTGTTCTTGGAGGGTTACCTGTATTTAGAAACTCTGTTTAAAAATAAAAAATTAAAACTTTATTACACGAAACTTCGACATCTCTTCAGTCCAGGCGGATTTATTATTTAATTTGAATTGAGGGATCCTTGCGAATTGTGGTCCATACCTATGTACTAAAGTCGAAGTTTTCATATATGCTTTTCAAATTTTTGCCACGATGTGAAAACGGCAAAAATTTAAAGTTCCAAATAAATTTAAAAAATTAATTTTCAACATGGGTTTAGAATAACTCATTTTATACAACTCAGTTTTTATAAAAAAACAGAAGGTTTTGTTTTAGGCTTTAAAAATGAAGTGTGGTTTATTGGAGGCCTATGTACGTCTGTATTTACCTTAATTTGATCAAATCAAGTTTCCCCGCCCAACTACAATAATCGATCATTAACGGGGAGGTAAACACCTAAACTGAAGTAGTTGAAGTACTTCTGTTTTATAGGTTTAACCAATATAGGTAGGTCGCAGCTTTGTATATTCACTTTACATATGTAACCAGCAAAACAACATTTGCACCAACAACAAAAATGGTATAAAATCGGGATACCAGAAGGAAAATTTGCGATGAAAATTCCTAGTCGTACTCGTAACACATATTCCACAGTTTATTGTTTAGTTACGTGTACTGAACATTGTAAAGATTATACATAGCCAATGCCAATTTTATTGCAGTTTCCCAACATCACTCGTGCTTATTGCAAATAGATTTAACAAACATAAAATTTCATAATTTCATAGAATAGTTTAAGTTAATAGTTTTATATAGTTATTATGGCAGCGTGCCAAATTCAAAGTAACTTACCACAACTTGAATTAAAGTCTGGTATCCGTAGATATCGATTGTAGCGTTACATAAACGGTGTATGCGTATGATTTAAGATTTGTTCAAGTCTGATACTTGAAATCATCGTTCGATAACACATTTCATTCCTACCTTAAAAATTAAAAAAAAAATATATCCTATATACATATTTGAATATGGAAGGGACGCCCTTAAACAGGAAAAATCACCTTTTCACAAAATTTCATTTTGATGGTAAATGCGAAATGGGAAAGATGAAGCACTACTTACTGCTACATATTCTCCTCCAAAATGAATATAATATATGGATTTACGAGTATATGTATGTATGTGTATGTGGCAATGAATGTACGATTGTACACTTTATATATGTTTCAAAAAGATTTAGAAGTGGCAAGGCACGAATAATAAAAATAAAAAGAAATCTTTTCATTTCTTTATGCTACATTACAAATAAGATTAGTTTAATATTCGATTCACATCCACACATCCTCTCGAGTCTCACGATTGCAATATTTTTGGATAAATTTTACGATTCTGGTTGGTTTTTTTTTTTGTACTTTAAGTGAAGAATGTTGTTAAAAGGGATCAAGAGCATTATTTGATTGGAAAATTTATAATTTCCGGATTTCTTTATATAAAACTTATTGGTTAACATGGTAACGATAAATGTCCTCAATGTTCCTAATAATAGAAATTACAATGAGGTAAAAATTTAGGATACAATTTTAATAATTTTTACCGACACGAAAGAATAAAATCAATTATTTCTTAATCAATTTTCCCAAACCATCAAATCATTGCATGCTTTAACTCCGTATCTAGGGTCTTTAACCACAGTGAAAATAAAAATTAAAATGGACAAGTATAAGGAATAGTAAATTACTGGTAGCGACATAATATGATAACAAAATCGGTGGTTTGATAGCTGAAATAAAAAAATTTCTGAAACATTATTCTAGAGCAAATAATCTATAGTTTACGAAACTCAGTAGTGAGAAACTACACACTGATGGCTAAAGATTATTTACAGAAGTGATTAAATTAAAGGAATCCAATGAACGACTAAGTATAAAAAAGTTTGAAAAAAGCTCAGTCTCTAACGGTACATCAGGATACCTGGCACATTCTGGTTAAAACTACCTTATCTGAGTACTGCGGATCTCTGTACAGTTGGAATTTTTTTCCGCGCTACTCATGAGAAAAAACATGGATGAACCTTATAATACAAACACAGAGGAACCCAGCGCTCTGAAAGACTTGAAAACTAGTCCTGGTGTGATATGAGCACAACCAAGGATGGTGCCCTCGTATCAACTGATACAAAACCGAAGAAGAACCAACCAACAAAACACAAGAAAAAGTGCCTGGAAAGCTATAGTATAGATCAGTAAGATTCCGTAAGTTGAGAGAACGAAGAATGTTATCATGTATTTATCATATTTTTTTTCTGAGTACGGATGAAGGCCTTATACCCAAAAGGCAGAGATCAAAAGAGGAATCACAGAAGAATACAAAGAGGTCTAGAATGCAGAAAACTGTAGCTAGGCCTCAGAGGTAGGTTGAGTAGGCCTTAGCCACCACATTCTTGAAAATTAAGAGAGAAAACCCTGAATCCGTTCCGGCATGCCGAGAGGGAGGGTGGTACTGGAATCAAGTCAAGTTGACATCTTGCACCGGCCAAGTATCATTGATTCTGTATAAAAGAATGTACAAAGCCTAGATGTCCGACCTGGTAGCAGACTAAAGTGACCAAGTTGCAGAATAACCAACGGCTGAATTCAGATTTATTTACAACAAGCATTGAGATAGATTGTCAACATCTTTGGTTAATATCAGCTTACCTTACACATGAAGGGGAAGATATTACACCTGTCATTTTAGGAAGCTCGGTAAAGCTGTTTAAAAAACCAAAAATTGTACTCATTCTGGAAAGTGATAAAAATTCCCATCACATAATTTGAGGAATTAGTAATCACAATAAACGAGGTGAGTGAAAATAGCTTTTTATAGAAACAGGAGGAAAAACGAACTATTCTAAGTAATTCACTACAGGTGTCGGTTCCAAACCCCGTTATTCTACGCAAGAGTTTGGTGTATTAGTTGGCATATCAGGTGCGTATTCTCCTACCCGTTACTGGACCTCTGGGTATACATTGACCACCGTGGTGGTAGAAAGTACCTCAAAACGCCTGTTTTGAAAAATGCGGCCAAGGAAACTAAAGCTGCTTATAGCTTCTTTGATAGATATCCGGCTGTGTAAAGTATACTATCTGTAAGTACCACCACTGTTCTCGTAACCAATGCAGAATCTTTGGTGCTACTACTTAAAACTCACTTTCCAAGCAGCTCAAAATTGGCGCCATAAAGGCCTAGGAATCATCATTTGTCTCAGCATTATAAGCCAGGCTATAAGCAGGAGAAAAAGCCTGTTGGCTATAAATAGGTTTAAGTGATATAACTCGGAAAGATATATCATCATACCGACAGCTGCCTAACAAATAACTGGGCTAACCTTAACATGGTTGGCAGTTATCGTCGAGATTTGAGAGCAGAGGCACACCGCAAGGCTAGTATTATCCCATGTTCTTTGAAACTTAGCCATTATTAAACCTGTTATTAAACCTGGAAAGCGTGCAGCTTTACGGTGCTTGACTATGTCGTGTCACAACCCTAGCTATCCTAGGTTTACAAATGGCAGCGAGCTCAGATATAAGACTGAACTCCATCTCTATGTGGAACTGTAACAATTCTAACAATAAATATGGCTCTCATCTATTCTAAGAAATACGAATATTCCGAATACTACTGGCCATACCATCCCGTCACCATCTCTTGATCATAAAGAGGACAGCTTGAGGGAAGGTTTTCTCAATACTGAAGATGTTTATTCTTTCACTGACGATTCAAAGATGGATGGGAAGGTTTGAGTAGGGTTTTATGTGATGAATTATATTTAAATCTTACTCTTGGACTCTCGAACTATTGAAGATTTTTCGAGTTAAACTAACCGCGATAAAGGAAGCTATTGACTGGTTGATCAGTCAGGCTTCAATTAAAACCCTGAACTCCTATTTTCTTACGTCGAAAGTATAGCCCAGAATTGTATCAACTCAAAGCGGCAAATGAGTATGGTGGTTGGCGCTATGACACGTAAGTATGCGAGCAAAATGAGTCTCCAGACATGATAGTCATAGTTGCGAAGATGAGGAAGAAGAAGAAACTGCTCTCCATTGGCTTTCTACCTGTTCACGCCTATCGCTTAGTAAACTGAAATTTGTGCGATCTCGATTTCTAAATGACTTGACAAAACTCGGTAAAATGAACGTCAAGGATATCCTACGCTCGTGGAAAGTTCAAAATATTTCGATGAATATATGAGAAGAGAGAACAATGTGGCACGACTTCCTGAGTGTGTCTATGCCTGTCTTTCAAGACAACCACCTAATCTTACTAAGTGGAACGATTAATGCAAATATTTATAAATTACAAACTCGAAAAGTGTGACGTCAACTTCGATCTGTAAGACAAAGTTATTGAAATTCTGAGAAAAATAATTAATTAGGTTTAGGTTTAAAACCATTTTTATTGATGTTTAAAAGGCTGTTGACCCACAAAAAATAAAATAAAATGTTTGCCCGTCTGTCTGAATGTCTGTACCGTGAGAGCTTTATCACTTGAGCCTGACACGCTATATCTGTAATATACAACCAACTGAGCCCGATAGATTCCGAATCTCGCACCAGAAATCTAAATGAAGTCATCAGGAAACGCTAGGGACTCTGAGATCTGGTTAAGTGAAGTCTTCGAACAATTAAAGTTTCGCCGATGGAAAAAAGACCGAGAAAGATTTTCAAATGAAATTTACATGTTGCTCCAACCCCAATAAGTCTTTGTTAAGAAGCTGTGGAACATGCCTTGCCTGAAAGAAAGGACACGAAAAGGAATAGATGATACAGCAACGATAGGATTCGAAAGTGTATCTCCATAAAAGTTAGTTAGATCCACAATTGAGTCCAGTAGGTGCCACGGCAATCGGATTCTATGAATTTTTTTCTTTTGTGACGAATTTTTATTTTTCATTTTTAGATTTTTCGCATATTCGAACATATTTCACCCCAAAATTTCACCACCTCTTAATTTTTACATACATATATAATTCTGCCAAAATTAAAATTTCGTTTATTTATATTTTTTCGACCCTCTTCCAAAATTGTTTATATTTTATATCGATTTTATTTTTCTTCCTTTTTGAAAAAAAAAATCGTTTACTAATATCCTCCTCTCTTTCAGAATCCACAATTTTTTTTTTTATATTCGGAGAGAAAGGAAAGAAAAAAGTTAAAATATAAATTGTTTCTTTTCGAAATGTAAAATAACAAAGCCAAATTCGCTCGTAGAGATCATTTTCAGTATAGAAAAAAAAATTACCAGTGACGTATATTGCACGTCAAAATAGCGCTAGAGGTTAAGGTCATACTTCCAAGACAATTAACTTCTAAAGTAACACCAAAATGTTAAACACATTTTAATCAGAATTCACTTAGGTGGAACTATTTTTGTCTCGTTCCTGCCAATTTCTATGCGAACATGGTATATCCATATCGTACATTTGCTCTCACCCGTAGTGGAGTCATATGAGTTTTGTGGTGAATCCAATTACTCCATTAACCATACCTTCAAAAACATACTTTTTTAATTTTACAAACTAAAATTTTTCTCAGTGCAGATATCTATATTACCAAGCTTTCGTGTTGCGTCAGCTCATCTTTCACTCTAATTTTAAACATCCAATAAAGTTTCAGAACTTAAAGTATTGTAGCACTACTATTTGGTGATCGTCTACACCTTGTTGGTTGGATATAAGCTTGGTATGTCAATTGCGAATTACGTTTTGCATCTTCTCATAGGCATCGTCATCAATATTATTTTCATTACTATAATTTGGCTCTGGCTGGATACTGTTCAATAAGTTGATTTGTGGTTTTAATAGTGTGGTTGACTGGATCTTCGTCAGTACTTCCATTAACTATCAAAGGTGTTATTTGCATATCTAACTATCGCAGATCATTGTAGTTTTGTTGTTCTCAATAAACGCTCGTTATGTTGGGAATCTAATACGAGTAAATGAGAATTCAAGGGTTATTTCAAAATTTTCCAGATATTCAGTTACTTTCACAATTCCAGCATTGTTTGCAAATTTTAGTAGTATTTGGTAGTTTTATAGAACTGCCTGTCAATGGAATCCATAATATCCAATGCACCCAGCAAGCTTGATCACATTAACGAAACGGATAATTCTTGCTAGTAAGCATTGTTCAGCTTGTGTCAAGGCAGCTTCCGGTTAAACTGCACGTTGTTCTGATGCCTCTTCAGCCTTTAGTTGTGCCGTATAACGACGCTTTGATTTCACTCAAGCCACGATACCATCGTACAAGATATTTTCTCTTGGCTTTATTGTCTTTATTGGAAAGCCCCCAGCCTGCGATTCGCCAATCATCTCTTTATTTGCACTCTAGCAATTTATTTTATCTAAAACTATTATTGAACCAACAGTTCTTCTTCTATAATCTGTAGTCACGTCTGTCTCACACGTTTTGTAGAAAGTGTTGTCACCGTGCAAAGTTTATATATAAATCGGTTTTTATGAAATGGGTGAAAATTGAATTCTTAGGTTTGATCCACACACTTCAACAAACAATATTGGAAACTAAATAAAACCGCGTATAATAACCTTTAGCACCCCTAAGGCGAAAAAGCTCCAACAAGTAGCATCTAGATAAATTATGAAATTATGAACTAGTGCCAATCGAGAAAGCGAATGTTATTGTTCTATTTTGGTGAGGACGCATTACCAAGGTTCGTAATGTCATATCCGGAATAAGTCACAGAAAGGAATGGTTCCTCCACGTCATTCTTTGAATGGTACCGTAATTTTGTGGTAAAACGTAATATTGACCCAATTTGTTTTAAGCTAGAACATCTTTTTTAGAGACTGAGCACTGAACAGGCTGGTAATTTCCTGATAAAACTGGTGGGTCGATGCTTCAATATGTCTACAAGAACATGGTCTAATTTACAGTCATTAAAATATAAAAAATAAATAAGGAATTTCAATGATCGTAAAATCTATTCAGAGAATGTTTTACTCTTACTCAAATAGTTTAAGAAATTAAAATTCCATGAAGTTTGTGGTATTAGAAAATTGGCTCAACCAAATTGAAGATTGCATTTTTAGCGTAATTTTTTAGTAGCCTGATAACTTTACTTAGTTCCTGTTACGGAACTATTTTATTGTAGGTCTTTTACTGCCGATGTCAAAAATCAAGTACATCGTTCATTAGTCTCCTATTAAAAATCAAGTAAACAATGGAATTCGTTACTAAATTAACTAAAATTGGCTCACGGCCAAATTTTCTTGGAATTTAGCATTCTTCACCATGGATGGGTGGGAGCACGCTAATCATTGATAAAAACAATTGTTAGAGTGCTAAAAGCTAAAAACTCATAAAAATCACATCTTTTCAACCCACAAACTCGAACAATCCACAGAAAATTCGAGAGTCGAGAATTTTCACTAAAATTATTTGCTGGTCTGGTGTAGAAAGGCTACAATCTAAGAAAATATTTCTTTTTCTAAATATTATGAATGTGGGATATTTAATTAAGATTTACAAAATTTTTGTATTTGTTACAAATAATAAAGAATTATTTTGAGCCGTTCTTGGATACGAAAATATTTATTTAAATCCCGTAGGACAAAAGTTACAGACCGCAAGTAATACGTTTTACATGTTATGAAATTTACATTCTATGCTTCTCGTACGTAATGTACGGCCATAAAGTAAAGCAACTCGTGTAACTTTCTTAAAGGCGCATATGAAAAAAAATATTATATATTTAACCCCAGGTGTTGGAATGTCCACGTTAAATTAATTTATTACGGTGAGGGACCCAAATATCTATAATATATCGTATACATAATTTATATGATATTCCAACGAACTTTTATTAAAACGTATTACGTCAAAGTCCCCAAAATAATATAAATCATGATTAAACATTACGAAAATTGGCATCAATTGGTCGACGTGTGGTTGTCTGTCCGTTGTGTCTCCCTGCATTATGCGTGAAAAATTATTTTAATTAATTTTCTTTTCTTCGTATAAATTTTCTTGGTTAATATTGTGTTGTGTGCGTACTGCGTATACCGTACCCCGGTTATGGCTTTCAATAAAAATGAAACTTCAATAAACCTAATCTTCTGGTTATTCATTATTACGTACGATATATGGATCCGAGAACCAACATTTTTTGTAGTCTTGAGTTTGTCTCATATTAATAAACATTTTAGGACACATACGGAGAGCTTTGTATAAATATGTAGTATGGTGGTTATATATTTATTTATAGCATATTTTGACAATGGATGCAACAATAATATAATTATTTTCCTTCCAAAGACATAACTTATGATGTTCGCATGTATATGTATGTTTCTGTATGTGTTTATGTAATTTGGCTTAACCTTAAAAGACTTATGGATCTGCTATCGAAACTGAAATGAAAATTTTATTTGATTTACCCTAAAATTACAAAAACAACACATTTAATGAATACGTGTGTAAAAAGAAGGCATTCAGGCGTTTTTAAAATAGGAAAAATGTTCAATTAAAACTAATTTTAAAAGTACCACAATAAAACAATTTAGTTGTAGAATCAAAGCGATTTGAGTATTCAAAGCATTTCTGACAAAATAGTAATACTACTTTATTCCAATGATTACTGAACTTTACTAGTCTCAGATTTGACCTGGCTATGGATTTTGTATGCTTTTCTCACGAAATTCTCATGAGGATTTGTATACGTATACAGTCACTTTCAATATGTGTCCTGTCATTTTCTATCTTTGTGTGTGTGTGTGTGTCAAATTCTCATGAGCTTTCGCCAAAATGTTGACTCGATTTGGTAAGTGTGCGGTTGAAAAAAAATACATCGTGAGAATTTTTGCACTGCTCGCGAGCAGGACTACATTTTCTGGATTCCAGATGACCTACACTACACTGGTCAAAATCTCAGGTAATCCCTGTGCAAACCGCCACAGAAGAAAATTCCTTGGTAAATGTTTTGTTGAAAATCGTTACGTTCTCGTACTGAGTCTGGCACGAATCTTTTTTATTGTTATTAATTGGGAATAAAATATGTATTTGGCCACAGAAGGAAGGAAATTGGATAGAACCACTACGCTGATTCTAATTTTTTATAACGGAATTTTTTCTATTTTAGAAAAATCAAAGTGGACGTTGGAGAATTTGAATAAATGGATTCTGAACACTTACGCCAACTATTTGACGAAATTTCTTTCGTCGGTGAATCAGTAATTGAAAACGCGAATGATTACGACACAGAAGATTTTATTTTAAAAGAATCTCATATCGACAATACGCTATTAGATCTGGTACCCGAAATAGATGTCGCTGACAATGAATTTAACGATTTAAAAAACTTTCAAGCGGTCGTAACTTTTAGTCAATACGAGAAGAGCTCAGAGACGAGTATTTTTCACAATGTATGCCACGAATGCAATTTGATTAGTTAATTTTTAATGTTATGTTATATAAATTATTTGATAAACTATTTGAAACATTTTCATTATATTGTAAGCCAAATAAATTTGTGTCGATCGACGAATCAATGATTACATTTATGGGTATAACTATTATCAAACGATACTTGCGAAAAACCCCATAAAATGGGGATATAAAATAGTTTTGGTACGTGCAGACGTCAATGGCAAGTTCACATGTTAAAAAATACATACGAAATAGATTGCAAAAGTACCAGATATTGTTCTAATCTGCGCTGGTTCAGATATTCGATAGAGACGACGAACTATGAGCGATCAACCGGGCAACCACAACAAAAAATTTGTTCCATTGGAAAAAGATAGGATCAGTCACCTCATATGCCCAAGTATTGGACATCTGGGCGATTTGGACTTTGTAGTTCAATAACTAAACAATTTTGAACTCGATGATCGTGCACAATTTTTTGTGTTGGGCTCTGCCTATCAGATAAGAAGAACTGTTTTTTGAAATTTCATGAAAAAAAATAATCAAAGTTTTGTATGTAGTGCTTAGTGGTATCAAAGGTGTACCGCGCCACTCAGATTTAAAAATAAAATTTTTGAATTTTTTTCTTTGATATTGTTTATTTTAAGTCTCTAGGCTCCCTTTACCAGAAAAATACAAATAATACAATTTAAAAAGCTCCTTAAAATGGTTACTACCGTGCCCAAAGTCGCCCCAAGAGAGTAATCCTAATCACTAATCATTCTGAAAACCTTCACAGGAGAAATTTATAGTATTTTTTTTTTTTTTTTTGAAAATCATTAAATCTGACGTCTGGCACAAACCTTTTTCTATCTCGTATTTAAATAAGGCACCACTTTTTAGGTTCCAGATGACCTATACATATACTGTGACAGAGGCCGAATGCTCTATGAAAACCACCATAGAAAATTTTTTTTTTTTAAATATTTTGTTGAAATTTTTTAAATTTTTACAAATTTTTTGTTGAAAAAATCGTTCTAGCTCGTTCTATTGAAACGGGGCTGCATTTTTGAATCCCAGATGGCCTAAAACACCACTAAAGAAAACGTTTTGGTATTTTTTTTTTCAAAATCTCACATATCAATATATTTTTGAAACACACAAAATTTTTTAATTTGAGAGTACATTTGCTGTGAATATAACGGGTTTTGTAATAGGGTAATAACAATTTTGTATTTTAATAAGAACACAGAAAGAAATAATTTACAGTAACAATAAAACGATTTTCTTATTTCTAGTAAATCGAAAAAGATTCTTGTTTCGCTTATTTTAAACATAATAACCAATTTTAGAAAATTATTTATAAAATAAGTAAATTGACGCATCATTCAAGAATAGAAAAATAACTAAAATTGATAAAATGTTGCTCAACAGAACTGATTTTTTCTTTGAATATTTTATGTTTAAATAAAGCATTTTATACAAGAATAATGAATTAGTATAACTACTAGTAAATGAGTAAATAGTTCTTACATTATGAAAATAATTGCTAAAAAGTTCTACAATATTTTAGCAAAAACAATATTTTATATTTTTTTTCCACGTTAAAATGGTTAGATTTAAACAGCATAAAGTTGTTAATCTGTGCTCTTAGAGCCGGCCGTAGGGCTCTAGCCCTCATTTAGCCTTGTTGAGACTAAGGGCCCACACAGTTTAGATACCACTTAGGGCATTTTACTTAGTGATTTCGTTTTAAAATATTTTTTATTGGGTACATGTGCGGTATGTGAAACCTAAATGAGTCTGAATGCCAAAATTGAATATTAAGATAGAAAGTCCAATAGAAAATATTTAAAACAAAAATTCATTTATTTTTTCAGTAGAATAAGAATATCTAAGAAAAAAAATATCTCATCTCCAAGTGACTTTAAAAATTTCGTGCAACAAAAAAAAATGAGTTTGTATAATTATTGCCCTTTTTAATGATTGTTCGCTTCAAAAATAAAGTTTAAGGTACATACAGTAAGTCATCAGTCCAAGTTTAAAAGGAGATGTTCCTTCACATAATAGCAAAAACCCCCCGCAGTTTATCTAATTTTGAAATAAACATAATGAATGATTTTCTTCAAAATTTCAAGAAATACCGATTTAGTTTGGATCTGTTACTCGAGAAATCTCGAGATTTTGAATGAATTTATTCTGATCTGATGATAATTGTGACAAAAGTTTTAGAAGCTTAGAAAATGTTTAGATACAGCTTTGGCCAAGCCAACCTCAGAATATTTTCAGAATATACTGCGAACTTTATGAATAATTCCCAAAATTAAAAAAAAAAATTAAATGATCTGAGAAAATAGCGAATTATCTAATTTTCGGCTCTTAACCTTTGATTGCTTGTAGGTAAGTATTTATATTAAACTAGCTGACCCGGCGAACTTTGTCTCGCCCCAAATTACTTCGTCCGAGCAAACACTTTTGACCTTCACCAAAATTTAATTTAATGAGAGAAAAATCAAAAAACTCAACTCAATTCTCAATAGACGTTTGAGTTAGACGATTGAGACGCCATTCCATTCACTTTTTTACCGAATTCAACACTAAAAGTAGATTTATGGTTGCGTTCGTTCACTCGGTCATTTGTTCGACCAATCATCTTTTGTACAAAAATCCATAATCGTCAATTTTGAGCAATATGATTGGTGGAAAAAATTGTCAGAATGAGCGAACGAACGCAACCATAAAGGCGGCATAATGTATTGAAAAGTGAATAAAAGGTCGATTCAAACTTAGGCATCTATCGAAAATTTAGTTGTTTTTTGCAAATTGACTTTGTGATTTGTTAATCGTCATAGCGAACGCCAAAAGAACCGGGAACTGAATGCACTTGTTTTTATATATATAGAAAATAAGATTGCCAAAATTCTACACAACTTATATTTATAGTAGTATGCAACCAACGCCATCTATTGAAAATAATCCGAAGTGGCTATTTAAATGAATGCTCATTGTCAAAATACAATTTTCATCGGTGGTGTTAAGTGTATTTCCATACAAAATTCCTCTACAAAACGCAATTTTCGATTTTCCGATTTTTTTTTTTTTGATTTTTCGCTTTTCCATTTGGTTTCAATTTTTTTCGTGTTAACGGATTTTGAATTTTGGATAAAAAAACAAAGTAGCAGTTTGGATGTAGCCTTCGGTGGGAATCGAATTCAGTACCTCCCAATCCAAGCGCCGATGCTTTAACCACTGCACCACCTGTCTCATAAAAAATGTACACACAAAATTCATATGAAAATGGCTTTTTATTCGATTTTTCGGGTTTTTAGACTTTTCCGGTAAATTTTTTCAAAATTATTTTTCGTAAGAACCATCTCCTGGCAATTGCAAACACAATAAAAAAAGATTGAGCCAAATCAGTTCAGCCGTTCTCAACTGATGCGCGCACATACATTTTTTGCACCATTTTTATAGATATAGATTATTTCTTTAAAATTGATCAATTTCTGATCGGGCCACACGTATATCATTTGAGTTATTTTAAAACAGAAATCCTAATTAAATTAAGGATTAAATTAATATAAATTTTACCTTGTTTATTTAGTTTATTGAATAAAACCCCAACCATTTTTTAAAACTTTTCGTGTCTCCCTAATGATGTTCCCTCTTTGATAATCTCCTACCTAGCTAACATGAATAAAATAATAAATTAAAGGAATTTGTAAGATTATGTTTTACATAATAAAAAATATTTCCAAAAAAAAGGAAATTTATGATTAACTACCATTAACTCTTTGCAGTTCTCGTGTGTTAATTTCCTGATTTTGATACATATTCGCTTAAATCATGTATAATTTGCGTTAGATCGTATGTTTATTTCTTCATTTTATTGCTTATTTCCTTAAATCACGCACGATTTGCTGAACTTCAAGTATTAGTATGCTTAACTAAAAATTGAACTATGCGCTCATAATCTTTGACTGAGAGCCCAAATTATGTGTATATGCACTCACTTTTAAAAGCAAAGACTTACCTAAATTGAGTCATAATTAGCGCGCTTCAATACTTATTTCCTTAAATCGACCATATTCTGTTTAAAACTGATAAAATTCAAGTAAATTTTTTTCTGCAATTACGCAGACAAAACTACTAAAAAGACAAAAATTACTAAAATCATATCACGATTTGCTCAATTTATCATTTACTTCCTAAAATCATGCATAATTTGCTTAATATAATTCAAAAAAACTTTACTTTAGAGCAGAAATCGAAAGTGAAACACCTACAATAGTCGCATCATTTCAAACCGTCGTTCACTGAGATAGTTCATGTTTTGATGATTTCGCGCTTAGTTTTTTTAAAATTTTTAATATTATACTACCTACGAGTGAATATATCTAAAAATTAGTATTTAGGGGATTAATAATAAATTATAAACAAAATAATTGTCAGTTAAAATTTATTGAACCTCAATAATTAGTGCGATAAACTCGTATAAACGTAACAACTAAAAATAAGTGTAGTGTTTTGTGACAAACTGACAAATAGTTTTGTTGTTAAAAATGGAATTTGTGAATCTGGAACACGCCAGATCAAACTCACATGAAAGAGCTTTTTAAATAATGATAATTGCGAGATTTGTTTCAATATTACAAAGGTAAGTTTAAATATTATAAACTAGCTGACCCGGCGAACTTCGTACCGCCTCAAAATCAATAAATGTTTTTTAAAGTTATTAGCTTAATAAAATTGAGTTTTTTATTAAGATTAAATAAATTAAATGAATACTCCAAATTAATTAAATTCAATGAAATTACAAAAATCAAAATGAAATATATTTTAATTACATTGAAATGAATGTAATTCACGTGGCAGCAAGGCTTTCGTTTTATTGAATTGAATAGAAATGGTTCGCGTAGCATTATTGCACTACTTTCTTTTAAACTATTTGCTGGGTGAGTTGCAATGGAGTCGAGTCCCTTCATTGTAGCACCTTGTGATATACGACATTTTTTGTTTTATTGTTAGGTGCGAGAACGAATAAAGCGGATGGTTTACCGACACGTGAACATGCTACGTACAATTGGCCGTGAGAGAAACATTCATTTTCTAGATTCAGGCCACAAACACTCAAGGATTGGCCTTGTGATTTGTTGATCGTCATGGCGAATGCAAGACGAATCGGAAATTGAATTCGTTTAAACTCGAATGGCATATCGGTTGGGATCATCGGAATTCTCGGAATGAGAACTTCCTCACCTTTGAACTTCCCTTGAAGTATCGTCGCGTGAATTACATTGCCCATGAGTTTTCTCACCACCAAACGCGTTCCGTTACATAGTTTTGGTTGATTCAGGTTTCGTAGCATGATGATTATCGAGCCAACTTTTAGTTGTAAATTGTGCGGTGGCAAGCCAGGTAGATCCAATGAGTTTAAAAATTCAGTTGGATAGTTGGTTGCTTCGTCTTCGTTTGTCACACAGTCAATAGATTTGAAGGAATGAAGTGGACCGACGATTAGATTTTGAATTGTAAAATTTAAGTGATCCACATCTTTGTTCTTTGCCGCAAGAATTACTCGTTCACTCACCCAATTGTGATTTTTGTGGTTAGTAATGATGTTCGGGAACACTTTGTTGATGAGCTCGTCCTTCGTTGAGACAAAAATGCAAAAGTTCTGAGGAAACGAAATCAATCAGTTCGATATGTCGACCGGAACACGGCCATTACCGATAGTCAGCAATTGCTTGGAGAATTCTTCGGCAGATGGATCGTTTAACAATGCAACTCGCATGTTTGTCGTCAGCTGAAGTTTCTTCACATAACACCACAGAGTCGATGATTTGAGGCAAGCGTTTATTTCATCAGCAGCGGTCGATCTTGGAATAACTGGTATTGTTTGACGGAAATCGCCAGAAAGTAGAATCATTGCGCCTCCAAAACATCTTGAGTCATTGCGTAGATCTTTCATAGTTCTATCGAGTGCTTCCAATGCGCGTTTGTGCGCCATTGTACATTCATCCCAGATGATGATTTTACTTGCTACCAAAACTTTCGCCATTGCTGAGTGTTTTGCAATGTTGCATGTCGGGTTTTCAGCCGATTGAAGGTTTAACGGTAATTTCAACGCTGAATGAGCTGTTCGGCATCCTTCTAGCAATGTGGCCGCTATTCCAGAAGAAGCAACTGCTACAGCAATATCGGATCTCGCACGAATAGTGGCTAAAAACATGAGGAATGTCTTCCCAGTTCCACCGGGCGCATCGAGGAAAAATAATCCACCATTTCCATCATGAATTGCCTTCATTAACGTATCGTACACTCCATTCTGTTAGAGGTTCAACAGTGGTACATTGGTTCGAACTGATTGGTTCAATCCATCTCGATCATATTCATGTTCACGTTCCACGGGATTTCCGAAACTGACACGAATTCGATGTAGAATGTCTTCTGACATGTCATTCTTGTACTTGCTCCATAGTTCACGTGGATTTGATGGGAAGCATGTCGAAATAATGATAGCAAATAATGTGCGTATCTGGTTTGGAGTTGCAGAAATAATTGATTCAGCGATTGTCATGTCCCAATGAGTATCGTTTTCAAGCAAGTTGAGCTGTTGACATGCAGCACGAAATGTTGGGCACACTACACCATTGACAGTTCGAAGTGATTCAAATGATGTCGGCCCACGAATATTCACCAGCAACAACCGCAAGTAGAAGCATTCGTCATTCTTCGGATGAACTGTGTAAATGCGACCAAGAGCATCAGTAAAACGCACATTTGGATGATCAGGAACCTCATCGCCTTGCTTCCGACGTTGAAATTTTTTTGATGAGGCGTTCCAAGTGTAATAACGTGGCATCTCAGAGTAGAGCAATGTTCGTGCAAACGGATCACTTTGACAAATCGAAAAGAAACTGGTCAATGTTGTTGCTGGAGGTGTCTCAGCACGTTGAGCAACATTCGATGAGTTGAAATAAACTCGTTGACCATTCTCCAGATGCACCGCCAAATGTACAACAGTGGGATGACGTTCATGAATAGGGAATGAGAATATACGCCAAATCGCCTCATTGCAGCTCACATATCGACCAACTTGATAATGCGTGATTTCATCGTTTGTATTGGGATTTTGAACACCAAAAACTGCCATATCGCTACCTTTCATGACATATTTACAAATGTATTTTATGGACTTCACTGAATTGCAGTACTCCACGTTGCAATGCGCCTTGAATGTTTTGGAAAGAAGTGGCGAATATGGAACAATCCAAGTGTTGTCGACCACGAACTCATTTCCTCTCACTATCGTTGTGATAGTTCTACCATTATCATCGGCTGATCGACGCCGGTACAGTGGATAACCATCATTGCCAGTGATAGTCTCTGCGGTTAAATTTCGTGGATAACGCTTGGAACACTTGTTGTCGACCATGCACGGTGATTGGGGATTGATGGAGCCACACGGACCGTGAACCATGTTCGTAATTACAACATCATGCAGGTCTGGATCGGTTTCGGGATCAGGAATCTCGGCACATATGATGTCATCTATTTGGTCTGGTCGAATTTTTTCGGCTAACCAAATAAGAATGTGAGCATGCGGCAAGCCTCGTTTCTGCCATTCAATTGAATACATCCAACATCGAGTATCCCCAAAGACGCAATGCCTAACAATGTAGTTCATCAGCGACCGGATTTTTTGTTTGAAGACACGTGCGATGATGTCGTGCCGATCACTTGTTATTTGCCCGGGTAGCAACAGTTGAACAATCTCTATCCATTTCGGATTGCAAGTAAAAGTGATGAATAAATCTGGACAACCGTAATGACGAACATATGTCATTGCATCTTGCGCATATTCATGCATATGACGCGGGCTGCCAATGTACGTCGCCGGTAGAATAGTCAATCGACCAACATTAGCTGCATCTCCTTCGGTGCTGATTGCATCGCGTAAATGGATATATTCCTCCGAACGCAGTTTAGCTTGGTTCAACCGAATGAAAATGAGGCGCTCTGTTTCGATTTTGACGTACATGTCGACGATATATTGCTGAAGCAAACGACGAAATCGCAGCAAATAGTTGTCAGCATTTTGACGAATCATCAAACGATATGCATAATAATTCATCGAGCTAACCTTCTTGTTAGTTTCCTCACCTGAAATGAAATCAGCAAAATTAGTGTCATAATCTAAATTATGATATCAGTACTCACCGCTCAATGGATTTATCATGTTGATATTGAAGTGATATCCATCGTCTCCTTGCCAAAACATCAGCGGGTATTGCAATGTATCGTATGAACGGTGTGTTTCATTTGTTCGTTGCAGTTGTCCAGTGTCGCGACGTGTAAGCACAATATCGCGCGGTTCCACGCTTTCACCAACAATCACAATTGCGACTTCATCTATTGTTGGAGCATTAAATTGGCGTTCGTGTGTTCCAGCGGGTCGTTTATCTGCTCTGATCACGACTTTGCAGTCGTCACTTGGCATGCGATCCAACGCAGATTTAAACAATCGAACCAATGCATGATGTTCATGGAGTAGTTGCTGCAAATCTTTCAGAACTATCCTTTTCATTGCTGTATTGATCGTTTGGCGCCGATCAAGTTGATCCTCCATATTGCCCATAAAGTATATTTGGATGAATTTATGCTGTCCATCTTCAATCGGTTGCAATGACCCAATTCGGTGGTGAATTTGGCCTTGAATCTGTAAAGTCGAAGACGAAGTCAGAATTATAGATTTTTGATCACCAAAAGAAAATGAATGTTTACTCTCTCGAGCAGAAATGACCTTAAATGTTGGATTGAATCCGCGTTCTTCGATAATGTCTGCTCCAAATGAAGTCATTTGGAAGCATCCGTTGTATCTTTGAGTGTTGGATAGAAAATGTCGTGATTCTGGTGTCTCGCCACGAAGCAATGAACGCAACAGTTCAGGTGGTGCAGGCAATAATGGCAGCCTCACCTTGCCACTGAGACAGCACAATCCAGGCGTTTCTCCAGCGAACTTCAATGCACCGCAATGGTCGCACACAAACTCCATTGGGCCAATTCGAACGAAAGGATGCGAGTTGTAGTCAATTGTGCAATCGTATTGAAACGCTATTCGATTCAAATCAACACTTGAAGGATTTCTTCTTGCGCGTCGAAAATTATCTCGTTGTTGATCTGTGCGATAAGCTCGACGATTTCTCATTGTCAACTGAGCCATTTGACGTACTGCCTCTCTTTGTGCTTGTCTTTGTGAAGCGCGAAGTCGGGCCATACTAACGCGGCGCACTTCTCGTGTAATTTCTTGTTCACCAAAATTACATAATCAATTATCGATGTGCGCACAATCACAAATGTGATAACCTCACAAAGTGAACATCTTCGAAGGGAACTTACCGTTTAAAAATCCCGATCGAAAATAGAATTCCGCAGAATAAAAAAAATTAAAAAAACCAACAAAAGAAAACTGGTGTCCGGTGTTGGGACACTCTGTACCACTAAAAAAATTACGTACTATTGTACGCAAAAAAGTACTGTTTTCTTATTGTTATTGGCATACACCACACAACCTCTTATTTCACTAAATTCCACCACTTATTTTAATATTATATGCTAAACCACAAACCACTTAACTAATATGAAATAACCAAAACCAAAAATAAATTAAATTTAATATTAAAATCGCAAAGGAAAAAAACTTTTTTTGGAGCTGTCAAAATCTACTATTCGCACTGAAATCGTAACTCGGACGAAGATTTTATCTATATAAATAGATAAGTAGATGAAATAAAAAAAAAATTGGATAAAAAATAAAATGGTAAATGTGCATGCAGCTTCCAGTCGGATTCGTAACCAGTACCTTGCAGTCCAAGCGCTGAAGCTTTAACCACTGCACCACTCGTCACATACAAACTACACCTACAAAATTCATATAAAAAAAAAAGATTTTTTATTAGATTTTTGGGGCTTCCCTTTTGAGTTTTTCCGACTTTTCTTTTTTCCTAAACCACCACTGTATTGAGACGAACAAAATAAAAAAAACAAAATGTACTAAATATATGAGAAAATGAATTTTCTTGATAACTTTTTTTTTGGTGAATTTTTCCAATGTTTTAATAGTTATTATGCTATTCGGAACGGAGTCAAATCCAACAAAAGAAAGATCATAAAAATCGGTCCAGCCGTTCTTCAGTTATAAATGGGTAACTAACCCGACTTTGTTTTATATATATAGATAGTAGACATCAACAGTGCAGGAACAGCTTAATAATATTTTAATTTGATAACAATTTTGTATTCACGGGATGTTTACGTCTGAATTTAAAAAATAGTTGACTCGAACTAAGTGGCGAAACGGAATGAAAGTTTTTTTTTTATGGTAGCTCATCCAAGCCCTTTGCACTGCGACCTTTAAGGTCTATTGTACTTACCCGGAGCAGTTTTATAACGATAATTGGACGTTTAGATCCTTGATAAACGCCATTAAGTCATGCATATCCATTGGCTTATTTCCTTAAAAATTAAAATTGTCCTTGTGGTTCAACTTAGAGGTATATAATTTTTTTAATGGCCATGTAGACGATTTTATTGCATGGCATTAAAACTACTTGCCAGGGGATAAATCATTGATTGAACTTTGGTTTACATTTTATTTCAGTAATAAAAATGTTTATTTAATTAGCTTTAACTTAATTTTTTTATTTAATTTTATTATTAATTTAAAATAAAAATCTCCAACATTTCGATGTATTTATTTCATCATTTTCAAGGAGAACCTTCAGATTCCAAATGATGGAATAAGTTCATCGAAACGTCGGAGTTTTTTTTATAAATTATCGGACGGGAGCTAATCCAGCCGCCCTATTCCTGAATACGATTTTTCTTGTATTTTTTTTTTATCTAAATATTTGGTGTTACATACCGTCTAATAGCACAATCAAATGCGTACAACCGGTGGTACGCACCGCCCGAAGAGGCAGTCTAGGGCCACCGGTGGTACGCGCCGGCGTGAACATGTTAAATAAAAAAAAATATTATAAAATAAAATTTAACTAAACATATATTTTACACATATATATTTTTTTCACGGTTCCAAGTTGGTGAGAAAATCGCTATAAAAGTTCATCGATTTTTTATTGGCCCACCTTGCATATGGTGGAGTTGAGTATATCTTACAACTTTTAGAATTATTATTTTTTTAAATTTTCGCTCTTAATTTTCCTAACCAGTCGCAGTTTCAATATTGTGTTAATTAGGTTTTTATGAATGACGATAAAATATTAATCATTTGACACAGTTAAATAAAATTAAAAAAAAAAATTTAAAAAAAAATTATGCGAAATAAAGAAGTTAATATGCCTCTAAACATTGTAATTATTAGTATTTTTATGATGCAAAATTTAAAAATATTAATTTTTGAATCCCATGTATTTTCAATGGCAAGTTTCGGAAACTTTGATCTGCCACAGCTCAGCCCAGGAAGAACCTAACGGTGTAATTCCAACGGCTATGAACTTTTCACCGAACAGTAAAAGCATGCTTATTAATCCAAATATCTCTAAACTAATGAACTTTACTCGCGTATTCTTTCTGGAAAAGATTTTTCATCAATACCGCGATTTGTAATACATAATTTTCAAATTGTTTACTACTTTTTAGGGATACGAGCCAATACCGTTAAGCAATTTAATTAAAGTTCTAAGTTCAAATAAAAACCAAGAGCAGTATTTATCATTCACTCTACCTGAAGAATATGTGGGACCGGCCAATATTCCAGAAAATTCAGTTTCCAGACCAGAAACACCAGAAACTACCTCAAACCTAAAATTTGTGTGCATTTCATACAATATAATATAATTATTATTCTATTACAGCTGGATCAATAGTTCTGGAGCAGTACCAAAAAATAATAATAGCTTACCTGATCTGATGAGAGAAAAATTGATAAAAAGCTGGATTGAGTTTTATGTCTCAAACAACATTTTTATGCACCGCAACGATTTTTCGCAATTAGCATCAAATATTTCTTTAATCTTCAACTCAGAGAATCAGGTTTCAGGTTTGTCAACCAAATATCATGAGCGCTCCTACAATTTGCTCCTTTCATTATGAGAATACTATTCTGACGTTGGAAAATACCCATGCTAATACAATTCGTAAAGAAATTCAGCAGCAAAACTTCGAGCTTCTGGAATATTTCCAAGGGAAAAATGGGATCGAGTATCAAAAATAAATTTGGTTAAAAGTGTACTCAACGCATCCCACACTAGGTTATTACCCAAAGGAGATAAGACGATTAAAAAGATAATTAAAGCTTCATGAACATCATGACCTTTATCTTAAAGTATTTGGATGCAATTTCACACCCAAACACCAGTAGTTATTACTCAGTACAGTTACATTATAATCGTACGTAAGAGTGGCCTTTCACGTCATCTTTGGTGTATAAGATCTGAATCGAAAATCGTGAAATGAAGAATTATACAAATATTACAAGCAGTCGAAGAAATTCATTACTCTCGATTACTAAAAAATTTGCTATGAAATTTAGCTATTATAATATATTGAAATCATCCTTAACAGAAATTCACCAAAATTCAAACATATCAAGTTCTGATGTCATCAGAACGAAGCCTTATTTTAAAACCCTTGCACAAACATTTTAAATTTCTCAGCTGCAATGCGCAACCGTTTTAGAGAAACTTTATTTTAATGGATCGATTTTTTAACGGGTCTATACTTATTTCAAAATAATAGGTTTTTTAGGATTCTTGAAGTTACAAAAATAACTCATATTGTAAATTTAGTCTTAAATATAGTTACAACCTAAAATTTGAAAATAGTTTAAACTGTTTTTTGATTTCAGACATGATAAATAAAATTTTTGTAATCGAAATTACTGTGTTCGTGAACAAACCTTTTCTAATTTTTCGGTTATTTAATGGAACCAATTGTTTTAAACCGAGATTCTTGTAGAATTAAGTAAAAATATTTATCTCTGTCTTATAATTTTTGTATTTTAAAATGTGAATTTATTTCTAGGTTCATAAGTATTGGGGCAAAGGCTGCTCGTCACAAATTCCGCTTGCTTTTACTTCTGCGGTGCCGCTTTCGCTGTTTTTCCCAAGATGTCTGTCGTTTCGCTGGTTCAATACTTTTAACACAAGTTGTTGATTGAATTTTTAATGAAAAACGAAATAAAATTCAATCTTTAACAAATCTTGATTTTATTTATGTATTTTATTTTATAATATTTTATGTTAACTCTATCACACTTGTTTTCAATCTGATTTATAATCTTAAAAAAAATCTAATAAAACTCAACTAGTTTTGCCCGGGAAAACAACTTTCCCCAACCAGTTCTTGGTTGAAAGCCACTGAACAAAACTTCCGAATGACATCTTTATGAAAAATACTACAATTTAATTTTGGTGTAAAGAGACATCTAACAATGAATAGATGAGTTAAACATTTTTGTAATTGAGCTACAAATGATAATAAGTTACAAAAGGTTTTGAAACAATGAACAATTAAATTGTCAAATTATGAATAGATGTCAAAATTTATAAACAATTTAGGAAGTGACATTCTTAAGATAGATATTTTAAATGACATACAATTTAAATAAATAATAACTAATTTTCTTTGATTTTAGATACTCCTGCATTCGTCTCTAAACAATAAGAAAAATATTTGTGATATAAGTTTAAGTACAAAGATGTAAAAATTGTAATTTGTACAAGTGAAAATATATTTTATAATACATATTATGTATTTGGAAATTATGTTTTTTCTTTTTGTAATTTGATATAATAATGATGGCAACTCGAAAATTATGCGCAACACAATTTAACACAATCATAAATGTGCGACAAGCAATTGTTAGAAATGAATTCAGAGAAGAATAATTGTAATACAAACAATTTTACACGGAAACAATTCTACACTGAACAATTCATCAAAAATCAAATTTTGAGTTTAAAAACAAAAATGCGTATTATTTTATTTAACATACGAACAAATGTGTAACTTTTATAAAAATTTTGATATTAGCATTGTATCTTAACAGTTTTTCGACAGTAAAAGTAATTTTTCCGGGAAAATTTGCAATTTTTCTAGGAAAATTTTGAAATTTTGAATTTTTTTTTTTTTACTTAGTTCAAAACTAAAATTTGACACTTGAAGAATTGTATAAATTCTGGAAAAGCGGGGGTTTGGGGACAGCCCCCATCCTCTAAGATATACAACCAATTAAAATTACATTAAAAACAATTTAACATTTGTGGCACTATCAGACGAAGCGATAAGAGCGAGAAAAAACTCTTTGATCTGTGTCTGCAAGGTTGACGAAGCAATTATTATTAATAAAAATAAAATAAAAAATATTGAAAAAATAAAAAAGTGAAAAAATTTCCGGAAAATCGAAAAATTTATTTTTTCTTTACAGTGAAAAATTTTGTTTCGATGAATTGTGTTTTCGATGAATTGTTTATCGCATAATTGTTTGTCGCAGTATTTTCGGGGAATCAATAATAATTTTACCAAATTTAAGAGTAATGTAAGTATGAGTATAATTAACTTAAACCAT
Organism: Nephrotoma appendiculata; assembly: GCA_947310385.1. Lineage (NCBI taxonomy): Eukaryota > Metazoa > Arthropoda > Insecta > Diptera > Tipulidae > Nephrotoma > Nephrotoma appendiculata. Next base: position 139,107,907 of record OX371223.1, on the reverse strand, counting down.
ACAAATGTTTACTGGAATTGAGTATTATATTTTGCTTATAATATGCTTGAGTTGAAATCATGCAGAATATGCAATTTGATTTAAGTAATGTGTGCACAATTTTGGAAAGTTTTCTGTATAATTTCAGTATAAACGATAAGACTTACTAAACCAATTGCTCTATTGAAGGGAAAGTTCGGTAATCGGGTATAACCTCGAGAAAGGGTTAGGTCAAATGGCCACCTCACTCATGCAATTTAACGCAGTTGGATTTCGTTTTATGGGGTAATCGTAACGTTAAGTCGTTTGTTTATTCCAACAAGCCAACAACGTTAGAGTAACTCAGGGACAATATATCGAACTTGAAAATGAAAAAATACTCGGCCGATATGTGTGAAAGAGTGGTGACCAATTGGCTCGAAGGTATCGATCAGTGCAAATTTGCTCGCCGTGCCATAAATAAATGTAACATGTGTACTGTACCTAGAAGAAATTTTAGCCCAATATATCAATTTATTCTATGTTTTATTTGAATACAAAATTGTTATGTTCTTATTGAAAACCCCAATAAACACAAGTTTGATTTTGCTTGACCACCAAATTGCTATGGACGAAATTTGTCAGTTCGCATTTCCCAATCGTAGAGAGTGATCGGTAACAATTTTTTATGGATCACCTAACTCCGTGGCAACATGTTGAAATTATTAAAACATTTTATTTAAATAATTGTTTAATTGTGGAAAATGCGGAGAAAATGACGTAACTTTTTGGTGTTAATCATGTGCCGAGCAAGTCAATCATTCAAGGTGTAACGAAAAATTTTGAAAATTTGCATACACTACGAGATAAAGTAGATACCGGGCGACACTTAAGCTAATGCACAGCAGAAAATATGGATGCAGTAAAGCAGAGTTTTGCTGAATGACCTGGTACCCCTTATCGATGCCGTGTACAAGAATTGGGAATGTGACGACTATCATTTTTCGCAAAAAATCATTATGATCGACGAAGCCTATTTCTATTTGGCTTTGTAAATAAACAGAATAGCCGCTATTAGGGCACTGAAAACCCACAATGGTTGGTGTATCTAAAAACCACTGCTAGAGGTAATGCAGTAATAGTTACTGGCGCCCGCTGTCGGAACATGTTGAATTTAATTTATCGCGTTGGATAAATTAAGCCTACAAAACATGTGGTTCCAAGAAGACTGTCCCTTACACACAGCTCGTCCTTCGATGCAAATTTTGCGGGAAAGATTTCCCGGTCGAATAATGTCAAAAAGTGATGATAACGGCTGGCCCCCACGATCCCCTGCTTTGACCCCTCTCTTTCTATGGGGCTATGTACATGGAAATATTTTTACCCATGAAGCAACCACAACCTCGATGCCTAAAGATAAAATTAGTAACGAAATTGTTGCAATAACACTATCGTGCGCCACGGCCAGAGGCAACCACTTGACCGACATTGTATTCCATACATAATGTTAAACACCATATTTAACAGTCAATATATGTACAATAAACAATAGACTAGTCAATATACAATAAACACTTGTGATTTAAATTATTAAACACTTTATTTATTCATCTCTCTCTAGTATTTTATTTTATAAAATCAGTCAAAACGTTACACTTCGTCTTTGCACGTGCACAACCTCAATTGCTTAAAATTTTGCCTTAAATATTTATGTTCCGATTATTAATGATACTCGTAATTAAAAAAAAAAAAAAATAGTACTAAATTATTAATTGTATGTGCATTGTGTACGTGTACAATAGTTAATTGTTTTCAACAATTTAAGTGTATTTTGTGTGAGTCACGTCAGAAATCCCATTTTGGAAAACCCACCATTTTCTTATTTTGTCGAGTAGTATTTGATTGTGCAATTTTGTGCGTCTAACGGTAAAATGTGTGCATAATGTATTTTGAAAGATAATGTGGGATTTCTGGCGTGATTATCACATCAGAAATCCCATAGATCCGTTTCATGATTAGAGCCTATGTTTTGCTTTAGTTTAGTTGTGCAAAACTGTGCATGTCAAAAACAATTTAGTTCTCCTCCAGAATTGGTCAGGACTTTACCTAGAACGGCTATATCTACCAATTTACATGGGATATGTACAACAAAAAAATAAAATTCAATAAAGGCATACTCCCCATCAGTCAGAATCGCACTTACAAGTCCCTTCCTTCAACCCTTATTTCAAAAGATGAATTTCTGAAAATTTTTATTTGGATGATATCTGGAAATCCCACTTTTTATTAACTTAATCACTTAAACTAGTTGACATGAACATTCAGATTAAATTTCATGATTGTTCATACTCCCCATCAGTCAGAATCGCACCTTCAAGTCCCTTCCTTCAACCCTTATTTCAAAAGATCAATTTATGAAATTTTTATATGGGTGATATCTGGAAATCCCACTTTTTATTAACTTAATCACTTAAACTAGTTGACATGAACATTCAGATTAAATTTCATGATTGTTCATACTCCCCATCAGTCAGAATCGCACCTTCAAGTCCCTTCCTTCAACCCTTATTTCAAAAGATCAATTTATGAAATTTTTATATGGGTGATATCTGGAAATCCCACTTTTTATTAACTAAATCACTTAAACTAGTTGACATGAACATTCAGACTAAATTTCATGATTGTGCATACTCCCCATCAGTCAGAATCGCACTTACAAGTCCCTTCCTTCAACCCTTATTTCAAAAGATGAATTTCTGAAAATTTTTATTTGGATGATATCTGGAAATCCCACTTTTTATTAACTTAATCACTTAAACTAGTTGACATGAACATTCAGATTAAATTTTATGATTGTTCATACTCCCCATCAGTCAGAATCGCACCTTCAAGTCCCTTCCTTCAACCCTTATTTCAAAAGATCAATTTCTGAAAATTTTTATATGGGTGATTTCTGGAAATCCCAACAAATTTTAAAGAAATTCACTAGAACTGATTTTTTGTTTGTCTAAACGTTTATTTTCTTTTTCATCACGACAGATAAATCAATTTTTTGGTCATTTAGCTATCCCCAGGAAGCACCACGTGGAGGCGACCAAGTTACTTCCCATTTTTTCGTAGTTCTGTTTTTTTTTATTTTTTTTTTTTATTTTATGTTTTTTTTTTTTGTTTTTTAATTTTTTTTAAATTTTTTTTAATTTTTTTAATTTTTTAATTTTTTTTTTGTATTTTTTTAGTTTTAGTATATTCAATGTTTAATTTAGTTATAGTTTCATTTGTAGTTCAATTCATCGTTTAGTTTTCTAAATAAAAGAGAATTGTTGCATTAAACCGTGCACTTGTTTCTGCGAGGACTGGTTCGCTATTTTGGTCGTCGTACAAATGGTAACGTTCGTCTGTCCTGTATATATAGGTCACAAAATGAGGAGACTCCAGTAAACGGGCTACAACTGATAACATTTTAAATGTTTTGCCTCTGATTTTGAGTGTCTTTGAAATATCGTTGAGATCGTCTATTCTTAAATTTTTTTGAGATTCAACATCAAATACTAATAATCGATTTAATGTGACAACATTTACAAGCTCGTTACCACAGGAGCACAATTTTACTTCATTAAAATGTATAGCCGTTTCTAAACGTTTTAGATCGTTTTCAATAACATCCATTAAAAGTGGGATAATTTTAAGCGTACAAATTTTCTGCTTCATTATGCAGTTAACATGTCTGTCTTATATACCCGCTGGTTTGTGTGGTAAAAAAATATTTTACCAATATCTCCATTGGCGAGGACCAACAATCTACTCTGTACATTCGATTATTTTCTTCAAGATCGGTTTTTTGAAAATGTTTGATTAACAATTTTTCGCGCATTAATTTCACATCTTGAGTAGCACCGTTCTCACTAAATTTATTTAAAAATTTAAATAAATCCGATTGTAACAAAATATTTTCATTGAAAATTTGCTTAATAATGGGGTAATCAACAGCGGTTGCCCCAATTGAATGGGAGATACTATTGAATGCACACATGTTATACATATAAATAAATGGTGATTTTCGACGGTTACAAAATGTATTTGGTAGTATTTCGTTGCCATTATATTTTATTTGCATTGACCGAATATTATTATTTAAAATAGAGTTTTTGCCTCTGCGATACGCTGTTTTGCTGATTTCATTTTTGGTGATCTTAGCTATGTTTGATGGATTTTTGTTACGCCAATTTTCTTCGTGGTTCTCAATTTCAATTTCCGTATTACCTGAGTCTTCGAGTATGGTAAAACATTTTTCACTTTTAAAAGATGCTTGCATTTTTTGGGAATTTGACTCTAAAATACAAGCCTCAATTTGGTTGAGATGAAAATTCATAAAACTGTCAACCCTCATCGGCTTTTTAGTGTTCTCCGTTACTATGTTTTTCAAAACATTAAATCCGCTTTCCACATCAGAAGAGGTAGCACATACATAAGGTGAATGAAAAATGGGTACCATTACTCCACTCCAAAGTGGCAAAGTATTAAGTACTTTTTTTATTTCATTTTGTATTAACGGTTCGTAATATAAATTGTCTCTACCGCTATACGTTAAATCTAAAGTGTTCTCTAAATTATTGAGGTACGGAAATAGCCCAATTTGATCGAAGCTCTCCTCTAAATTAGATTCGGTGGAATCTTCGTTTAATTTTTCTAAGCACTCTTGAGTATCCTCGTTGAATGTTTTTATTATTTCTAACAGCATCATGCGAGCTGATTCACATGATGTATCTGGACCATCACACGGACTCAACAGAACCGTAAACATTAGTTTTATAATAGTTTTTATTTTATTATAATTGCAGGTGTGAATTATTAATCCAAATATTTTCAAATAAAATTGACGAACTCTAATGTTTAGTTTAGTAAAACAAGACATTCTGTGCAAAATTTTAATAAAGTGTGACCTGTCCAGACGTTTGAAGACTTCGGGGATTTCTCCAGATATTTGATCTAAAACATAAAAACATTGTTTTAAATATTCCTTCAAACTATTGAACGATGTAAATGATAATACTATTGCAAGAAGTAAGGCGGGAGAATCATCTACACATATTTCATTTGGCGTTCCCGCGATCCAATTACGCCAAGTTTTGAGCCAATAGGAAATAAATAAGGCAGTATGTTTTTGTGACAACATTTGACATACTGGAACGCTAACTCTAGTGCCAACTGATTTCGAGAAAATTGCATATAAAAAAATATGTTTTGCTTTTGCAGAATCTATTTTATTAAGAGGGGGTTCAATTAGAGACCCAGTACTGTCAATGCTGATAGAAGAATAGCTTCTTAAATCCGATTTAAATATATTTATTTGCAGCTCAGTAACATAAAAAACATAAAATGGATCTAAACCAATGTCGTGTATAGCGTTTTTGCATTTTATTGTTTCCTTTAATAAAATAAGAGCACACAATGGATCACTATGTAACAAGTCCTTCTTTTTATTTAAATACTTTATTTGACTAAAAGTATGGAGTTTAGGAATATTTGCTGGTTCTAGGTCCCCATCTTTCATATTAGCTCTAATCAGGTCTTGTCTCAAATTATACGGCTTGGAATGTTTTAAAAGACATTCCATTTTATGCCGTTTCTCTCCGGTAATCTTTCGTTTTGAAGAATGTTCCACCTCCATATTTAAACGAACAACTTTAAATATTATTATGCTTCGATTGTGCATAGACGAAATATTTAATTTATTGGAACAACCTGATTGCGAACAATACGCATAACACTTAATTTCAGCCCCCCATCAAGTCCACCTTTAAAACTCCAATTGCAACCAAGTTTAATTTTTGTTTGGATTAGGCTGAACATTTTATCAGTCCAACCGATTGGTAAAACTTTTTTCATTCTATTACGATTTCCGTCTTTAACCCATCTGAATTCTGGTTCAAACAAACGTTGTTTAGGGTTATTAGAAATTTCAAAGTGCACCATTGAACTTTCATTTTCAAAACTCGATTCGACTTCTAATTTTTTACTATCGCGATTACTCTCAAATGATTCAAATAAAGTTGTATCATCATGCCCGTTTTCACAATCGACTTTTTTAGTCTCAATAGCTCGTTTTAGAGAAAGATGTGCATTTTTTGAAGAAATTTGTATTATAAATCCCATTTTTTCAAAAACTTGATCGGTCCTTGGGACAATCCTTCCATTTTTAAACCATTCTTCACGATATTCATTGAATACAGCACACCTTTTTTCCCAACTAACAGGAATTTTCTTTATTTTATCATCTGACATTACTACTAAGTGTAGTTATTTACGCTATATGATACACAAAATAGGAAAATTTAATATCTATCCAATAATAAAATGTACACACAACATATGTCCCATAACAACAAACTGTAATATTTTACGATTATTATTAATATATCTGTCTATCAAAACGCAAAGAAATTTTTGTTATTCGTTTTATTTATATTTATTTCGTTTTTAGTTTTTACCACCAAATTGAGAAACTATTATTCTGTAAATACTGTCCATAGAAATAAATACTACATAAATACATACAAATAGAAGCATTTATTTTATATTTTGTTTTTAACTTATTATTCTTATTATTCTGTTCTGTATTTTTATTTCTTAAAAAAAAAAAAAAAAAAAACAGAACTACGAAAAAATGGGAAGTAACTTGGTCGCCTCCACGCGGTGCTTCCTGGGGATAGCTAAATGACCAAAAAATTGATTTATCTGTCGTGATGAAAAAGAAAATAAACGTTTAGACAAACAAAAAATCAGTTCTAGTGAATTTCTTTAAAAATTGTTGGGATTTCCAGAAATCACCCATATAAAAATTTTCAAAAATTGAACTTTTGAAATAAGGGTTGAAGGAAGGGACTTGTAAGTGCGATTCTGACTGATGGGGAGTATGCACAATCATGAAATTTAATCTGAATGTTCATGTCAACTAGTTTAAGTGATTTAGTTAATAAAAAGTGGGATTTCCAGATATCATCCATATAAAAAATTTCATAAATTGATCTTTTGAAATAAGGGTTGAAGGAAGGGCGATTCTGACTGATAGGGAGTGTGCACAATCATGAAATTTAATCTGAATGTTCATGTCAACTAGTTTAAGTGATTTAGTTAATAAAAAGTGGGATTTCCAGATATCACCCATATAAAATTTTCAGAAATTGATCTTTTGAAATAAGGGTTGAAGGAAGGGACTTGAAGGTGCGATTCTGACTGATGGGGAGTATGAACAATCATGAAATTTAATCTGAATGTTCATGTCAACTAGTTTAAGTGATTTAGTTAATAAAAAGTGGGATTTCCAGATATCACCCATATAAAATTTTCAGAAATTAATCTTTTGAAATTAGGGTTGAAGGAAGGGACTTGTAAGTGGGATTCTGACTGATAGGGAGTATGCACAATCATGAAATTTAATCTGAATGTTCATGTCAACTAGTTTAAGTGATTTAGTTAATAAAAAGTGGGATTTCCAGATCGCACCCATATAAAATTTTCAGAAATTGATCTTTTGAAATTAGGGTTGAAGGAAGGGACTTGTAAGTGCGATTCTGACTGATGGAGAGTATGCACAATCATGAAATTTAGTCTGAATGTTCATGTCAACTAGTTTAAGTGATTTAGTTAATAAAAAGTGGGATTTTCAGATCGCACCTATATAAAAATTTTCAGAAATTGATCTTTTGAAATAAGGGTTGAAGGATGGGACTTGTAAGTGCGATTCTGACTGATGGGGAGTATGCACAATTGCACAATCATGAAATTTAGTCTGAATGTTCATGTCAACTAGTTTAAGTGATTTAGTTAATAAAAAGTGGGATTTCCAGATATCACCCATATAAAATTTTCAGAAATTAATCTTTTGAAATTAGGGTTGAAGGAAGGGACTTGTAAGTGGGATTCTGACTGATAGGGAGTATGCACAATCATGAAATTTAATCTGAATGTTCATGTCAACTAGTTTAAGTGATTTAGTTAATAAAAAGTGGGATTTCCAGATCGCACCCATATAAAATTTTCAGAAATTGATCTTTTGAAATTAGGGTTGAAGGAAGGGACTTGTAAGTGCGATTCTGACTGATGGAGAGTATGCACAATCATGAAATTTAGTCTGAATGTTCATGTCAACTAGTTTAAGTGATTTAGTTAATAAAAAGTGGGATTTTCAGATCGCACCTATATAAAAATTTTCAGAAATTGATCTTTTGAAATTAGGGTTGAAGGAAGGGACTTGTAAGTGCAATTCTGACTGATGGGGAGTATGCACAATCATGAAATTTAGTCTGAATGTTCATGTCAACTAGTTTAAGTGATTTAGTTAATAAAAAGTGGGATTTCCAGATATCACCCATATACAATTTTTCATTAATTGATCTTTTGAAATAAGGGTTGAAGGAAGGGACTTGTAAGTGTGATTCTGGCTAATGGGGAGTATGCCTTTTTTGAATTTTGTTTTTTTAGGTTATATACATCTAATTTAAACATTGTTACTAGAAATATACGATATTTTTCCATAGTTTATCTACTTGAATAGGCGTTGTACATATCCCATGTAAATTGGTAGATATAGCCGTTCTAGGTAAAATCCTGACCAATTCTGGAGGAGAACTAAATTGTTTTTGACATGCACAGTTTTGCACAACTAAACTAAAGCAAAACATAGGCTCTAATCATGAAACGGATCTATGGGATTTCTGATGTGATAATCACGCCAGAAATCCCACATTATCTTTCAAAATACATTATGCACAAATTTTACCGTTAGACGCACAAAATTGCACAATCAAATACTACTCGACAAAATAAAAAAATGGTGGGTTTTCCAAAATGGGATTTCTGACGTGACTCACACTGTATTTTAATCAAAAATCTTACGTAAGTACATTTTTAACAAAATAGTTTGGTCAGTATTATGTACGTTTGCGAACTTGAGTTGTTCCTTTTATTGACCCATGTGTCAGTATTAGGTCAATACATAATTTTTTTTAAATGGTGTACCAATATAATGAATGTATAATTTATGTTAAAACGATCACTTTACTTTCATTTAATTTAAAGACATCATTTTAGTGTTCTAATTCTGATCCAATTTTTTTAAATATCAACTTTAAACGCATGTGTCAGTAATACATCCTTTCTTGGTGCAGTAAAGAGTCCCCAAATAGGTCTTAAATAATTTAATTTAAATATAATTATTGATTATGCAATTTATAGAATTTAATATGAATTAAATATACCTAAGCATTATTCTGTTTGTTACTTTTTAAAGCACCTAATTATAATAAATCTTATTAAAATTATGTGTCAGTGATGTAATTACAAGTCAGTATTCGTTCATTATGATTTGTTTTATTAGACTGACTGCCAAACCAAAACGGCTTCAATACAGCCGGAATGATCTAAACGCAGCCCTCCAACTTGTGGAAAACGGAATGACCATATACGCGCAGCCAGCAAACAATTTAAGATCCTGAAAACAACTTTGCTATATAAGGAAGTAAACATCATGACCGCGGAAGAGCAAAGTGATCCTTGAGCCCCAAAACAGTTAACAATAGATAGTTAACAATAAAAAAAAAACTTTGCTATACAAAGAAAGAGGCATATACATATACCCAAAATGCTCAGATAGGCCACCTAACTATTTTAACTACCACAGAAGAGAACAAAATAAAAGAATGGATTTTATATATTGCTCAAACTAAATTTCCCGCTACAAAAGATCAACTGCTGGATAGCGTTCAACTATTACCAAAACATCTGAAGCGCCAAAATACTTTTAAAAATGGAAGACCAGATAGACGGTAGTACCACTGGTTTTAAAAAGGAAATCCAGACTTTTGCGAGCGTATTTCGCAACATCTAGTGAAAAGTCGTGCCACCCACAATAAAAGAAACGACTATACGGGGATGGTTCCAATAATATTTTGAAAAACAATCTAATGGGCGTAACGATGACAAAGAATGTCTTACAACATTGATAATGGTGAACGCAACCGGCGATAATCTGCCGCCGATGATGGTGTGTAAGTACAAATGGATCCCATTTTCATTAGCCCGAAAAATGCCAAATGGCTGGGGCATGGGTTGTTCGGATTCCGGTTAGATGAATGGAGAAATATTCTTCGAGTAGATAACAAACGTATTTTTGCCATTGGTACGAAATAATCAAGTGGAACTTCTAGTAATTTTATTTCTAGATCGACATGTTTCGCATCTATCTCTCATTTTAAGTGCATTCTGTAAAGAGCATTAGATAATTCTCATTGCACTATATCCAAATGCAACTCACATTTTACAGCCACTAGACGGTGGAGTTTTTCGGCGTTTGAAACTTGAATGGAAGAAGGCTGTTCATATCGGGAAAATGATGGACGAAAGCTTCGAAAAGAAGATTTTGTGCCATTATTAGGTAAAATTTTGCCAACAGCTGCAAATCCAATATCAATTCAAAATGCTTTGAGAGTATGCGGAAATTATCCTTTTTCAGCTGACGCTGTATATTCAAAACTGATATAGAACCCACAATCAATAATGTCAACTTCAACTCCTAAAAGTCATATTGGAACACGACCAGATAATTTTTTAGAATTATTTGAATCTTTTTTGTCACAATATCAATTGCAAAATTTTAAGAATGCTACAGGGGCCTGGAATGGTATTAAGGAAAAATTTGAAAATTTGTACTATATGTGGGTTAAATTATTAAAAACAGACAGTCAAAACAGACTAAATTTTTCTACGTTTGATAAAACAAATTTAAGCTTATAAAGTTTTATACTCGAGACTATTGGTAGGATGCACCAAAACAACTCTGCGGTAATTGAAGGAGAACCTCTAGAAAATACAAACTTTAATGAAGTATTTAAAATGTATGATGCTGATTTGTGTGAGAATATTGATGAAATTGGTGAAATTATTACATTATCAATTGAAAATTCCAAAAATATTTATGAAAATAAACACGTAATAGTAGAAAATGTTTAATGTATTGAGAGTTCAGAAACTGTTGAAGAAAACGAGTTGGTAGTTGTATCAAATCTGGAAACACCAGTCAAGCGTAATAAAATTAACGGAAATGCACATCAGAAAAGGAAGAATGTTTCAAAACAGGAAGGAGGGACAGAAAATAAGCAATAAAAATTAATCTACGGATCGCGCAGGTAGGCGATGAGTTATAAATAGTTCAACTACTATTTATTTAATTATTATTATTAACATAAATCTTTCACAATATAATTTATTTTTATATATAATTTATTTTAATTTATATCTCGTCGGTATAACAATTCCTATCTTACTAACTTAACTTCTATTTTTTAAAAACTTTTTTGTTTTTCGCGAACTCACAATATGCGAGTTCAACGAATTAATATATTGAAAATGTTAAAATAAGCATATATGTATATACACGTAGAAATTAGTTAAGACGACATTGACCGCGTGAATGTAAATAATTGCTTCTTTTACATTGCGGCAATGTCGTAAGAATGAAAGGTAGAATAAAAAAGAAACTCGACATGCTTAACCTAATTACAAATTTATATTCACAACTATCGTAAGCGAATTTTTGAGGCATTCACCTCCCATGCATTTACCTGTCGCGAGTGTGTTATTTTTTAGATTGGGAAATGTTGGATTGCCACAACATAGTTGTGACATCCACAGAGTCATAGGTTGAGTAACAAAATTCAAGATATATTATTGCGTACGTGAGAATAGAAAAGGGCGGGATCTGTAATTGGTGAGAACCGGGTTTCTCTCTGTTCGTTAAGGATATTTTGGTTAAGAAATATTAATTTTCTAATTTCGTAAGATTCTAAGGTATCTAAACGTCTGCCTTTGGGTTGTATATGTAATATCTCTAAATTGTTCAAGCTAGCTGTATGATTTTCTGAAGTTAAATGGTTATGGAAAGTTGATTGATTGCAACCAGATAAATGTTCTTTAGCACTAACTCCAAAATTGCGCCCAGTCTGACCAATATAGGAGAAACTACAATCATTGCAATTGATCCTATAGACACCAGATAGTCCACCGGACTATAGCATCCACCGGATAGTCAAACGCGGGAAAATTGGCGTCGTTTAGAGTACATATATAGGAAAAACGAGCCAACGGATTAGCAACATCGTGTCCAATTATACCAATATTAGTTTTGCTTTTTATAATACGAGTAATAACACAATAAAGAAAATGATTTTTAACAATAAACCTAGAGTTGATCGGCTTTCCAATTCTGGTGTCTATAGGATCAATTGCAATGATTGTAGTTTCTCCTATATTGGTCAGACTGGGCGCAATTTTGGAGTTAGAGCTAAAGAACATTTATCTGGTTGCAACCAATCAACTTTCCATAACCATTTAACTTCAGAAAATCATACAGCTATCTCAGCCGGATCTCACCAATTACAGATCCCGCGCTTTTCTATTCTCACGTACGCAATAATATACCTTGAATTTTGTTACTCAACATATGACTCATCGCCTACCTGTGCGATCCGTAGATTAATTTTATTGCTTATTTTTTGTCCCTCCTTCTTTTATTTATATTTTGCTTTTTTCTGCTATATCCCTTTTTCAACCAAGAAAACAAAAAAATTGGCTCAGTTTTAGTCCAACCCACACAAATGTGTGAGTATAAAACCATAGTATATAATGGCGTTGTTGATAAAAAATTTCGCTTTATTTGTAGTAAAACCAACACAATTGTGTGTAACGATATAGTATTTTTTTCGGACGAAAATAAGTTAAAAAGGTATACACAAATGTGTAAGTTGGTTCAAAAAACATACAAAACTAAATTTTTGACATGTTACTTTTGCCCTACCCGCACAATTGTGTTAGTAAATCACGAAAGGGATATAACAAAATTTTTACTAATACAAATCAGTAGATACTCCTGATGATGACCTAACAAGTCGAAATCGATCGAGTGATTTTTTAAACTTTTTGAAAATTATTCAAAATAACTGCGAAACAAAAAACAAGTGATTAATAAAAAATGTGTTTATTAATAGCAAGTTCATTCGGAATTACAACAAAAAATTGCCCGGGTTTTTTGTAAATGAACACGAAAAATATTGCCCGACTTTTGTAGTAGTATTGGTGAAAAGAAAGACAAAAAATTGTTTATTGTTTTGAATATTTTGACAATCATTTTTGACAAAACTGGTCTCACGATTAATCTCAAACACTGTTCACCGTAACACTTTATACAATAAAAATATACAATTTAATTTAAAGTTTTTAATGTAATCATAAATACAAAACCACAAATTAGGCACAGCACATTTATTCACAATGAAAATAAACACATAATTAAATGGCGCGGAGTCATGTTTTGATGTTTATGTTTTGACGTTTACTTTTGTATATACGTATACAAAATACGTATATGTATGCGAAAAAATCTGACAAAAAATCGCGATTTTTGAAAGTTAACCCGGCTAACTTTTCCGGGTAAGTTTTTTTTTGTAAATGAACGTGTTATGTCATAATGTTACCCTGACAACTCAACCCGTGTAAGTTTTTTTACCCTGACAGCTAAACCCGGGTAAGTTATTTTTGCCTGACATTTCGAATGAACTCACTATAAGTAAAATAATTATTCGTTAATAGACTTAATCGGTAGTTAAGAATCTGAGTAGCCGAATTATCAAGTAAATTTTGATTGAAGTCTCCAACAATTATTCGGTTTTTAAAACTGTACGTTATATTTTTGAGCATATTGAGAAAAGATGAGTGACATGTATGTGGTGGTTTGTAAAATCCTGTAATATGTAAATTTAATAATTTGGAATAAAGTACCAAATATTCGTTTTCTTCAATAATTTCTGATTGCGAAAAGCAAAAATCTAGATCCTGGTGAGCATACATAGTAATGCCGCCACCGCCTCGATTTTCACGAGTACTATGATAGGACTTATAGAGATCTAAATTATGAAATCTGGAATCTGATTTATAGAGAAATGTTTCAGTTAGGATAATGATGCCTATATGTTCTTTCAATGACGTAAGAAAAAGTTCTAGCGCATGAAGTTTATTACTCAATCTATTTATATTTATATAAAAGAAATTCAAAGTTAGCAGATTCTTAGTTTCCTGCGAAAATTGAAATAAATTTAGGTAATGCTTATTGTTACTTACAAACGACATATTTCACAATATTATAAAATGTACGATCCTTTTTTCTTCAAAATTAAATATCGTGTATGTTGCGAAAAAGTAGTATTATTTACATTGTAAGTTAAATGTGATTTAGAATATTTTATCTAAAAAAAAAGGCAAAGAAAGGAAAAAAAATGTTAAATATTCAAATTCATAAATCAAAAATAAAAATAATTAAAATAAGTTAACATGTGAATGATCTGGTTTAAAAAGCAAATGATTTATTTTAATGGAGTGACGTCATTTATACTTTTAATAATTACTGGTTAGTGGTTCGGTCATCGGTAGTTTTCTTGATATATATATATATATATATATATATATATATATATATATATATATATATATATATATATATATATATATATAAGTGGGTTGCTATAATACTCATGTTACAACATCCATACTCACCGTTTGTCATTATTATTACATCCGAAAATCCGGTCCTGAAAACATAAAATGTACATAACGTAAAATACCAATACAAACTTACCTTGCGGTACTTTATACACAAAATTATAATAAGTACAGAGTTCGATAATTGCAATTGACCAGTGAAGACCGAAGAGAAAATAATAAAATAAATAAAGTTATAAAATTAGAGTGGTTCAGTCGTTTTTTATTTGCATACAAATTCCTTCAAGAAATCCTACTTATATATATATATATATATATATATATATATATATATATATATATATATATATATATATATATATATATATATATATATATATATATATATATATATATATATATATATATATATATATATATATATATATATATATATATATATATATATATATATATATATATATATATATATATATATATATATATATATATATATATATATATATATATATATATATATATATATATATATATATATATATATATATATATATATATATATATATATATATATATATATATATATATATATATATATATATATATATATATATTGTTATGGCGGAACCAACAATGCATGATTTTTTCCTTTTTTTTAAATCAATCAGCTCCTTCTTTATAATGTTGCTTGTGGAGGTTAATGTTTTCCGTATGTTTATAATATCTTTGTTATTTCCCAAGTTTCATTATTATGAGCCGGAAGTCACTTAAAAGTAATTGCACCAATAGTTTCTATTCAAGTGTCGATGATTTTTCCTTAAATCCAATTAATGTTCCAAATTTAAACCATCTTAATATTCTTCATATCAATATCCGAGGCATGAATAATACTACTAAATTTGATAGACTATTATTATTCATGGAGAGTCTGCGAACTGATGTGCACTTATTATGCATAACAGAAACAATGGTTAACAGTTCGATTTTTTCATGTAGAATTGATCGATCAGGCGGAGGAATCGCTATGTATATTAGAAACGATATTTCCTATACTATTCTCAGTGTTGATGATGGCAATCTACCTTTTCAGTGTATTTGTGTTCAGCTTGGTGGATTTAGCTCTACAAGAGTCTGCGGTATTTATAGACCACCATTTTCAGATACCAAACTATTTCTTGAGTTTTGTGATGATATGCTTAACAAATATAAAGGATTATCCGATTTTGTTATCGTTGGCGATATTAATATACCTATTAACAAAAAATTAGTTCTAATCTCAAATTATGAAACTTGTTTGTTGGGTCATGGAATGATTGCTACTAACAATTATACAACTAGATCTACAAGTAACAATATACTAGATCATACAATAAGTAGCTTCCTTAATATTGATCGTGTTTTGAACTCAACTATCTGTGCAGATATCAGTGATCATAGTTTGGTTTTTTCTACGGTTCTCTTTAAACCAAAATATACGTCTAAAATACTAGAAAAAAAGATCATTGATTATAAGAAAGTTAATCAGCTCTTTGAAGACTTTCTTCTTTCCTCAAGATTCAATACTCAAAATCCTGACTCTACATTAAAATCAATTACTGAAAAGTATAGTGAATTACTTGATAATTTTACTACAATTAAGCATACACCGATGAACTTAAAAAACTCCAGTAATTGGCCATGGATGTCTCATGATCTTTGGAATTTAATTAAAGACAAAAATCGTATCTTCAAAAGACTTAAGCGAAATTCGAATAGTGCTCAGTTAAGACACAGATTGGAATTGCTAAATAAAAACATTAAGTCCGAGAAATATTATGCAAAAAAGCGCTATTTTGAAAAATTGTACAATAATTTGAGTCAAAAGAAGTTTGGAAGAAAATCAACAATTTTATGAAAAATAACGTTTGCTTGAATTCGTATACTATAATGTATAATGATGTTGAATATAGCGACACGAATATTATTGTTGATATATTCAATAAATTTTTTGTTGATGCTGGAAGAGTTACACCAAATAAGCTAGCATCTGACGGCAATGTGAATAAACTTCGAACAATTAGAATTATGTCTAATTCATGTTTCATATTACTGACTACAGCATCTGAAGTCTATAATATTATAAGCAGTTTAGAGAATAGTAAGGGTTGTGGTTATGATAGAATTGGCAATGTTATCTTAAAACGCAATTCATCATTTTTCTCTGAATTACTGTCTACTTTGTTTAATGTTGTACTAGAAACCGGGATTTACCCGAATTGTTTAAAAATAGCAAGAGTCATACCCAGTTTTAAATCTGGTGATAGTAAATTAATAAATAATTTTAGGCCCATATCTATCTTATCAGTTTTTGACAAAATATTGGAAAAATTGATTGCTAGCCGTATGATTGAATTTTTAAATAGTTTTAAATTCTTTTATCAATATCAATATGGATTTAGACACGGTTCGGGTACTGATCTCGCATTAATTGAAATAACTGATTTAATTTACAGAGCTTTTGATAATCAAAAGTATGTGTGTGGATTATTTTTGGATTTAAGAAAAGCTTTCGATTCCATAGATCATGAGTTGCTGCTTAAGAAGTTATATATGTATGGTTTCCGCGGTGTGTCTTATGATATACTGGCAAGTTATCTTACTAACCGCAAACAATTTGTTGAAATGAACGGAATAAAAAGCGCCTTACTAAATATTGACTGTGGTGTTCCGCAGGGTAGCGTCCTGGGGCCTCTGTTGTTTTTAATTTTCATTAATGACATAGCACAATTACCTATTTCTGAACAAATCAAGATGTTTGCGGATGATACTGCAATTTTTTACTAATTCAATGATTGTACACAAATGCAGGTTTGTATAAATAATGATTTAAACATGTTGATTGAATTTTTTGATATGAAAAAAATTACTCTTAATCTCAGCAAGACAAAAATTATAATTTTTCACTCATCATATTTGCCACACTGTGAGTTTCCAATTATGCAATATTCAGGTGTTACTAATAGAGGTTTATGAAAAATTCTTATATACATTTTTCGCAAATATTGTAAAAATAATATTCTATATATTTAATTATGAACCTCAAACTTCAATTTGTTGCGTCTTATGTCAGTAATATAGCGACTTGTTAATCAATCAATAAAATATAAAAAAAAAAATCATCAAAAAACTTCGAACATAAAAAGCACCCTGTATTGTATATTGTAAAAGTCAAATCTTGTTCTAATATGTGTCGTAAGTCAAGATAATGCAGTTTTCTAAATTTTTTGAGCCAGCCCGAAAATATTACAGATTTAGCAGACCCATGTTTTTATTTTCCGGCTACTTTTCGAACCATCTTCACATCAGTGATTTGCCTCCGCAAGACCCATAGATTAATGATCAAATATCTGTTGGCGGTTTGGCGTAATAAATTTTTAGTTTTTTAGTAAAATTTTATAGAATAATTTTAGGACCATTTTTTTATTTTAGTAAGTTTTCTGTAATAATTTCAATGAGAATTTAATGATAATAACCGTTTATGGTCAAATTGACCCTTTAGTAAATCAACGGGGTGCGGTGATTATGAACTAACCAATGAAATACTTAATTTGTAATAAATTATGCTTTTAGAATCATCTGATATCACTTCTTCATTCATTTTATTTGGTCGGTGTATGTTTAAAGCACGATAAATAATTGTATTTCACGCCTCGAAAAAATGTATACATTTGATTTCATTTAACTCTTATTAGGTAAGCCTCCCATACTCCTGTTCGTGTGAGAAAACTCACACGAAAATTCAAAAGTAAACTAGACGAAACTATCTGTGTAATTTAAAACGGAGAAAATAGAGATCCCAACTGCGCACAATCCAAATTACGATAAAATATAAAAAAAATATTCAACGTAAAAATCTCTCCAAAAAAATATTTCGCTTGTAAAGCTTTTCGGCCACTTTACTCAAATGCAAAATAAAGCTTTTACGAAAAATTTACCCCTTGCAAAATTTAGTTTCCTCGTATTTAAACCAACATTTTTTTTGTTGTTTAATTTATTTTTATAAAATAAAATATTTTGTTTCATAGCGCCTGTACGTCTACCAAATTTTCTTAATCAGTGGGGCTCGGTATGCCGCCCAGTTAACATGACGGTTTTAAAAATTTTATAAAAATTTATTATCAATCGCGATTTTTTCCAGTTTTTTTTATTACAAAAAAACAAATTGATTTAAAAATAATAATATTAATTTCGATTTGGAAGTTTATAAAAAAAATAATTGTTTAATTAATTATAATTAAACATAAATATAATTTTCGGAAAATTATAATTTGTGGGTGAATAAGTTATTGGAAATAACGGAATAAAATAAGAAAAGTATTTTAGAAAAGTTTTATTTTTGGGTTCTGCGAAGTGCAAATAAATATTAGTTTTTATAGTTTTATTTATTTTTGTTTTAGTGAAGTTTAAGTTTATTCCAAGTAATAGAAAAAAGTTTAGATAAATAGTGATTAATTTAAATTAATAAAAATAATTATATATTTAATTTAAAATGATATTCAAGAAAAGAAGAAAAAGAAATGTCTTTAGTGCTTAATGTTTAGTGAAAATTATGTGTACAGTGTGTAAAGTTAAAATAGTGAAAATAATTTACTTTTCTGAGCAAAAAAAAAGTATTTAGCTACCTTTCCAAAATTAAGTTTTATGTTAATGTAGAATAAATTTAACAAAAAAACATAAAATTTTATGAGAAAGTAAAAAAAAAAAAAATAAGGATAAAGGATGTAAAGTGATACATAGTATAAAAATAAAACATTATAACAAAAAAATAAAATAAAAATTACGAGAAATGGTAAATTAAAAATCATTAACTTAATTGGTAGATGATTTTCTTATTTATATTCTTCTTATTCCTAAAATGGTTAATTCTTTAGCTCCTCCGTAACAAAAAAAAATATTTAAATGTAACAACAAAGGAAGTATTAAGTTTTATGTTTTTAATTCGGAAAAGGATTAAATTGTCCGGATTGTGTAATTATAGTAAAATTAATGAGTTTAATTTTCAAAAAACACAACAACAAAATATTGTGCTGCGTGAAAGGTTTTTATCCATTTCCCCCCACTTTGTAATGCGATATTTTTGATTTGAGTTTTGTGCTGCTTATCCTTTTTGGGCAATAAAATAACTTTAATATATACGAATGGAAAAAGGAGCTTTAATATATATTTTTTGGAAATTTTATACCTACTTGAATTTTCATCTGTATTTGTGAGTGTGTGTGTGCGCTACATTATTTATTTTGTAATATTTATTGTTGATTGCATTATAAATAATAAGATGTTTGTGAAGGAAATGTTTATTTTTTGGATTATTTGTGTACCGAGGATATAGTGTATATGTGTATGTATGTGTAGCTCATATTCGTATATCGGGTTGGAAATGGTAATTTTCACTCGAAAACAAAAATTTAAATCACAAACTGTATACGAAATTTATTCGTCGAAGATAACGAAAAAAAAAGAAAATACTTAAGACGAAAGAGAAACAAGAAAGTCATTTGGATAATTTGAATTTTAAATTTTGTGTACACGATTAGTCTGTTTTTCACACATTTAGCTTGGAAATATGCTAATAATATTCTGCTCGCTATATATAGACCATTGTGGTGATGTATTAAGTTTTTTTCACTAATCCTAAAACCATTGCGTTTATAACATAAAGGCAGACAATTTACTCGGAAATCTTGTTGTTTGTTTGATGAGCCATTACGCGCTCCAAATATGATTAAATTTTATAAATTTTTTGTGAGTTTAGAATTTTTAATGAAAATCCATAAAAAATTGGTTATTTTATTTTCACATTGGCATGCATTGAATACAATATTTATGATGACCAATCAAAAATTAATTTTGAGTTCTACGTAAAGGTAAATATTTATTTCTGAGAAATTTTATAGCATTTAAATTTTTTATCGTCACAATAAATTAACGATACCTGGTCATTTTTTTAGGCAATTTGATTTGGGATTGGGAGGTAAAATATATGCAAAATTAATAAAAGCGTTTTTCCGCGGTAACCATTTTTATTATAAATTGTAAAATTCACTGGAATTGCTGTAATCGGTCCCTTCTGAAATTTAATATTTTATTTCATTCGGTTGATTAGGGAACACAAATTCACGTGAAAGAGGTAAATTATGTGTATAAAATTGGAAATTTAAAATTACAGTTTCATGTATATGGGTGATACTCGAATGATTACTTCAGTTTTTATTAACTCAACCCAAATATCTTTGATATTTACATCTTGTAAAATTGTAATATCTTGATTGAGGATTGTCTTGTTTTATAAGTTCTCAGCGTAATTATTGTTGCTTTTCCTGATCTGTTGGAGTTATTAGAAAAACAGTTAGTTATACTCTATCATCCCTATAATATAGAGAAGCAAGAATCTAGAGCTATAAATTTTTTTAAGCTAGCTGTTTCGTCGTTAAAAAATACAGGATTTGGCAAAAGAATGTTGGAGTGAAAAATTAAAATAAGTGTAAAAAATCTTAAATACTTTGCTAAGTGATATTGAACGTTTGTTGTCTGACCCTCTTTGAATTGCCGTTTTACTCACTTAACATTTCGCTATTTAATATACCTAAAATAATTCATAAGTAATTACTATTAGAAAATTAATTTTAAAACATGTAAATTTTTGGTATATTTGAAAATTTGGTAAATATATTCGGCTTTGTGAGACGGACCACGAAAATCGAGGGCTACTTTTTAACTATTCTAATATTTTTAGAGGAAAGCGAATATTTTTAGAGGAAACGAGCAAGCAACGGAAATTTTTTAATTGATTTTGCCCAATAAATTTGTTGTGAATTAGTTGGTGGTATATGGCCAATATGGCTAAAGAGCAAACCTTGGTGAAATGTATAGAATGCGTATCACGGTTAAAAATAAAAGAATGAAATCCATCCGTTTCCTATTCTTTTGTGGAGTATACGTGAAAGCTATTTTTAGAATTAAAATTATACTTCTGAAAAAAAACGGTGATTTTGAAGCTCTCGCCGAGTGTGAAACGCACTCAAACATAAATTTAAATTGGCACTTTTAAAAACAAAATTTGCATAACGTCGGAATCAGTAATATTTACCAATTTAAAGGTTAAATTAATTGTTGTTATTTGGATAATTTACATACAATTCGTGGTAAAATATTGTCTGAATTGAATGTATTACTGTTGGTGTAATTCCTTACTGCTGGAAAATAGGGGAGGGTGGGTTCAAAAGTAACAGCGGGTCAGTTGACACCAAGTCTTTTTTGGTGTAGAAACAGCTACAGAAGTGTCTGAACCTACTCAAAAAAAATGCAGTTCATTCTCAACTTAAACGCCAAAAAAATAGTGAAAATTAAATTTAACAACAGAAAAGTAAAAAACAAACCCCGAAGTATTTTTTCAGTATTTTCCGATTAAATTCACTTCCTCCAATATTTCCTTTAAAAAAGTTACATGGACATTTTTTGAAGGGGGGATCGGTGGGTTTTATTGAAGCCACTAGTTAGTCTGGCTGGATGTAGACAGAATTTTCACAATTCATGCAACATTTTGCAAGGCCTACAAATGCAGCTCGGAGCAATAAAAAATGTATTGTTCTAGACAACCACCAGTCCCACATTTCCCCTCCAGTGGTTAATTTCTGTAAAGTAAACGGCATTATGATTTTGACATTTACAACTCACTTCTGTCATAAGCTGCAACCATTGGATCATAGTAGAATTTGGCTAGTTAATACTGATATTTTTGGTAATGAAGAATTGTCTCCAAGTCATGTCATAAACATAACACCATCTTTGCCATCAATGCCAAAAAGGTATTCAGGCCACCCAACGGATTCTGTTTTTTCTCCCGAAAATGTTATTCTATACCCAAACTCGTTTCGTATAAGAACGTTTGCTCGCAGATGCAGAAAGAGGGGCAGAACAATGATCCTTACTGATAGTCCTGAGATATTCTCACTTGGAAGAGGAAATGAAAAAAGCGCGTACAAAATAACAAAATGACTTCAAACCAAACCAAAGAAAACACAAGTAAAATTAAGTCGTAAAAAGAGAAACTGTTCCCCAAATTCTGAATAAGAAGAATGCATTTGCACATAATGCTGTGGAAAGCATTCCGAATCCATTCCAAACGATAAATGGATAGAAGTACGTCATGTGTCCACTTTGAATCCATGAAAAATGTGTCCAACTGTGATTCGGGATAATTCCTTATTATTTTAAATGAAAATAATTAAATTATTTATAGTACTATATGTGTCTTCTAGATTCAAAAGGATTTATTCCACTTTTCACGTTTCTGAAAAAAACTGAGAAAAACTTTTAATTTATAAATTACTTTGCAATTAGATTTTTTTATTGATTCATTGCCTTTTGAATATAAAGCCATTAGTTCAATAAAATAAAAATATTAAAATAAATCTTCAAGTTTATAAAAATCACACACGTAGAGAATAATTTAATTATTCACAAAATCACATTATACTTAAAATATCAGTCCAATTAAATTGCAAATTAAAATTAAAAAACTAAAACCAAAAATGTTAACTCTAATTATATTTGATTCATCATGAATATTGCAGTTAATGACCCCATAATCTCCTTCCAAGTAAAGTTCATTATGATCTATTATCTTTTTATAAAATCGTAAATCATCCATTGCTCGCTATTCCGTTCCAAAATGTTTTTTTAGAAGTCTGTTATCATCATTAATTTTGGCTTCTTTTATTTGTGCACCATTACTGAGTCTTATTACACTCATAATCGCAAGATTCTCCTCTCGTTTAACATTCGGTTTTGAGACTCCTATGTCCGATTTAAAAAAGTTTCGCATCGTACTCGAAATGCCACTTTGATGTTGGTTTATGAAATTAGCATATCTCAGTTTTGAAATCAAGTGCGGGACACTCATCACTTCCCAAGTTAATTGGGTTTCCAATTTCCTTATAAATGTCAAGGTAATCGTTGACGTTGATAATGGTTTCTTTTTTCCGGGCGATCTTCTCAATTACAGCAAAAACTTTATCTGGAGGAATGAACGAATGACCTGGCACTGGAAAGACCAACTCAATCTTTAACACATTTGGTGGTGGTTTTTTGAGTAACCAATAGTCGCACATTCCAACCATAATTGAATTTTTATTTTGTCCGCCGCATCCATCCGCCACTAAACGAACTGTATGAATATTGTTTAAACCCGTATGGTTCAATCTGTGGTACACCGCAGACGCTACTTCGTTTGCTCTTTTAGCCTGACCTTTTTCGGTCCAATAATATAAAATTACATTATTCGGCGTTAATGATGAATGCCCGTTACCAACATGCATTCCTCGTCATTGAGAAGCGTAAAGAAAACTTTGCTTCTGAGCTTAGAAACCCGAGACATCGTAATCAGCTCCTGATTTTTTTGGGGGTCGGTTTTAACTTTTAGTTGCTTCAAACAACTAAGGCACGTCGAACATTTATCGGTCGCAGGCGTTTCAAAACCTAAATTAAAATTATTATTAAATATAAATCTAACATAATTAGATTTTACGTGAATTTCTGGGTTTTCATTTTTAAATGCCTTCCACATTTTATTAATGGAAAGATCTCCAGATAAATATTGACGGTGTGCAATCTGGGCTCGACAGTAATGCATCTCAACAGTTTTATATTTTTTTATAAAATTAATAACAGCCAGTTTTTTATTCCCCTCGTCGTTTTGTCCTCCTCGTCGTTCTGATGGGATTTTTCCCATATCATAGTATATTTTGCATATAGTGCATACACGAGATTTTGTCAAACCTAATATACCTAAATACGTATATTGGCAAACTTTTATTAATTTTCGAGAACGGTTCTGACCGTCTCAGTAGATTGCATTTAAACTGACTATGTACACTGTGTTCACAATTTTTGCATTTCTGGTAAACATTTCCGTTTGTACCTGCAGATAAATTATTATATTTAATATTAAACGAACCTAAAAATATAGGTTATGTATCTGAATTTTAGTCACTTACTAATTTTTTGCACTGTTCTTTTTCGATTTGCAATGTTTATTTGTCTTTTACGAGGGTGGACTGTAACTTGCGGCGATTCGATTGAATCCATTACTATATACGCGCGACTCGTTTCTAATGCAAAACCAACAAAATACTGCGTTTTTATTAAATTTAATAAAACAGAGAACTGTCATATACTTACTAGAAATTAAAAGATATTCTATAAAACTAACCACTTTCTGTCGACAGATATGAGCAACTGATTTTTGTATGAACATTTTTTGTCGTTTATCACAAATTTCCCGCCAAATTTGGAATAGATCATTTTTGATTCTAACATATGTTATCGTTGTGTTTTGAAATAATGTTGAATTTAAATACTTTAGACTTATTTGTTCATTTTGACTATGTTATAAATAACCGTCCTTACAGAATGTTACAATTGGTACAATGTGAGGGACAATTGTAACATTTAACCTTCTCTATTATTATGTTTAAAAGCTTTAATGTAAAAAATGTGGTAAATGACATTTTTATTGTTTTAGATAAAGAAATGTGTGTTTACATGTAGGTCACTTTTATTCCTGGAAGCCCTAAACTTTTCATTTTATGATCAAAAATTCAAGAATTATTACGTTTGTATGTACCCTTCCTTACCTCTGGCCGATTATATTCGATTTACGGTTCAACGTTCTGCCATAGAGTTCAGAATATTCTTTATCTGATTTTAACTTAAAAATTAAAAAAAAAAATATTAGAAAATTAATTATAAATTATGAGTTATTTATTTACCCGTTTCCTAGCCACAGGCAATTTTCACTCTAGATCCTTTCTGTGTTTCTAATCAGTGTGTTTCTAACACCAGGTGGTACCAGGTTTTATAGCACTCTTACTTAATTCACAAAATATTTTATTAAAATGATTGTGATCCCGTTCTTCTCCACAATACAATTAGCAAAGATAAGGATAATGGTTTCAGAAAACTAGAACGAGATAAAAATATAAATTCTCTCCGTGAGTGACCTGTACATCAGATAATTTTCTAAAATTGGACACTGCACTGATGCTTTCGAGTCAAGAAAGATTCCCACCACTCATGTGGCCATGCAACGATAACGCGAATATGGATTAACACCAGCTCACCTAATCGAGACAGATGTTCTAATGGATGTCCTAATCGATACGAACGCTCGACGAGAGATTCGATAGCTTCGAAAATAGCTATTATGATTTTTTCGATAATATCGAGTTATATTATTTATGATGTAGTTTTGTTTAGCTTTCAAACATCAACTTTTTTTGTTATTAAATGAAATTTATTTATAATTTTGTAAAATAATAATGGAGTTGAGCATCGGAATTTTTATAAATAAAAATGACGATGACTCAGAAGAAGAAAAACAAGTAACGCCAGCTTTCATTATAAGAAAACGGATAGTTGGATAATTAATATATTTAACTTACAAATTTTTTAACATAACCTCACTTTTTTCCAACCATCCACAGTTTTCTCTGGAGGACCTACAGAATCAGAATTTAAGCACACTGATACCTCACTCCATTTCATTCAAGAGACTAAAATTTCGAATTGATCAACATTTATTGTCGTCCATTTAGGAATATTAAAAATTGGCAAATAAAATTAATTTAATAACACGAATTTAATAAAAATATTGTTTAAATTAAATTTTAATTGTAACTCACACTTCTTAAAGTTATATTTATCCACTTTTTTTTTTATCTATAATATGAAACACGATCGTCGTCATGTTGAAGGCGACTGTTCGAGTTCGGATTTATGTGCGAATGTTTTATAACACTTTTTCACCCATTTATTGAGCATATTGTAGCGCATAATTTTATTTTTTTATATGATTAGGGTTGGTCGTCTGCAAATATTTTGCTTAAAGTTAAAAATATTTTATCTTTTTTGGTTGTAATTTGATTGGTAGAAAAGTGTGATTCTAAATGTCCGCACAAAAATTCGCACTCGAACAGTCGCTTTGAATGCAGTCGTATACTAACGATACTATCGAGAAAAAACACTATCGAAAAATTTCATAATCGCATAAAAAACACTATCGACAAAATCATAATAGGCCCCTCGGTCTCATTTAAAAATAAAGCTAAGCACAAATAATATTATTATGAAAACATCGCAAATCCTATTTTTTTTTTATTTTTTTTTTTTTTTAGATAAAAAGTGCTAATTGTCCAATGGAGGTATGTCCTTTTAAGGTCAATTAATATCCCTTTTTCGTTCCACACCACCATTCAATGAATAAGACGGTGAGATCCCGGATACAATTACCAATCCCGCAAAATTACCTGGGGCCCTATTTATGAATACCATATCAAAACGAGAGTATTAGACTCCTATTCAAGAATCGTACGAATCCATTCAAATATAAAAATTCTGTTTTCATTTCGTATTCTGAAATAGAATTTATCTTGATCGCCATCTGGCAACTAGCCTGGGATAAAATTTCATTACCTTGTTTGTATGGTCGTGAACCTCGCGCCCTTTTTATAAATGTAAATCTTTTGGTTTATCTAGTGGTAAATTTAATACTTGCGCCATCAAGGTTGAGTGACATTATTTTATTGGTGGCTCCTGGCAGGACGTCTTCTTGGAAAAATTCACCATCGTGTAGCGTTCGTATGAGCCGTCCGAATAGAACACGGAATGTTACCAAGATTGGTATTTTTATTGAGATTTATAATGTATTCATAAACCGCCATTCGATCGTGTCATCAAATCATGACAAATCCTACACAGGAAATGCATGGAATCCGGATCAATTAGAAATTGATCGGTATAGTCACAGAAAAAATTCTGCGGTATAGCTGAGAACAAATTGTATACGATCGACGTCATTCAAAATTTTCAAAATTTTAATTATAAATTCTAAATTATTTGAATCCGAATCATGCTCTACCATATAACTGCTGTTATTGTCCGGTTTACATACACAGTTTTTGATAATTTTGATGTTTCCAGTCATCGCCGATACAACTTTTATGTAATTCGCGATAAATTGTAAATTATTACTGGCCGCACTTTTGAGGAATTTGTCATCCATTTTCAGCAACGAGTACTCTAAGTATAAGTTGTAAATATTTGACTGGACTGGCTTTTATTAGGATTTTTATAGGTTAAAAAATCTGGCAGTTTCTATTTTTTTTTTGTCAAGTTTTTTCGCCTATTTTAGGTTATTTATGATCTTGTCAAAAATGTCCCTTCACATAATTTATAGCAACACAATTTTTAGTTTTTATTTTTAGATAGTTTCGTAAATTATTCAAATTAATCAAACAGCATATTTTTTTTCATCGCACAAATAATATTCATTTTTTTAGTAATTTTTAGGATATAAAATTATTGTCAAACATTAAAAATAAAGATTTTTGATATTTTTAATAATTTTTAGGTTAGCTTGTGTTGATGTCAAAATTTTCCCAACTTTTTAAACCATAAAATAAAAATGTTGTATCTCAGTCGCTCTAATATAAATTTTAGTTCTTGTATTTGTCACACTATCAGCAAAATTTTTGTAAACATTTTCTATTTTCAGGTGGAATAGAACCAGAATTCCAATTTTGCAAACATATTTGTACAGAAAAGTATAAACATTTATCTGGATAAAACTAACAAAGTTTTATTTTAGTATTATTTATTTTAGTAAAATTAGTATGAAATATCAATAAAATTAGCCGTTTTGCTAAAAGGATTAAATCGCTAGTTAGCCTACAAATAATAGAAAAAACAAACATAGTTGATGTGTCCGTTAAATTTAGATAACTTGGTAAAAGCTTTATGTTTTACACTGTTCTTGTAAATGACCACTTTAGTTTGATCTTAAAAAGAAATCAATTTACTTTCAGACGTTATATTTATTGTACCTTTTAATCATTTTGACAAGAACACCAATACACATACATCAGTGGCAGCCAATTTTAACTGTATGTACTCGCTTTTCAATAAGTTAGTTCATTAATAATTTTGCTTGTTGCTTTAGCAGCCCTGAGTCTTCTCAGAAAAATATTTTTGATGCTGCACAAAGAAATAGAATTGAAATTCGATCATTAGACTTCGTTTTAAATTTCTAACTTAGTTTGTTGAATAGAATTTACAACTAAACGTGTTCAACTTACTTTGCCAGTCACTACAATTTGTGTGTTAGGTCCAAACAACATCGATATCAAAACATGCTGTCGAATTATGTAAAACACTAAAATAAAGAGTTACCCAAACTGTGCCATTATTTTCTTGACATTTTGAGCATTCCCATTGGCCCCATTTTGGTAATTCAACGCAAATAAGGAACTGGGGAAAGAATTTTTAAATTTTTTTTATTTTTTTTTTTTTTTTTTTTTTTAATTTGGCATAAAAAGTTAGTGGTAATTTTTTTGAAAACACAATAAAATTGGGAATAATTTTACCTGCCACTCAGCCAGTTTCACTATGGAAATTTTATTCTCAATTTATAAAAGTTTACGTCAAACTTTTTTCCTCAGTAGGCCAGAAAAAAAAGATTTATAGAGGAAAAAACTATAAACATTCTTTCC
This sequence comes from Nephrotoma appendiculata, assembly GCA_947310385.1. Lineage (NCBI taxonomy): Eukaryota > Metazoa > Arthropoda > Insecta > Diptera > Tipulidae > Nephrotoma > Nephrotoma appendiculata. The sequence goes on along the minus strand of OX371223.1, from coordinate 139,078,817 downwards.
CCAATTCACTATTCCCATTGAATTGCCAGAATAGGGTATAGGGCCATAGATGTGAATTTACATAAAATAAATTAAGGTTACTCTGATCGGTGATTTCCTGATACCTCAATATAGAATAATTTAGAACTGCTGACTACTGAATTATTTTTAGGAATTTTGTTTATTGTGGTTCCGGTGGAGCGCAATTTTAATTAAAGTTTGCTGCTTGACATCCCCAGGCATGCTCACTTTAATTTATTTATTTATTTATCAATAATGACATTTTATAATACATTTAAGTTATTTAAATTTTATTTTATAAACTAAATATCTACTTTTTCTTTAACGAATATATGCAACAATTTAATAAATTGACCGTACTCTAATTCTTTAAGTTCATTTAGCATGCAATTGTTATCTAATGAAGTATACAACTTTACTCCAATTAATTTCACAATGGTCGCTGGGATGACCATTGAGAAAATGATTTACTATGCATTCGTAGTCTGAAGTGTGTAATTATAAGTATGAACATTTCTATTAGAAGAAAGCAAAGTGTCTAAATATTTTGGCAGATCTCCCTTTTCCAGCCAAAACAATAATTTTAGCACATTAAATTGTATTCTCAGTTTGATTGACTTCCAGTTTAAAATTTCCAACATGTCTTTTATGTGTGTTCTACTTTCCGCTTTCAATATACTTTACATGAATCGATTCTGAATTTTATGATGACGTATGGTTAGAGTTTGATTCATGATAAACAGCGCAGAAGAATAATAATCAATATGTAGAGCCACAATTGATTTATAAAAAATAACTTTTGCATGCAATGGTAATTTTTCTTTAATTCTGGTGAAAAGTTCAAGTTTTGTATTCATCTTTAAGTGCTCGTCGATAATAACACCAAGATATTTATACTGTTTTACTCATTCGATAATTTGGTTGTCAACTATTATATCTGCATTACTCTCAAACTTTGCTTTCATTGAAAGGACCATGGACCTCGTTTTCGAGATATTCATTGATAGTTTGTGAAACATCAGCCATTTCCGTAGAATCTCGAGATCTTCGTTTACTTTCTGCATTAGTGACGACGTGAAATTAACAATTTTCGTATAGTGTTACCTCCCCTGAAGATAACCGTTAAACCACTCTAGTTCTTTTCCAACAGCTCCGTACTTGGTTAACTTTTTAAGTGGAATTCCTCTTTCGATGGCTTTAGAAGCTTTTTTAAAATCTAAAAAGACTGAAATGATTACTTTTTTGCCATCTATTTGACTTTTCCATCTATCCAACATTATAAGTTTAAGGCTGTTTCACAAGAATGTAATTCTCCAAATCTAGATTATTGATCAACCAACATATTGTTATCATCGATATGATTTACCAGTTGGTTTTTAATTACTAGTTCCAGGACAATCTCATACAGTGAAAGCATAGTTATTGGCCAAAGCTCTTCTGGCGTGGTTGGCGTCATAATTTTTGGAATGGGAACAACTGTTGATATTTTCCATGAATCTGGTACCACTGCTTGTTTTAAGCTATAATTAACTATATCAGTAAAATGTTCGAAGAACATTTGATTCTACATTGCATCCAGCATGGCAATTTTGTTTAGCATCTATTCCATATTGAGATTTTTTTCTCCTTATTATTTCTAATAATTCATTTTGTGATGTTTGTTGGAATTGAAATTTTTGTATGTTCAAATCAACAATAGGATGTTTAAAATCCAATATTTCAGGGATGATATGGTGAATATTTTTATTGGTTTATATTGGTTTTCAATGAACTTATTCTTTAAGTATTCAGATTTTTGCTTTCTTAACGATTGTTTGTAAACATTTCTAGCTTTTATATATAGTTTCCCCAATTCTCGCTTTAATTGAATTTATTAATTTCAGAAAACTATAATTACGCTCCAGTTTCTTGTCTTAATAATGACAAATTTTCTGAGAACAAAGGGAATTTATTTCTTCTTTGAACAATTTTCGTTTGCGTCAACTACGCTTTCAGCTTTCACATTCAATTCATTCTGTGCTCTGTAGTGCTGCAGTCTAGTTTTTAGAATTTAAATTTTCACCAGAATAATTTTTCCGAGATCTAATTCTTTAAATTGATCAAATAACTGTGAATTGTTACTGCTTATATATTATAATTCTGCACTCCAACAGAGAGAGATTTCCAAACACCGACTAATTGCAAACTTATTGGCTTACTTGGCGCCTCAAGTCATTCAGTACCGACTTAGTTAAACAAAAAAAAATGTTGACATGTAATGAGCAATGAGCATGCACTACCTTCCAAAAACACAAAAATGTCTTACAAAAGTTTAAAAACAGAGTAATTGAATTTCCAAGCGATTATATTTAAGCACTCGTAGAAGCTCTATACAAGCCATATGAGGTAACTCAACTCAATTGTGATTTTTTCAAAGATTTCAGTGGCTCAGAATCTCAACTTTGGTATATACGACCAAGCAGAGATTCATGTGACAGACATAAAAGCAATTTGGTATGATTCTGATGTACGGGTTCAATTAAATTTTAATGATTCATTTTAACACATCCCAATGAGATGCAAAAACGTGGCCAAGCACATGCTGCTCTTCTCACAGGATTGTCACTCGTTTTATGATGTACTTTCACATACTCGGGATGGTAATGTCGAAAGAGATGAAAAATCGGACATGGTTGAACCTCCTGTGAAAAATCTTAATAAAAGAACCAGTAATTTTCAGTTCTGGTTCTGTTCAGTTACAGTATAATTATGTTATAGTTTTTAGTAAGATTATTTGAAATATAATGTTCGGTTTGATCGGTTTCTTGGTCCTCTTGAAATTGGTAATTGTTGTCAGATCGATGGCGATTTAACCTCACTTGTTTGATTTTTAAAAGTTGAATTGTAACTTTCACAATATTCGCAATTTAGACTGGAAAACTGTGAGTTGGTAAGCACGTACTGAAAAAAAGGAGAAAACGACACTGCACTTGAATATAAGTAAAATTAATTAATTGTTTGGCTTAAGTTGAAAATTGTTTTTGACAGAAACGACAACGCCAAATAGTTTTCAAATAAGTTCTATTCAAATGTAGCTAGATCCTAAATAACTAAAAAGTTGAAATTAATTACGATTAACCATTTAAATAAACTTTTTGATTGTAATTTATGATGTTAATTATATGTAATTATAAACACGCTTTAGTCTTATCTTTGGGTTGCTTTGTTAGTTACGTTTTTACATGTAAAATGTACAATATAAAACGCTTTCTACATGTAAAATACCCAACGGTGATTTAAACACATACTATTCTCACCTGGGAAAATCGCAATTTAAACTGGAAAACTATCAGATGGCAAATTCGAACTGCAGAACAATGGGAAACAACAAAAGTGAAGAGAACTGTCGACATTATCCACATCTAAATGAATTGTCTACGCCACTTGTTGAAAATTCTTAATTGTGTATAGACACACTCATCGACTTCTGCAGTTTGTTAACGGCTGATCAACTGACGGACAACAACAATATAATTAGAAGAAAGATAATCCTTTGAATTAGTGGTATCAGTAATCCAAAACAATCAACTGTGCCAAAAATTTGTGGAACAATAATGGATGAACCCCTAAACTAAAACAACAGTAATAATTATAACTAAGAATAAAATTGTAAGTACATGAAGTTCAGAATAAAATCTTCAAAGGCATATAATTTTTTTTTGTATATCTGAAGATCTCTAATAGATCCTTACCAGTTTTACTTATGAATAAAGATCGTCAAACCAATTTCATAACTTCTAAAAAAATATCAAATATTAGCTATATTATTACCTAACATTGGTAATGCTTTGAAGAAACTTCTACGACGCTTTAAGTAATGGTATTTATTTATTTTTTGTTCAACCCTAAAACAAAACTCGTATCTATGATACCGCTTCCACAAAAGAGCCCTTTTCAAAAACATGACCTGTACTTGATTGACGATTGGACAATCACGAGTGGCACGTAGCGGAAAAATTTGAAACTGAGCCATCTGTGCCAATTTGACAATACGAAAATAATCTAGCTGTGCTAATTTGAAAATACGCGTGTTTTTTGTTATTACGAAATGCCATTGAAGGATAGCTATAATGTAATTTACATATATTTTTCCCCCTAGCTGCGTTTTCCAACTTTTACAATCGTCAATGCGACACGATATTTCTTTGTGATTTATGTATAAATTCACACCAACTATCATGTATGTTGTGAAAAGTGTGAAAAATAAAAATTACAAAATATGAAAAACGTGTACAGTAATCCTTGACTTATAAAATATAAAGAAACCACTCCTTAATAAATTTCTCAAGTACGCTTTTTCAGCACAGTGTCAATATTTCACTATAGAGTATGGTAAGAATAATTATTATTATTATGTTATTACATCAAACGTGTTTAAAATGCATTTTAGACGACGCTACAGGTTATGTTGTGTTTATAAAATAGCAAAGTGTTGTTTCCTCTTACAAACGTACATTTACTATATATGCAATGTTTCATGCAATTTAAATTGTTAATGCAATTTATAAACTTCAAAGTGTACATATATTTCTAAGTTATGTATTATTTTTGTAAATTGCATCTAACATGCAAGGTGATGTCTAAAACACAAACGGTTCGTGATTTTTTCCACAGATTAAAATATTAGTTAGTGCTAATATTAACGATATATTAAAGAATTTATAATTGAAGGTTATGATATTTTAAATTTACTAAGGACGAAATATGTAGCACAGCAATAAAATTTAAGTTTAATTTCTTTCATTCGTGTTGACAGATCCAGGGACGTACTTTCTAGATTTGAACGCTTGTATCTTGGTGAAATAATTTTTCTTCTAGAACATTTTGTCTTCTTTTCGATCTGAAATCCGTTTTATTTTATTTTGCTGTTTTATGACTTTTTTGAGTAAAAGAAAAATTGTCTAAAGAGTAAATACATATATATGCTGCTGTTTGAGACTCTAAACCAGGGTTCGCAAGTACTTCTACCTTAGTGTGCCAAACAATTATTTTTTTTAAAATCGACCAATTATAAGAAAGAAATACTAGTGCAGTAAAAAAAAAGGGCGGGACAAACCAGAATGATAGCAAAGAGACTGGATTTAAGAATTCAAAACATTTCTTCTACTGACCCAACGGTATCAGCTCAAAAAATCCAGGCTATGATTAAAAATGAAAGCAAAAATCTACCTTCTACAAAAACCATTAGAAGACTTCATGAGGTGGGCAAACATAGATTAGTGTGAATTGCCCTTCATAATAAAGGCAACAAAGGAAAAAGGATGCAATTTTACGAGGAACACATTTTAAAACCTTTGGAATTTTAGAGCCTTATGTGATGGAATCTGTCCATAACACAATGCTCTAAAATTCCAAAGGTTCCAATTCATGATCCGATTAAAATACAGCCATGGAAGAATGTACGTGTGGCAAAAGAAGTCGAAAGTGTTGTCTTTCAAGTGTACACAGCTCACGTTAAGGATATTAGACAAATGTCTAATGGTGTGGGGTTGTGTGTGTTCATCAGGCGTTGAATGTCAGAAATACGTTCCACAGAATGTCAGATATACGTTCATTCGTTACCTACTCGCCTGGCTAAATTATCGCATAATAATGGTGGGCACTGCGATTATTAAAAAATTGTTAAGTTTTTTTTTTGGAAGATCCAATTTTGTTATTATTCATTGAAATTAAATCTTTCTTATGAATTATGTAATTTATTTATTTTTTCATTTAATTTTCTAAGAGTTGTACTTTTTCAATGAATTAAGTTTTTCAGTTTGTTTAATTTAAGAAGAAAATGATAATAAAACTGAAGTAATAAAATAATGTAAAAAGTCTTAACTTACTTCTGGATTTAAGTATTTGGTTCAGCGGTAGATATTTTTTGTATATATTTGGATGCTCAGTGGTCTATGTTTATTTTGTTAATTTAATGCAACCATTTTCAATTTTTGTTCATAAATTTTCAAATTTTTCGCCACCAAATTAGGCTACACTGAAATTTATGCAATCTGATCCAATTCATCAAAATTCATTCAGGAAAAATCGTGAAAATTACCATCAGAATTAACCTGTCAGGGTGGCGAACAAATTTAATAAAGTTTTTAATTATTTTAACGGCTTTGAACCGAGTTACGAAAGATTCCTGTGTTTGTACTAAACACGTTGCTAAATTGTGCAAATAATTCTTGTGATTCTTCTTTTCCAAACACGTCAATATCTGCCTCAAACTTTTATAAATTGAGGAAATATTTGAAATGGGGTAATTTTCAAACGAACATTCCATGTTTTTCTTAAATAACTGCAGCTTCATCTCAAAAGCGGCAATACAGCCGAATAATATATCTAATGATTTTCCGTTTCCCTGCATTTTTTGATTTAATTCATTTAAATGAATAATGAAGTCAGTCAGAAGCTTTAACTGCATTAACCAATTGATATTGGTTGACTCCGGAGATACCTTTTTCTTATCTAGCACAAATAAACGAAATTCATCCAAACATTGAACAAACCTTTCCAATGATAATGCTCGACTAACCCAACGAATGTGATTATACATCAGTAGACCGTAGGGTTTCATATAGTGCATTCATATTCTTCATTAACTTTTTAAATAGTCTTTTCGACAAACCACAAGCAACGAAATTTTTCATAATTTTAACAACCGTTTTCAATACATGATTTAATTAAAATAATCTATATTTTGCATATAAAACATTGAAATGGAATCGTATTTAAATTCATACTCTTTGCCGATCATGCTTGGACATCCATCAGTAGCAATTGAACAGTTTTTTTCAATACTGACACTCGAATCGATTAAAGTTTTTTTGATAACTTCCAGAATATTAGCACGTACCTCTTTTTCGTTCTTGTAATGTTCTCAGTTTCAACAATTCCTCCCGCATAATTCTACCTGCAGCATAACGTGCCACAATTGCTATCCTGGCATCGGAGTTTATGTCAGTACTTTCATCAACTGTCAATGCAAACACTTCAGCTGCACGGAGATCAGATATTAACTGATCTTTAACATTTTCGTACATTTTTAAAATTCGGGCCTTCATCGTATTTCCACTTAATTGAATGCCGTGAATGTGTTTAACTATTTTATCTTTGTTATCAAAATTCTCAAAAAACTATTCTGCGCAGTTGAACTAAGAACGGTTTTAAAAAATTCCCCGCCACCAAATGCCTTTCCATATTTAGCTATTTCACTGGTTATGCAAGCATCATAATTACAATAACAACACAATCCAGAGGTGGAGTAGTGTTAAAAGTCGAGATTGTTTCATTTGTTATTTTATTTGGCTATTTTCTTTTTTATGAATAATTTTGTGGCGTGCCGGCGGAATTTTTAAACGTGCCATTTTTGGCACGCGTGCGACGCATTTGCGATCAGTGCTCTAAATGAATTTGCTTGACATTTCGTTCTCAAATCAAATTAGCCGTTTTATAGAGAATTTAGAAACCATGAAAACGAAGCTTTAAGTTTAAATTTCTGTACGACGACTCCTTGTTGACTTATTGAAGTTTTAGCGAGAAAACTATCAAAAATCGTATAAACGTGATTAAGTACGGTTGTGAAGTTTGCCCCAAAAAAAAAATCCCGTGTAGAAATTTTTAATGCAGAACAGTATTAGTATTTACACTGCTAAAATAAAATATTTGCGAAATAACTATATTATAATAGAAAGAGACGGAAATAAGTGCCACATTTTTTCATATTCAATTTATGTACTTTGCAAAGCGAAAAGAAAGAGTGAGAAATAATCGAGAAAAAATAAAACACATTAAGCTCTCGCAAATCTAATCGATGTTATAGCTTTGAGAAGTTTTAATTTAGATAAATTCTGAATATCCTAGAGTTTGTCGGAAAATTTCACTATGTCCAAATGTTAGCTTCAGGTTGACACAATCAAATAAATCTAGAGTAATTTCCATATCGAGGGGATAGGTGTCATTTTTTGCTCTCACAAATTTAATCAATTTTATTGGTTTGAGTGTTTTTTTTTTAGATAAATTCTGAATATCCTAGAGTTTGTCGGAGACTCTGGCGACCGAAGAACGGCGGGATAACCGAACATTGAGAACCTAGCAAATGTATTTAGCTCTATTGTACCACTACAAATTGCAATAGTTAGGTGTACAACATCTGCAATAGTCTGTTCTTAAAGCAATGAAATTACAGCAAAAAGAATTTTACCTCTAACGAAGCCGGCTCAAACGTTGCTTTATTGAGACAACCATTCAGATGCCCATTCGTTATCTAAATTTATTTAAACAAAACTGCTTAAACCATTAAAATCATTTTGATGAAGGAAATCAAATCGGATAATCCTGTTCTCAATTTGGATACGGCTGTTGTCTGTTATCCTAAAGCTATCATTTTCAAGTAATGGAATTTTTCGACCAACTCTACGACATTTAGAATTTATCTCGAAATCGATTTGACTAGTCAGAGCAAAAAACGATACATATTCCCTAGATATGGAAATGGCTCTAAATTTATTTGATTGTGTCAACCTGAAGCTAACATTTCGACATAGTGAAATTTTCCAACAAACTCTAGGATATTCAGAATTTATCTAAACAAATTTGATTCAATCCAATAAACTCGTCTTCATTTTTCACAACTAAAAATGATATCTTATTCTCGGTATCGTTTCGAAATTGCACCTAATTAATTTATTTTTGTCAACAAAGGCTCTTATTTTTACAAAGGTGATTTTTCCGACAAAGTTTACGATAACCAGAATTTATTTTAACAAAAATTACGCAAGCTAATAAAATCGACTAAATGTAGCAGAACTTAAAAGGATATTTGGAAACTAGGTTCATTTCATTGTGTTATCTTACAGTCGTTTTCCGACAAACTCCACGATTTTAGTAATATATTTAAAATAAAACTACTTATACCTAACGAAACGACTCCATTTACCATTGTCGTGTAAATTCCACATAGTGGCTTTCTACACAAATTTTTTTTTTTACTAGAAATTTGGAGAGGACTGCGGTTTTTATACCCGGCATTACAATATATTGAAATAAATTATCTTCTGCAAACTACTTACAAATGAAGAAAAATGGAAATGATTTTGAGAGGTATTACGAAGAATGTCAAATATTTTTTTTGAGTTTATTTTCTAGTTTTCACTCAAAATTCTTATAAGAATTTTTTTAACAGTGTATATACTAATACAGGTTTATTTTTGTTATTTGGGGCATACTTCACTGCCTCTCTCACAAATTTGCAGGTACTCTGAGATGCTTTAGAAGAAGAATTTTAATTATGGTGATAATCTCGGGGTCCTTTTAACTGAACATGGAAAAATAATTGAACATGGAAGTAACGTACAACATTTGTGTGTTTCTTGTTTTTCCACAACTGAAAAATATTTTTCTAGAGTATTTTGGTGCGAGAATTTTTTTTGAGTTAACGTCTAGTTTTTGAACCGTTTGGAATTTTGACAAAAATTTAAAAGTCTAGTCTGTATTTTTGTGAGTCGGATCCGACTTGTGTGATATAGAGTTTTGAGTTTTGTATTGAGTTCTCAGTTTTGATTTGTAATTCTTATATTAATTTATTGTAAACAATTTGACTTCTAAAAAAAGTTTAATTCGTTAAGTTATGTGTATTCAAATAAATTATATTTATACTGAATGAAATTAAACTTTGAACATATTTTTTAAATAACTTTTAGAATTTTTGTTTGGTATGAAAATTGTACGGCAATCACCTTCGTGTAAAAGTACACAACTGGTTTTGCAGATACATTTTGAATTGCATACTATACACCTTCTAGTTGGATTTGTTTTTATGCCAGTGACTATTTATTATAAAACGTAATTGTTTAGTTCTCCTGAAAGCCTGAAAGGTGAATCTTTGTAAATACCCCTTTTAGAAATACGAGAAGAACTACATTGTGGTGTGATGCATTCATAGGAATTTACAGAAAATCACTTTCTAGCTACTTTTTTTTAGAAATTATTTATATTTTAGTTTATTTTGTTATTAGAACGGATGCTGCTTTTTAGACCACTTTATACCTTTTCGAAAGATATTGCTGTTATGAATAGTTGATATCAAGTGTTCCAACCTTTTATATCTCCATGTGCGACGCAAAATGGATTTGTTCCGTAGAAAAATCATTTGCCCCCTCTGAAGATTCCAGAGTTTTTCTATTAGTAGAAAACCACGGCTCTCAATAAGTACCTTTGGTAAGCCACCACATACAAGTGTTTTCTTTTCTAATAATATAACAGCAGTAAAAACATTGTTGTAGTATTGTAACTATCTTGATATACATGATGCCAATAACCAAGATATGGCTTATAATATAATTTTTTGTAGCTTTTATCCTTCAACTGAATAGATCTCAAAACTGTAAATGTATCCAGACTCACTTTCACAAACCATTCTTACTAAAAAAACCCATATTACGTTGTATTTGCCGGATTACATATTCGGAAGCTGGAGCACCAAGTAATCCAATGGAGGCCTAATTTTACAAACTCTGTCTCCACTAGATATATTTTGTATCACTGAGATGGAAAAATGTATGAATTTGGTCGAACCTCATCCTACTCATACTTTTATGGATTATTAGTGCTTTAAATAAAGGGTCCGTTGACCAGTAATCCCTCCAATGTGATTTTTTAGTTTGTCCCATCAATAACAATAACTCAAAAAGCTTCTTACAGATCCTTAGTTGTAACTTCCGACCATGGTAAAGATTTAGCAGAATTGTTATGAATTTGTCTCCTTTGGAAGTGGTATAAATTGGTTTGAGAAACAACTAAATGAAAAAGTCGTTATTAAAAAAATGGTCGATGCACCACTTAATTCTACAGTTACACCCGAAATGTTTGAATAATCCTCCAAGGAAGGTGTAATGTCATTTTCAGTCCAATTTTCAAAATCACTTTCACACTATTAGATTCTACGACATTTATTTTTACCGTTTTGGTTGTATAATGTCAGATTCATGACTTTCCGAATCACTACAATTTATTTTGAAATGTTTTGAATTACCAAAATTGTGAGAAAAATCAAAATATCAAGAAAAATATTTTCTGTATTATAAAGCGGCCAGGACTAAACAAGATAACACGTGTTTCGTGACCGGTGGTCAATAAAGTTTGGGCTTGAAATGATGAGTTGACTCGCCACCGGTCCACAATGTGTTAACAAATCACAATGGATAATTGAAATACACTTGATTCAGTCATTTATCGCAGGCATTGCTTAGTATGTGACGGTACAATTTCGATTTTCAATGACACTACTGAGTAATGATGTTGCAGGCGTGTATTTAAGTGAGTTAGGTACTAGTCGTGACTCCAGGATCCCATTATTATAATAAACTTCGAATTTTTTGAAAAAATATCAACAGAACTTGTTGTTTGGTACTTCATATGCTTTAAATAATTGATTTTCAAATCCTTATAAAAAGAAACTTTCTGGCAATGATGGCTGTGTTTTGGTTTAGTTCAACCGCTTTAAAATCCACAAAAAATTTAATATAATTAATAGCGTTAAACTGTATAACTTAGTGCATGCTGTTGCTACTGAGCCCATTTGCGCGCTTGGCTCCATAACTGCATCGATCCCAGCCTCATTAAACCGATATTATCGCCTTTCCAAACGGCAATTCAGGATATAAATATTAAATTCCGTCTGAATTCACTCAACCAAATACGTCTCTCGCCTTTCAACAAATCTCAAAAGGTTTCTAGCAAAATAGCAAATCGCTCTTGCGCCATCATACGATAAACTGTCAATTGACCCATGTTGAAGGATTGTCACCGTCTAGAAGAAATTTTGTTTGGTGAACAATTACGAGTTTTAACCCTTATGATTACAATCACTTACCCGGGTAAGTTTTCGTGTTTATTGACCAAAATTTTGTGGATTTAGGTGACTTATCAGCTTGAAATCTTTAATATCTTAAAAATTATTTGTTTTAGATTAGATTGTGCCAAAATGTATTTATCAATTTAAAATAAAAACAAATTATCATTCATTACTAAGAGTATGGAATTATATGGACATATCCGGGTATGCTGGTTGTAAAGTTGAAGGTTAAGTTAAGTGAGTAACTCACTAGCAATTTGCAGAGCTTCACAACGGAATGGTGTGGAATATACGACGCTGTTTTGACCGTTGCCTCCTTACCAAATTAGTTTCACCGAGATGTTCCTTTATCATTAGACCAAGCGGCCACCTCGCAAAGGAATATGATCTTTTATCAGAACAATGTCAACAACTTTGTTGTTCTCGTGTTCCCTTTATTCCATTTGTGACGCTGTTGCATATTATTCAAATATTCAATATAATATCGCTTCCAAAAGGTTTGGATTCTCGATCGCACTACCATCCATCTATAGTCCGGCAAAGTCAATAACGGTGTTTTCGAAACGGCAAGGGTGAATCTCGTGCTTGGGCGGCTGACTTATTAAAATTGCGATTAAAATCGGCCCAGGATGATGATTCGAGTTATGTGTGTCTCATGCTACTCTGGCCACAATCACTTCTTGTTGTGGAAGTACCATTGAGTGTTTGCCGTCAAAATTGTAATTCTTATTCTGCAGGCGGCCTCCTACTCTCAGAATCTCGTCATCGTTGATGAATGGAGCAAGTGACAAAAGATTTAATTTATTCGAAAGTCTCCGTATCTGCTTCGAACTATTCTCGTTGTATCCACTTAACACGAGATATGTTTTTCATAGGTCGGCTCCGTTACTGTTCGTCTCTTGGTTTCCAAAATTCCATCGCGAAGGCTTCATTTGTTATATGTTCGATCTCGTTGCTCATTGGTCACAACTTTTGCGGCTGGTGTAACCAGTCTGGTAGTTTCCACCATTATAGAGTGCTCCTGCGTTCGATTGGCGATAAATGTCTTCTAATGCGGAGGATGTATAGAAAGGAACAATAATACGAACGTTGAATCAGTCCACGCAAAATATTGTACGTCACTCGATAAGGTCTCTTTAACCGTCAACATGAACTTTGTTAGAAAATGGGCACATAGCTCTAGCAGTGGTGTTAAGATCTGATTAGTCGGGCCACTTTTGTCCTAGATGTCAATAACTAGCTTGTGATTTCACCATCCTCTTTCACCGTTCAAATGTATATTACTGCACGGTAGGCCACTTCACTCGCAAATGAGAAACCATGGATTTGGACATTTCCGCTGTACTACTACGAACCCCGTATAATTTTCCTCCGTTTCAGTTAATTTATCATCCCGGTTTACCTTGATAAGCGATTGTTTCTAACACAAGACTTTCACTATTGTTTCTAACACAGAATTCCGATGTTATTTTTCATTTCGTAATCGCACCACATCTCTCTACCAGTACCTTGAACGTGAATGTTTATTTTCCTGGAAAGCCACTGTAGGCCAATTGTTTGGCCGTGGAAAAGTTATCATTCACCGCAATCTCGTTTGCCTCCTTAGATAATTCTGCAACATTTGGTCACCATTTCGTTAAATGAAACCCTCCTCTCATCAATGTTGACGTTAACCTTTCTTTCACATCGTTGGCTTTCTCTATGTCACTTCTGCCGGTGAAAAGCTTGTCTACATAAAAATCTTCGAGATTGTGCTGTTTGATGGTATCTTCCTCAGAAGATAACAACCGTTTGCTGTAGCATCCTAATTGCGACACATGCTGAGCAAGACAAATGCTAGAGCAAAACTGACCTTGGTGAGATGATATTGTCTTACGATTTCTTCTGGATTTTCGTGGAACCTTGTGTCCGTGCACCTCGCTTGGTGGTGTTCTGACGGGTTTTATTTTCAAATCGTCCTTTTTCATTGATGATATCGAATTTAAATCGAGTGACCATTCGCTGTCTATCACAACTACTTCCGAGGCATTAAAAAAGTAGAGAATGCCCCTTGGTGGCTGTTTAAACTCCTCGACTACTTTTGACTTAATGGATCTGCAAAATGCGAATTTACTAAGTTTGTCTATTGCTGTTAAGACCAATTTACTCTCAGTGGAGCAGAAATTTGTGTGGATTGCTTTCGATGCAAATGTTGCAGCGTTTAACAAGTAGTTTGATTTTTCTGATGAACTGACAGGATTGGTTCTTCTTGTTGATTTTCTTCCTGGATATCTTGAACTATAGCTTTGTGAGAATCGAATTTTATAATATTGTTGAAATGTAACGGATATATTTCTTGAGTTTTGCCCATTAAGGGTTCCGTGGTTTTGATGCCGTCTAGCGTATGAGGATTAAGGTATCTTTTAAAAAATTGATAATATCTGTTTTTGAAAAATTCGGTTCTGTAGATTGATGAGTTGATTTCTGAATACATCAAGGGGTGCATCGACCATAGGTATAAGGTTTTACGCGGAACTATCGTCACTATAATTTGTTTCAGTTACTGCGTTTACCTTTGCAGAAATCTTTGCAGAAAGTGCTTGTAGCAAGTCTGCTGAACCTCTCATCCTTAGTAACCGTGGTAAGTCTCCCTTAAAACCTGAAAGTGCCCACCTGCTTGTCTCGATATGCCTGTGTCTTGATCTGGGCTCATATTCTTTGAACCCATAATTTATTTAGAGTTAGTAAAAGGTGTAGATATTCCTTTTGGTAAAACTCGAGAACTGTGAGATGCGCTTCTGGGTGAGAGTAGTCATTTAATGCTTTAAAGTCCCAATAAAGTCTCTTTTATCGGCATAGTGGAGAGTCACGCACTTCGATTTTTTTTCAGTTTATAGGGCTTTTATGACTCTAATGCCGTATCTGTATTACCGGTAATTTTGTTTCGCACCATACAGAGTATGCCATAGTACGTTGGTGCACTCTTGAGATCAACAATATTTTAGAAATTTTGTGATCGCTTTTCTTCCAAGAGTTGAACTCCCCTGGTTGAGCAGAAAATTGACGCAGACAGTGGAAGCTTTTGAGATATTGGCCAAAAACTGGAAATAACTTATATTGCCGAAGAAAATCAAAAATACTAATCCATAAATTTGTAACACGTTGTCCGTGTGTGAAGGGCAAATTTTACAAAATTTAATTAAAGCCTCAGCTACAATGCATCCGCTCCGCTCCGTTCCGCTTTTCCGTAAAAATTTAAATTTGACATGTTGTATATAATTTCCATTGAAAACGGAAAGGTCAGTTACAATGGAGCGGACAAGACGGACCGTTTAATTTTTAAATTAAATTAAAATTTTACGTAAGAGCGGAAAGCATAACCTCAACAACTACTTGACAGAAGGGATTGACAGACTCAGATCGTCACATCATGTGAAAATGGATTTTGATATAGAAAATTTTATTGAAGAAATTAAAAAGTTCTCTGAGTTATACGACAAAAGTAATAAATACTATATGGACACCAAAAGGAAATTAAAAATTTGGAATAATTTAAACAAATTATTTTCAATCGATGGTATGTACTCGTATATACATGTTAAAAACTTTAATTTAAATTAGTGAACTGAGATGCACAAAATAACTTTTAGTATTACAGCAAAAAAAAATGGTATTATTTACGAGATAAATTTGTGCGGGAAAAAAAAAATTCTCCATCATCGGGATCGGGTGCGGTCATCGCCCCTCAATGGGAATTTTATCCTCTCATGGCTTTTTTATCGGATCGTTTAAAACCCAGAAGGTATGATTAAATGCATTATAGTAAGAGATTTAAAATAAATCAAATATTTAAAATATTTATATTTTTGTAGGATGGTGGAAAATTGTAGTTTGATGGAAACATCCAGTGACGAAGATGCAATTAATGTTACTCTTACAGAAGAGGATTCCTGTTCATATAACGAATCTTCATCATCATCTTTATTAAATGCACAAAAACACGAAAATCAAGAGAAGATATGTTACAAGATGAATTCCGATGTACGTTGAAACAATTTCAAAATAAAATTAAAAGTAAAAACATTGATGATGATGAAGATGAGCTTTTTTTAAAATGTATCAGGTGTTCCATGAAAAAAATTAATACACAAGAAAGAGATTCATTCAAAGTTGGCATGCTAATGCAAGCGCAGGAGGCTATAAGAAATAGCAAATAAATTTTTTAAACATATTTTTTTTATTTTTATTTATTGTATATATTTTATTATTTTAACAATGAAATTGAAATTGTGATACTCGTAGTAAATGAAATATATTTTGATAATCAAAAATTGATTTATAAATTTATTCGGGAATACTGAAATGATACAGCTCCCTCGTTGCATAAATAATTTTTCATCTCGTTTCTTAAATTAAAAGTATATCTGATTGCATTTTTTGATCCCATTCGCGCTGATTCCAACGGATTTATGTTTCGTTTCCATTCACCGTCGTGTAAAACACAAAGTTCATCCTCCCAATCCAGGAAGTTGTTAGCACAATATTTTTTCGCAGAATCATTCAACTTAACAAAGTTATGGAGCGCGACTGTAGCTAAAACTACCCTTGTGACATTTTCTGGGTTCATATGAATGGTGTTTAGCAAAATTCTCCATCGGGCTACGAGTATGCCAAAAGCGTTTTCAATAGTTCGTCGTGCTCTGGATAGCCTATAATTAAAAAATTCTTGTTCGTCATCAAAATTTGACCCATCAGGGTAGGGTCTCATAATATTTTTAGTTAGTGGGAACGCTGCATCCGCCACGAAATAATGAGGAAACAGCTTTGTACTGTTTGGTAGGTAACAATCTTCGGATAGTGGTAATATGTTGTTAAATAAATTATTGCCAAATTTGGATTGTTTAAGCACTCCTATAAAACACAAGAAAATTAAAGATCTTTCATCAACATAGTTATATCAAACCTACATCCGTCACTTTGGCTACCATATGCACCGACACATGCGTGCGTAAAGATACAGTTGGCCACATCACAAGCGGCCAGAAAAATTATTCTAAATGTTTTTTTATAATTGAAGTAAGAAGAACCGCTTCCTGGTGGACATCTGATATTAATATGTTTGCCATCAATTGATCCAGCACAATTTGGCATGTTCCATTTTGCACCGAAATCACTCGTTATGCTTTTGTAGTCATGTTCGTCGGGCTGAGAAACATACAAAGGCGATAAAACTCTCCATATGACCTCACACGTTTCCAAAATAATTTTTCGGGCTGTCGATCTACCAATTTTGAATGCCCACCAGAGAAATTTTGAGCTCACTCCTTGAGATAAATAACTATAATAAAATAAACATTATTTAATAAAGATTATTTTATATATGTACAATCCATTTTTATATTTTTTAATACTTACGACAGCGTGAGTCCCAATCTTGCTTCAAAATGAATTGGCTCGCGAATCGATTTTTTTGCCAAATGTTCTTGAAGTAGTCCAAGTAGCATTTCATACACTTCCCGTGGCATTCTTGTTTGGGAGAAAAGCTCCTCGGAGTCTAATTCCTTCATTCGTAAAAATGTTGTGTTGTAATATCTATCTAAAGTTAAAGGTCGTACTCACCATCGCCACGGTTTAAATGTTTTTCGATACTTTATGTATAAAATATATAAATCGCACAGCAACCCTAAAATTTCATAATCCTCCAAGACGTTTTGCTTACTTTGATAATGTGATTTTGACAAGCGGAACGGATACATTGTAACTACAATAGCGAACGGAAAAGACGGAACGGAAACTATTTTAGAAAAACGGGATGGAACGGAGCGGATGCATTGTAGCTTAGAATGAGCCTTAAGAAATAGCCGTATTCTGTAACCGATGGCTTGATTAACTGAGCTTGCAACTGGTTGCACACCGATAATTAGGGTAGCGTCTAGCCGGATGGGTGGGTCCCGTTAACCACATGCAAGCAGCCATCATTACGCAATTTATTACGATAAGTGTGCAAAAATCTAAGCAAAAATGCCGAATGTTTATTGGAGGCCTGAATTACATATCCCTACTGAGTCATCTACCCCACAAAATTTAAGTGTGACTTAAAACATTATGCCACTCACTTAACAAAACAAAACATTATCTTTGCCGTAGTAATACACTCCGAACCAAACCATATGGGGCTATACGTAACCGACCGTATTTTCAGAAAGGCGAAGTGGATTTGCATTATCCCAAAAAAAATCTATTCACAAAAAAAATATACGTAACTAAAACAAGCTTTGACGAACTAACTAAATTACGACTACTAAACCAATTTAGCAATTAAAAATATTAATTTATAAATTTAGTGAATAAAAAAAATTATAGTCCTAAGACAATTATATGAATGAAAACTAGTGCATCCACTATAAATATAATATAAATACATAAGAAATTAAAAATTACGTCACCGATTACGTTGTTAGTGCTGATGTTCCCGCTTCTTCGTGTGCTGTTGAAATTTGACTGACCTTCATATAATTAACTGCACATTGATAAACGTTAGACAAAGAGGCTATAAGTCGTCCAATAAAATATCGCCGAAGATTAATAATACACCTAACCGGTGTGTAAAAATAGTTTCCCCCTCTGGCCCTATTCTGGCTTTCCCTGAGAATAGGGAATTGGGAAAAATATTTTCATAGCTTTTTTGTCTAAATTGTATTTTTCTGGCCTACTGGGGGAACATGATTGGTGTAAATATTTTCGAAATAAAGTTAAATGAGAACATATTTTTCCCTACAAAAATTTTTCGGAACAAAAGTTTCCCAAATCACTTTGTTTTGAAAATTATTGCACTAAACTTATTCTTTCAGTAGGCCAGAAAAGTATAATTTTAACAAAAATGCTATGAAAATATTTTTCCCAATTCCCTATTCCCAGGGAAAGCCAGAATAGGGCCACTGGTATAATTTTCACTTACACGGGGTCTGCACTATGCAAAATCGCTGACACTTTTTCTCATGATATTTTATGTATGTTTATGTTTTTTTCAATGTATTGATAAATAATTATCCAACAAATATCATAACTGGGCATTTTAGTCTCATAATAATTTCTCCAAATGTCAAAAAATCCGGAAACATTGTCAACCAATTTAATAGATCTTTATGTTAAAACTTTTATAATTTTATAATTATTATTACGTAGTTTATTTATTTACTATAAAGACACAATATATATATTTACATATAAACCAGGTTTTTTTTTTATATTTATTTTCACTATCAAGAATTATTTAATTAGCTTGTATTTTTTTTTACTTATGAAAATTTGGTTTTTATTTATTTTCTTAGTTTTAATATTCTTATATTTAATATACATCATAATAACTTTGTAAATTTTCTTTGGTGTTATTTATTTCCACAATAATAACATGTATATTGATCAACTCATTAAAAACTGACCTCCCACATTTTTTCGTTCGTGGTATTTAAAGCTTTGGTTGGGTTAATCCCGTTTTTATTTATTAATTTTTTCTTATAACTCGTTTTCCCGGTGGTTGTTCTTGCCTATTCGTTTTGTTTTCGTTTATCGTTTACATGTTTACCCCTTTCGTTAATCATCAAGTTTAGAACCAATACATTTATACAAAACACAATTTACCACTATAGAAGGGAAGTACAACAAACTAACCGCGGGCTAAATCACCTCCGAAGAGTAAAATCGACATTTGTTACAGTTCCCTCCAGTTTAAAATTTATTTATTTCGTGTAAAGTGTACAGATACCATTTTTCATAAGGACTGGTTATGAAATGGTCAGTTTAGTCCAGCACGGACAGATCCTAGAATTGTGTCCCAAACTTACTTTAAAATCCTTGATCAATACTACTATCCAGATTTCATACCACCATTTTCACCAATTACATAATAAAATTTATTCACTTTAGTGATAGCGCTGCCTGTTGCAGCGAGTAGCATAATCTTTTAATTTCCACTTATACAGTATTCCTCAGTACCTGAAGTAAGCGTCTCATTTTCTATTCTGCTATTTCTGATAATAATCGGAATAATACCTCAAAGTTGTTCATAACAACAACAGTCCCAGAACTACCATTTTAAACAGTATGAACTAATATTAAAATATAAGTGAATTTTATTTTATATCAGGGAACAATATTTTCCAAACGTGTTTTTAAGAACTACCAGTATAAATAAACCCCCACAGTTGTTTTGAAAATCATAGTTTCTAACCAAAAGTTTGTTTACAGCATCCATGCATATATACGACTAGAAAATCAATTTTAATGTTGCCACAATTGAAATTTATTTGGCGCACACTGTACAAGCAAACAAACAGAAATATTAAAAATTATTTTTAGTTCATATTAAACTACTTGGAAATATAAATAGAGCGAAATTAAATTAAATTTTATTTTATTTATTTTTGGTATATAAACTTTCATAAGTTCAGACGTTGTTCTCTCGATTTACAAATCTTATTATTATTTGTGGTGTGCGTTGTTGTTGCTAGTGATCCTTTTTCTTGTCTACTATATTTTGCTTGATTTTCTAGAAGACGAACTAAAATGTTATTTTAGGTTATGAACATATATACTATTTTCTTATACCATGCGTTATTTATTTTCTGAGGAACGTAAATAATAATAAAATACTGAGGTAATTTACCGTAAATACATTTTATGGGGTTCCATGTCCTTCTGAGTACATAATAACTAAATACGTTTTATGTATACACCAACCAATTAACGTTTGTAATATTAACATTTTAATATCATAAAAGGGATAATGATGGAATGGATCTATAAAGGATGTCGAAATGGTTCTCGACTTGGTTTTGTTGTACACATATAATTGATGTAGCTGTCTGGTTTTATTTTATCCTATAACCAGATAGGTATGCTGAAATTTATATTACATTTCATAACAATAAGCGGATTACAGAAGGAACACCAAATTTCATAACGTATATACTAGGATTATATTATATGTAAGGCATGGTAATATATAGAGATGTACATACCACAATCCAGTAAAGTAGAACCCAACCAAACAGTTACACCAAATATATACAAATCCATATACATAAATTTTTTATGGATTTTAAGAATTATTAAAAAATACCAACCAAATATTCCGTCATTCTTGGAATCATAATTTTTAGAAACCAATTCATCATGAAAATTAAATCGAAAGTAAAACAACATATAAAGTGTAAAAGTAGGTTTCCACCCCCTAGGGGTATATAACATATACAAACAAAATATAATAAACAACATAAAAAACTCTTTGAATTTTAATCAAAAATTTCATCTGAACACAAAACTAAGAACAACAAAAAAAATTCTTCACCTTGTAGCGAGACACTAACTTTCTGTGCTTTCCAAATAATTTTATCATTCTATGGCTCCGAAAAAATATATTTTTTTTAACTCGACTCCATAAACTTTAGGCAGAAAGTTAAAAAAAAGTAAAAGAAAATCAGACAAAATGAAATATTCATTCTGTTTTTCCTAGAATACACAACCTGATATAATAATAAACAAGAATGAAGAAACAAACGATTTGAAGATGTATACAACTTAAAGATGAACGAACGAAAAACATATAACACTCTCGTCAGTTATATGACATCGTATCAGGTTACAATTTTAAATCCCAACAACTACGACGTACCCTACTCGTTATCAGTTCAATCATAAAGTTTTCCTTTAACTTAATACAAAAATAAACTTCACAACTGTTATGACTTTCAGAAACTATTTTTGTAGTTGTGTGTATATAGTCTTATATTGGAAAATACTTTTTAATTCAACACAAGAAACGGAACCAAAATTGAACAAATTTTATATAAGTTTTATTAATTACGACTTGAAGTAATTTGAAAGCTTTTTATGGTTTTGAGATTTTATAATTGGTATAAACTTGAAGAAAAGTTTTTTTTTATACTTCTTTTGTACATATACGAGTACATTGGAGTACAACAAAGTGTATGATTTTGACATTTTGCCCAACAACGAATTTAGAACATTGTATGTACCTTTAAAATGTATCTATATAACCTTTTCAAATATTACTGAATGAAATATAACCTTGACTGTGAAAACAGGTGTGGGATATACTCGTCCGAACGATTATGGGATCATCGACAGATGAATTCATGTGTAAAATGAGTAAAAAATAAAACAACCTGGAATTTGTCTAGACAGTAAATATATAACTTTCACATTTAACACAATTCGTATTTATAAACAATTTTCAATGTCGTTAAATCTGTCTAGTACATGTGATCAAAATTTATATTTCCTATCTACTACCTACTTAATTTAAAATTGCGATATACATTGCCATTTGCCTTCCATAACTAGCCAATCATATGGATGCGGATCATATGGATGCGGATCATATGGACCCGGAACATTTTTATAAAGCTACACGAATGAGTGTTAATCATTTTATACTTTAACTAAACCTATTAAACAATACCTTGGAAAAACACTCCCAAGGAACTCCAATTAACGTAGAAACTCGACTGGCTGTTATACTTATGTAAGGAAATATGGAACATAGATTTATATAAAGTATCTACAGGGAATTTATATATGTACATACCTATATGTAATTTATCTTCTTCTAGATATCTTGCCCATGGTTGTTCCACACAAATGCTTGCTTGGAGCTTTAAGCTGGGTATATCTACCGTACGAGAAATAATCTTAGAAACATGTGACGCATTATGGAAGCTTAGCGGTGTCTACGTTTCAAAACCGACCTTTGCTGAATGGATCATAATATCACATGATTTTGAGATTAAAACGGGTATGCCAAATTGTCTGGGATCAATCGATGGAAAGCATATCAATATAAGATGCCCACCGAAAAGCGGTTCACTATTTTTTAACTACAAAGGGCATCATAGCGTCGTCCTCTTAGGTGTATGTGATTCAAATTATTCATTTACAGCCGTCGATGTCGGCGCTTATGGCAGGTAGAGTGACTCAGGAATTTAAAAAAAACAGCGGGTTTGGGAAACAATTGGCCGAAGGAACTCTTCACATTCCAAAAACTAAAAAATTGCCAGATTCGGAAATAGATTTCCCGTTTTTCTTCGTTGGAGACGCTGCATTTCCATTAAAAAAATATAATGCGCCCTTATCCCGGAAGATGTCTTTCTGAAGATAGGGAAATGTTTAACAAACAACTGTCGCGCGCAAGAATCCGAATCGAGAATACTTTTGGTATCTTATCAAACAGATGGCGAATTTTAGGGACCACAGTAAATATGCATCCTAACAATGCACAAAAAGTTGTTCTGGCGACTATTGTGTTGCATAATTTTTTGATGCTACAAAAAAGTGAGATGTATTGTCCAGAGGGTTGCGTCGATAGAACAGAAAATAATATTAATATTCCTGAAAGCTGGCGAGATGTGGGTGAGCTACTATCGCAACATAGAATTTTTAGAGGTAATCGATCAAGCCGTGAAGCATTCCAGAATAGGGATATTTTAAAATCATTTTTAACACAGTGGAACCGTTAAACATATGCAAACATTTATTTAAAAATATTTCGTTTATAGATTAAAAAATTGAATAAAACAGTTATTGAATTCAAAAAAAATTCTTTATTATATTATACAATTCAGTCTAAATTTTATTTAGTAAATGGAACGTTAGTTATTTTTGTACTCACCTATACGGCTGTATACTAAATTTGAGACATCCATCTCCAGGTCATCTAATATGTTTGACGGCAAATTTGTATTCTCAATTTTTATTACAAGGGATGAAAATAACATCGAGGTAGAAGTATTCTTTTCTTGTGTATTTGATGCTGAATTGATTTCAATAATAGCCTTAGATGCCTTATCTAAAAATCGGAAAAATCATTTTGAATTTGGTCTCTATTCGAAGACGCGGATGATTTTCTTTTTCTCGCTGGCGTTGACGTTATTACTTCATCTAAATCGATGTGTTCATTAGCTTCTCTACTAAAATCAAAAGAACTGTCATCAAAAGTATCACATTTACTGATACTACTCTCTACAGCTTTAAAATTTCCCACTGTTCTAAAAATATAAATCAGTTGGAAACAATTTAATTAATATTTAAAGTTTATAGCTAATTCAATTTCAGCCTAGAAAGTGGTGTATTTCCAGATGTTTTCAAATCAGCCCTTGTAATTCCAATTCATAAGAAAGGTGATGTGCTATTACTAAATAATTATCGACCTATTTCGTTGCTAAGTTCCTTCTCCAAACTATTTGAGAAAATAATAAAACGTAGATTGCTCGGTTATCTCGAGAAAATCAATTTTTTTAGCCGTAGTCAATTTGGTTTCTTAGCTGGAAGATCCTCTGAAGAAGCACTACTACATCACCTCAGCTATGTTTACTCGGCTTTTAACAATTCGCAAAAATCCGCTTCGTTATTTTTAGACATTGCAAAAGCGTTTGACACGGTGGATCACGAGGTTCTTGCAAACAAATTATTAAATATAGGTATCAGAGGTAAAGTTTTTGACTGGTTTGTTAGTTATTTCAACAATCGTAGCCAAATTGTTAAAATAAATGATAAATTTAGTGAACCTGGTTACTTAAATTGCGGCGTTCCGCAGGGATCAGTATTAGGACCTATTCTATTCTTAATCTACATAAATTCTATATTCGACATCGATCTTCTGGGGCACACCACTGCATTTGCGGACGATTTAGCATTAAGTTACACTTCAGCAAACCCTTCGGAATTACAGAACCTAGTTTGCACAGACTTAGTGAATCTTGGTAATTGGTTTTACTACCATCGCCTGGCTCTTAGTAATAAATCCAGAGTAATGCTTTTTGGTCAGGCCGCATCTCCCAATTTTAAGGTTTTGTATCATGTTCCATTTTGCTCTGGACACTCATGTTCATCACAGTGCTTTGAAATTTCCCTCGTATATGAGTTTAAGTACTTAGGAGTTACCATCGATTCGCAGTTGAAATGGAATTCTCATCTCACCATTGTCAGAAAAAATGTTATTACTGCGACTTATAAATTCTACCATCTGAAGCAATTATGCCCACCGTCAACACTGCGAGTTCTATATCATGCACTAGTTGAATCTATTATTATGTATGGTATATCAAGCTGGGGTGGGATTTATTTTTCCAATATAAAGGACCTATACATCTCACAAAAACGGATTATTAAATTGATTTATTGTCGGCCTTTAACAACTCCAACAATTCCCTTATTTCGAGATTTGAAATTATTACCTTTGAGATATCTCTATGTTTATAAGGTATTAAAGATGTTTTTTGTTCGGAGTTCCAGTTTCCATAGTCGTATTCATCACACGTATACTTTAAGGAATCCGAACAACTTTGCCGGTTTACGTTGTAATAATGAAAGGTTCAGAAGGTCTTACTTTTATATGGGATTGTATTGGTTTCACAAATTACCAATAGAGTTGAAATTCATTCCGATTGGCCGCAAACACTATTTTGATAAAATGATTCGACATTGGCTGATTAATATAGACAACATTGAAACCTACTTCTAATTTTTCTTTTTTGTATTGTATTCACTAAATATGAGCTGGAATTTTAATTTTATTGTATGTATTATTTATTTATTCTTTTATGATAGTTTTTAATTTATTATTTTTATTTGTACACTTTTGGCAACCTAAATTTCATGATTTTTTTCTTTCTTGCTCCCCCACAGGTTCTATAAACCTATTAGGAGCTCTAACTTTATTAGAAATAGTTTATGATTTGTATTAATGTATGTAACCTGTTTTTTTCTAAATAAAGAGAATAATAATAATAATAATAATAATAATTACTCTCTTTGATTTTCTACGTTATCCAGAAAACTTATCAGCTCATAATATTTCCATTTTTTTTCCTATTTCATTATATGGATCGAGAGCAGCGCCACCGGACGGTTCAATTCGACGGGCTTTCTTATATGTGTCTCGTAGGCTTTTCCACCGGGTTTTACAAATACTTTCTAAGGTTTAAAAAATTAGTTTTTCATTTATTCAATTTAATTTAATAAATATTAATAATGCTATACATATCTGTCGATTTCAGGTTAACTACGCCAAATCTTGTGTCTTTGATATCCGTTCTTCGGTAATATTCATGTTCCAAATCAAATATAATTTTATTTTCTCTTACGAGCTCCACTAATTTTTCTTCGAATAACATTATTTAATACAGTGAAACTTGTCAAAGCCGGAATCATGCGGGGCCGAATAAAATTTCCGCCACTGGGAAGTTTCCGTCTCTCGAAAGTTCTTAACCAATTTTTTTCTAAATTAAAGTCTAGTTTTAGGTTTCAATGTGCATACATAGTACGTATTTTGTTTAATACAATACATACCAAAAAATTCAGTTAGGTATTGAATGCAACAAGAAGCGTTGTTAAAATAAAAATACATATTTATATTTATACATAATTGTATGTACATATATACACACTAGTATGTACATACATAAAAATATATTTAAAAAAAATAATTCACCTATGTAATATAAATTTAAAGAAATAGTGCAAATCTAGATAACCGCGTTTAAAAAATTATACATCGTTGCTTTCGTCAGTCTACTAGTTGCACATTTGGAAATGATGAATAATTTAGACTCCTCGGGCTTCCTCCAGATGCTTGATTATCGCGGTTTTGTTAGCAGTTAAAATATTAGCTTCGCCGATAATTCAGCACTGTCCGAGTTGTTTCCTATTTCGTAAGATCTTACAAATGAAGAAGCTGAGCGGGACTTCAACTCATTCAATATTACGTCATTTTCAAAAATTACTCATCGTCAATTGCTATTAAATCAAACGCATTATTGTTATATGATCGCCTTATGTAGCCGGGATCATATTCTGCAATTCTCTTGTTGGAATAGGATCATCTTCGACTGTTTCAACAAATTCGTCCTAAGCAAATCCGCATTTTTTTAAACATTTAGTGATTTGTTCTAGTTTAGTTTGTTTTATTGAATGCACAATAAAGTAAATTGCTTCCAATATATTGGTCTGTTTCGTTAAATTAGGTGCTTTTGACACTGTATCCACTGCAGACAACAGTTTTTGAAACAAAACTTTTCTATAGTTGAATTTTAAATTTGCAATTATACCGGCATCTAAAGGTTGTGGAAAAACTGTAGTATTGGCCGGAAAAAATATCAATTTTATATTTGAGAAATTTTTGCGTAGATGATACGTTGCGTTGTCGAGAAACACCAAACTGTTTCTGTTTTGCTTGATCATTTCGTAGTTAAGACCCCGTAGAAATTGTTCAAAGATCGTAGATGTCATCTATGCTTTTTTATTGAAAAAATATTCGACGGGTAAAGATCTTTTGTCTATTCTTTTAAAGGCACCTGGATTATTCGAATAACTATTAAAACGTATAGAATTCGATTCCGCCTTACACAAGTACCAAATATTGAAAACTTTAATTTTCGTTCCAAAAAGTTGTTCCGGCTTCCGGGTTTGAGAAGTTTCCGGTATATACAAGTTCAATTTAGAATAAAATTTCATTCTGGGGAAAATATTTCCGTGTAATAAAAGTTTCCGGCACATCAAAGCTCCGGCTTTGACAAGTTTTATTGTATTTAATAAATTTAAAATTGTGTGAAAAAAATTGAATATTGAACACGCAAAACGGAAACAAAAATATGACAGCTCAAACTTTTTAATACCAACTTAAAGACAAATAAAACAGTTGGCAACATTGTACCGCCGGCGACGAAAATAGAAATAGACTATAAATTTTTGTCAACGAAAAAATCGTCGTCGCCTGCGTCGATGGTTGTGTTTGTATTACATGTTTTACGTGTTTTGTAATATGACAGGCGATTTCGCTCGCCGCCTTCGCCCTTGTTCTGTTTTGTGCTTACGGAAAGTAAACTTTTTACCGTTGAAGGATATTCGAATATTGAGTTTTGGCAACGCTACTTGTTTAACATTTCTGAATAATATTTGAGTGTAGTTGGAGAAGAGAGAGTGTTTTTGAATCATATCAATTCCCTCCAGTTTCGAATCTAATGAATATTCTAATTCAACTGGAAATGAATTGGTAAATGATGATTTAATAATTTTAATTTTCATATGTATGTTAAACCTTTATTTTGTATTTCGATTAAACCAAGAAAACGATACGCGCAAACCGGATAATTGGAAAGTAAACGTTCGAAACTGAAATTACCAATTGCAGGTTTAGAATTCACAAACCACAAAGGTCAAGTTTGCCCTAAAAGACAAGCTAAGAATTTAAAGAATTGGTTAACAAATAAGTGAAGCTAAGCAAAAAATATCTTTTGATGATTATTATTCACGTAACCAAGCTGGGGTATACAGTTTTATATCGAAAACCACCGAACGGATTGGCACGTTATTTTTTTAATTTTCATGGGAGAAAATAGAATAGAATCAAATGAATCATCTGTTAAAAGCAGTTATTATCGGCATATCTTCAAAACACGCTTTAACTTGGATTTTTTCAAACGCAAATATGATAAATGTGGCCTATGCGAATTGTTCATAATCGACAAACATAAAATTAAAGGAGACGATATGTTGACCATATTGCCTTAAAAGTGGCAATGCGGTAGTTAAAGGAAAAATATATGGAAAGTGCGGTACCCATTCTGCTTCGACATGCAAAACGTCATAACATGACTGAAAAACAGCACTGATGAATCGTTTTACCTCTCCAAACTCAACGTTTACAACCTGACGGCACAGTTATTCACCACGTAAGCTATTTATTGCGCCTATATGAAATGAAGCCGCACCATGGGACGTACAGACAATGATATAGCATCGGCCTTTATTCAAACATTTGCCATTCAATATTTTCATCATTCAATGCACAGCCAAATTTAAAAGACACTTTCAGAAAACGATTTTTTTTTCACCAACCAAATCGCTCTACTGGACAATTAAAAATTTTGAGTTGTGTCACTGTCACCAAACCAACGATATGAAGTACATGCAACCCCAATTTAAAAATCAGAATCAAATCCTCCCAACTGCAGTTAAACAAAGTTCTAAATGACCGCTTACAACCTTGTTACATTCCTCTAATAGGGTTAACATTTACGAAAGGTTATAAGTGCAAGATAATTTTTGCACTTTTTAAATTTCCTTCGCAAAATTTCTAGAAATAGTAGAAGCTTTTAGAAAATTGATAATTAAATATAAATGAGTTCCAAAACCAAATTAGAAAATGATGTCTGATTAAAAAAATAAATCCATTTGAAATTTCATTTCCCATTTTCTCTCTCCAAAGAACTCTTTTATTCTAATGTCGCTCCTGCTGTCGGGATTCGAACCCGGTACCTCTCTATACAAGCACAGTAAATACGTTTTCTTCCAATCCATTTTTTCAAAATTAGTCGATTTTTATGATTAGATATCTGGCAACCCATCCACTCTAATTCCTAGGGACTATAATCATAGCCACCTAGAGGAGAAGCTTTGGTTCTTTCTCAAATAAAAACCGAAATGATTAATTTGAATTTATAAACCAGTGCGTGGCCAAAACATCTATTATGTTATTTACTACCGTATTTACTTCAAGCCACAATCGGCGTTTATATGTTTTACTATAGGCACCTCCAAAAACAACACGTTTCAAAACTAAAATTTTAATGGTTTCTTTCGCCTCAAGACACTTATTGGTGTACAAATTGAATAACTCTTCATACAACTAACATAATTTTATTATCACTTAGAACTTGTTATTGTTGTAACTGTTTAATTGGATTTTAGAAAGATATGTTGAAAATCAATTTACATGCCTTTCACTAACGCACACATTAAAGTTGCTGAATTCTAAAGCAAACCATTAAAATTATGCATCTCTTTAATTTATTTTCATTAATTAAATATTAAATTATAATGCTTGATTTTCAAATATGTATTTTTTGAATATGTTCTTAATCGTAGATGGCTCTGATAATATTCGAGTTGAGCGTTTTTAGTGAAAATATTCACCATACAACGTTTATGTATGAAAACTAGTTGGGACAAATTGAGACAAATAAAACCCTATTATTACTTAATATACAGTATCGAACAAAACATTTGCAACTTTTTCGGCTTACTTAATCAATTTAAAAAAAATAAAACAGTTGCACCTAAATTTGTTTTTATTCCTCTAAATATTCATACGTGTTATAAAATCTGAATACGTTCCATAACCAAATCTCAATTGTTTCTCTCATTGCTAAATTTGAATGTATTTAACCGATCTCACATTCGTGCTGGACAAAACAAATTGCATTTGTCAAAAACCAGTTATGATTTTTAAATTAGACCATGTGTCGAAAAATATTTAGTTTGGTCTAAACTTTGAGGTCAAATGTGCGTTACGAATTTATGGGATTTTGTGTTTTGGGATACCAAAACTGAGTTTTTCTAAAATGGTGGGCAATAAGTATAACATTGTCTGCTAAAAGAAAATTATACAAGATTTTCGTGCTGGTTTGCAGAAAATTCACATTTTCGAGAAGTATGGAGTGCATAAATCCACAATATTCCGAATTATAAAAAAAATTTAGTAATTGTGATACATTTGAGACCACACATAAAAGTGGACGTCCTCGAAAAACGACTACACGTACGATCTTTCAAAAAAGATGCTTTTATGTCGTCGACCAAATTAGTAAGTCAACTAGGATTGTCCATCATCGACCGTACAGTAAGAAGACGAACGATTTGCACGTAAATATGGTCAATGGGATGTTCATAAATGGAAGACAGTGTTGTTCAGCGACGAATCGAAATTTAGCTTAGTTCGTAGCGGCGGAATTATTATAAAATATTTTATAAAATCTATAAAATTTGAAGGAGGAAACGTTATGGTTTGGGGTTGTTTTCCAGGTCAGGGGATTGGTCCGATTCATCGAATAAGTGGATGCAATGGATCACTTAATCTATAAAGATATAGTAGGAAACGTTATGCTACCATACGCACCGTGGGAAATGCCACTTAGGTAAGATTTCATCATGATAACTACCCGAAACACACCTCTCCGACCGTATCCAATTGAAAATTAATGGGAAATCGTAATCAGAAAGGTTCGCCGCAATAATGTCAGAAATAAGGACGAACTATCTATTTCGAAAAGTCGAGGAAACTTATTTGGAAGAAGAAGAAGCTACCATAATTAATTTAATCGAATCAAGGTCAAGACGGTGTTGGGCTGTTATAGTAAATCGATTTACAATGAAATATTAAAAAATTAAGGGTTTTTTTTTAATACTAAACAATTATTTATTTGTTGCGTGTTTTTTGTCCAATGTCTTACATAAGATTTTTTATTTTTAATCTGATTAAATAGAATAGTTATATTTAAAAACAAATGTGATATTTTTTTCTGCACTTTATAAATACCTTTCTTATACTTTTTACGGTAATTGAAATAGTTGCAAATGTTTTGTCCGATACTCTATATAAACACTATAAAATTTTTTAATTAATTTTAATATTGTCTCTTTCCGACATTAACTTACGCAGTGGACCAGAGAAATTTACAGTTTCGGTAACAAAAAAGTTGCTAATAATGGTATGCAAATAAGAAAAATATTAGATATCAGAAAATTGTTTTGAAAGGGACAGGATTCACCCACAAAATCCTGCCCTTAAAACTTGCCCGAAACAACCTTCTTTTGATTACGCCAGCCAAATAAGTACAAAATTCAGTAATGTAATCACATTATTCAAGCCCCATTCCAAAACTACCAGAAACCAATATCACATTTCGCAATGGCCTTAAAGACATGTACAATCATAAAATTTAACATACTAAACACAGTTCAATAAAACTCATTATGATAGGATTAAATTGTATATTGAGATAATCTTTTACCAGGGAAAACACTAAATTTAAAAAAAAGCACAAAGCACAAAATTACACCAAAAACAATTATTTCGCAATAAAAGGAAAAATAATTTTTCCACTTTTCCCTTTTTCTTGTATACCATTTCGTAATTTGCCATTTTCGTAACCATCACTGCTATATCATTATAAATAAGTTTTAGTGCTTAATTTATAACACAACAAAAACAACCACGCAATATCAACAAAAAGATAAGACGAAATACTAAGAAAATAAATAAAGGCACACAAAAAAATGTAAAGCTTTCGCTCTAATTTTCCGATTTGTTGTTGCTGTTGTTTTTTTTGTTTGTGTGTATAGGTATTATATACATAATGTGGTCTTTCTTCTTCAAATATTTTTTATGCTATATACATAACAATATGTATATAAAGCACGAAAATATACAAGAAGGCAAAAAACAAATAAATTTTTATACAGGCTGTATAGGTACAGCGGGTGTTCCAACGAAAACTATTCATGCCATGCCTAAGTATCTTCGCAAGTGTGGGTAATTTTTTAAATTCATTGAACGGAGGGCTTCATTCATTGCCAACATTGTTTTCACATCATTTAAGGTGGTTAGTTTTTCTTGAGACACCCGTAATGGTAGTTGTATTGTATATATAGGACACTCGAAATTGCCTTAACCAAACACCAAACACGCATGACAAACAACAAAGTAAAACAAATAATAAAAAAATTGTGCGTCAAAATATTTTGCCGTCAATTCAGTACCAAGAATTCGAGCTTATTGTATTTTTATTAAAATTTTATTTATTTTCATGAATCTGGGATAATAGTAATTTTAACGTTAGTGTACAGTATACTATTGCAATAAAGCAATAGAACAAGTATAGAGTAAATAGTAAACATGAACCTGAATCACATTCCAACTAAATATTTTGTATTGTACAAATTTTCTTGTTGGTTGGTTGTTTGTTTTGCTTGCCCTAGAATAAATATTGTTTCATCTAACCGTTTTTCCGGGCAAATAATACAACAACAAAAATATTAAATTAATTTCGGCAAACCAGCGTACCAATATGGCCATAACAGAAAGAAGCAGACTCTTATTTATGTAACTTCACCTTCAAACAACGTGTTGGGGGTACGCAACTACTGCACAAAGAACGCACGTAACACATAAGGCATTCAAAGCTTTTTCTCCCAATCAATTCAATTTGAATATTTGTCGTACGTATACATATAATATTGTTGAAAGATGTAAACGTTAAATAACCAAGAAAGGAGAAAAGGAAAATTTCATTACATTAACTCATTTCAACCTATGTGTGGTATATTCGAAAATTGACGACAGTATTCTGCTGCTTTGAAAAAGGAAAACCCCGACAAAAAATAAAATAAAACTAAAAATGGAATATGTGTAAGTCCATGTGTGTATAAATGTGGATTTTGAACTTCAGTACGTTAAACTTGAATAGCAAAATAAAGATAATCCTTCATATATGTTATGTATGTATATTCAAATGTGTCTTATGTATGCTTTATTGTATATATCGACCAGATTATGATTATATAATAAAAGCCATCCTTTTTCTGTAAAACTGTAAAACTTTAAGGCTTTGGATTTAAATAGTTTTATTTTTATTGCATTGCAACCCTCATCTAAAAACATACGCGAAAAAGCTTAGTCGAGTACTAAGGTTCTGAAAATTTTATAATTCGGTATACATGAAGATCCTTAAGTACGGTATATGGTATACGAGTACATCACAACCTATAGGTGCTTTGGCAGCAAAACTAACACTGTAAGTGATAAATCACATTCAATAATCGTATATATAGAGGATTGTGAAATTTATAGATTCTTCACTCAACACTTGATTATTGGACCGGAGTGAAGTACTTAATGTTTGTAAAAATTGTAGCTGCACATTTTAGCGAAAAGTGTAGACTCAAAAAGTGTAGATACACAAATTATCAAAAAGTGTGGCTGAATTAAAATTTTTAAAAATATTGAGAATCACAGGTACTACACAAATAAGTTTATTTATGGATCTCAAGTTCACATAACAATAAAAAAATAAAAATCTTAAATTGATTTTTATTCTTTTCGCTGTATTTCACAATTTTGATTACACTGATTCAAATTCTTCTAAAGACTAACTTAATTATCTTTCTTAGCACTAGTTATCTATTCATTTTGAAAGAATCCAATTACAAGCCAAGCGAGTGGAAAATTAGTGTTTGTTTGCTTGTTCTCACGATTTTTGTTTAATGACAAGTTGAGTTGTCGACGAGGTGTGGCTGTTTTGATGCGCGTGTGCTGTTTCATTTGGCCCTTTTATTTGTACTACTGTCTGATAGCTGTGAATGTAAATGTAAACAATTAGTACAATTATGCTGACAGTAAAGAGTGATGTTCCTCCCGAAAGAATCCATATCCATGCTTGGTGGTTGATTTGCCTTAGGTGAACATTGTTTAGCCATTTGCTGTTCCTGATATTTTCTTGGTTGATTGTGACAATGTCTGGTGTTGTTATTATGTGACGTGTTATCTGAAGATTACGCTCCCTGGATTACTTCGTCTAAGCCTATCCATTCATATGACTGAAATTCTTCGGATTTCACTGTAATTGTACAATTCCAGAATGTTACGATGAAGTTTCCTGTAGCCGTTTGATTATCTGGACCGCAATTGGATGAAACATAACTTGTCTTCTGATATGAATTGCACTATAGTTTCGGATTCTGTTGTAACATTGCATTAGGCTTGACTCCCCATTATAAGTGGTTTAATGTATTCATCCTTGAATCCACTTATTTTCGTGTGTCTTTGTACAAAATTGTTATGATCGGAGGTTGTGAATAACTTTGAGTTTGATTTGATCAGATATTTTGGATATTTTTGAATAATACTACCGTTGACTACTAGTGGTGCGATGGTCAGCATTGTAGAGTTATTTTCTTTCAATCTTGGTACCTCCAAGATATACAGTAGAGTATTTTTGTTTACATATTGTCATTTTTGGTGTAACGTATTTTAAGGCTTCATCCGGTAGTGATATTTCAACACCTTGGTCAAACAGAATGTTTCTGATGGAAATAATTTCTTTCAAAGAAATATCGTCTAATATTGAATTAATCGTGCCAATATTGATTATTATTGTGAGCAGTTCTAGTTCGGTTAGAACAATTCGGTTGGCGATTGAAGTATTGGCAACAGCTTTATTTATGGCGTCAGTTGATAACTGGATTCTCCTATCGATTTGGTCTTTAATATTGAATTGGCGATTGTTCTCATTTATAATATCGTGCAACGTGGTATTTATCATACGTAAACCCTTCGCGTCCGGGCTACCCGATAACCATTTCCACGTTATTCCTAACGTGTCCCATCTTTTTTGTCGGGTGTATTTTGGCGGTTTTATTTGATGAAAGTTATCGTGGGCTGTTCTACATTTTTGTTTAATTATTGTATAAAATTTCAGCTTGTCTTCTACTCTATCGTTTACAATATTGTTAATAACTTCTATCGTATTTTCAAGGTTAGTAAGATTGATTGGATGAATTACTTTTATTACCCCTGTCTGAATTCTACAATTACTGAGTATTATTACAAGGGGATCTTTATGTAGGTTTCTTAATTCTAGTTTTTGAGTTTTACATTTATTATTACAAAAAATTACAAGTACACTGAGAAAAAAAATCCAGTAAAAATAAAAAAATATGCATATAAAATCAAAAAAATATACATATATTTTTTAGGCGAAAAGTCTCGTTTTTAAAATCAAAAGGATAATCTTTTTTTTTTAAAATAAATTTTTTCGCCAAATTTGTTTATAAAAATAAAAAAATTGTTTTTATTTTCAAAAATACTTTCCTTACTTATGTCAAATAGTTTTCTTAAATTTTAAGAGATTGTTTTTTAAGAATAAAAAAACTATTGGTTAATTTTAAAAGATTTATTTTAATTTTTAAATAATTATTTTTTAACAAATGTCACAATATTTTTAAATCAAAGTAATCAATGTTTGCGACTGTTCAATTCAGCAAAACCAAAGGGTCATCTACTCATAAGAACATAACACATCTACCACGAAAAGTAGAAAATTAACTCTCCCCTCCCCAATTTTTAACCCTCAGGGCCATTGTGTAAAAATACTCACAACCATTAAAAAAATATAATGACAACCTCCTCAAATTCAGATTGGTTTAGTTTCGTACTGATAAAAAGTTGTTCTACTCAATCAGTACTCATTAGGTTGCAACGACCAAGCTGCGAAAATTCAAACCTTCATACCTTTAGTATAACACAAGAACATATCAATTTGGCGAATTATAGTAAAAAGCCGAAAATTACTTTAAAAAAAAAAAAAAAAAATATAGACGAATTGAAAAATAATACGGGATTTCTGGCAAAACAATAAATATAAACATTTTCATAAGTTGTCATTATTATCAAAAAATTGTTTTTAAATGCTAAAACTCTTGTTTTGAAATAAATTATTATGTTTAAATAAATAAACTTTTTAAATTTAAAAAGTATTTTATAAATCATTTTACA
This sequence comes from Nephrotoma appendiculata, assembly GCA_947310385.1. Lineage (NCBI taxonomy): Eukaryota > Metazoa > Arthropoda > Insecta > Diptera > Tipulidae > Nephrotoma > Nephrotoma appendiculata. The sequence continues at coordinate 139,042,551 of OX371223.1, read as the reverse complement.
AAATATGTTTTTAAAATAAAAAAAACTTTTTATTAGTTTGCAAAAATTTCACTTAATTTCAAAAAAATACTTTTGAAATTCAAAAAAATTTATAACTTTGAGAAATTAAAAACTTCGTTTTTTAATTTTACAAACCAAAATTTTTCTCAGTGTAGCTATGAGAAATTTAAAGAAAATTTTAAACATCATTCCTGAAATGAGAAAATATTACATTAATTTTTTTTATCTTTTCAACCTTTTTAATTTATTTTTATTTCGTTTTATATTTCTAGGGGTTTTAAATGTTTTTCTGGTTATAAAATTTGCTTTCGTTTTAATACCCCTAGGTGGTGTTTTGCTTCTAATATTTGGTTTTAAAAATATTGATAGTTGATCGGTTAACTCAGGGGGTTCTTCTTTAGTTTTATTTTGTTTTTTCATCATATTTATACAACCTTCTAATTTTTTATTTACTTCTTTATAAATTGCTTTTGCATTTTCACTTATAATTCTTGTGTTTGTTATGTCATATTGATTGAAGATGACTTAATGGGGGGTAAATCCGGTTGAGGAATGTATGGAGTTATTGTAGAGTGCTACCGCGTGTTCTACAACTTCGCGAGTACTCTTATTTTGGATTTTGTGCTTATTTGTATTGTATATTTCTATAATGGTGGGATGGATTTTTTTCCACGATGCGTATTCGAGCTTAACATTGATATTACTTAGAAATTCTTTGAACTGAATGGATTGAAACGTAGTTTCATGATCCGAAATTATTTCGCTGGGTATTCCAAAGATAGAGAAATGTTTGATTATAGCACTCTTAACATCCTGGGGTGAGATGTTCTAACATCACTTTTTTCGATATTTATCGAATATTATATCTCTTTTTCTTAAAATAAAATTGCTTGTCGTTTCACTTTTCAATTTTGCTTTCTATATTGCGATCGGACACTACTAGAATAAAATGTTTATTTATCTCCTTTTTATATTTCGATAAAGTATCACTCTTAAAATAAGTACAATACAATAAGAGTAGAACAAGGTGATACAATAAGAGTAGAACAACATAATGTTTTATTCGAATAAGTAGAGATCGCAGTAGAAGCAATGTAATTGAAAAATGGAAAAACGATAAATTTAATTTGTGATCAAAGGGATGTAAATTTCGATAGTATCGAAAAAAGTGATGTTAGAACATCTCACCCCTGTTATATTCTTCGTATCGATGTGAATCATTTGTAAATGTTTTGAAAATGCATCTATCACAGACAAAAAATTAGTTCTATTGATTATGAATATATCGATATGGATTCGGTACGGTTTTCTCGTACTAGGTCTTGGGGATAATTTTATATTGTAAGGTTTCCTGTCGTATTTATGAACGTTGCAGATAATACAACTGTTAACGCAACTTCTGATTTTCTTGATCATTTTCGGACTATGGGTATTCTGCTGTGATTCGACTATGGGTATTCTGCTTAAGGCGTCCGCGACATGGTTAGTTTTTCCTTTTTATAAACGATATCATAATCAAAGTTTTCCAATTCTAACCGCACCCTCAGAACTTTGGAGTTATTCTCCAAAGTTTTTATGAAAAGTAGGGGTTTATGGTCGGTAGGGACTAAAAAAAAACTGGGACTAATTTTATTGCCGTGTTGGTAGGGACTGCATTTCTTCTAAGGCTTCTTTCTCATTGGTAGCATAGTTTGTTTCGGTGGAACTTAGGGTCATTGATGCAAAAGCAATAGGCCTTTCCACATTGTCTTGTGCTTGAGACAATAGTGCGCCAAGGGCATAGTCCGAAGCGTCGGTCGTTAATATAAATTGTTTTGAGAAGTTCGGATAGGCCAATATTTGGTCGGTGGACAGTATCTCTTTTAGTGAGTCGAATGCTTTTACATATTCAGAGTCTTTTGCATTAATAACCTGATATTTTCTTAAAAATTTGGTCATTGGTTTTGTAACTTTTGAGTAGTCTTTGATGAAGCGTCTGTATTACCTTGCAAGTCCGAGGAACTGTTTCACTTATTTTTGTGTCGTTGGTATTGGCCATTCTATAATTTTTTGAACTTTATCGGGATTTGGATTTACTCCCGTTTGTGTGATCAGGTGTCCCAGGAACTCCGTTTCTCGCTTGAGGAACTCATATTTGTCCAACTGAATTTTGAGGTTGAATTCCACCAGTCATTTCAAGACTTTGCAAAGGTTTGCGATGTGGTTTTCCAGATTGCAACCCACAACTTTTATATCATCCAGATATACATAGCAAATTTCGCCTACTAGATCACTCAATACGTGGTTCATTGCACGTTGAGAAGTTGCTGGGCCATTTTTTAACCCAAAGGGCATACGAGTAAACTCAAAGTGGCCCTTGTCTGTGGAAAATGCAGTTTTTGGTTGATCTTTTTTGTCCATCTCGATTTGATGGAATCCTGATTTTAAGTCGAGGGTTGTGAAATACACAGATTTCCCAAGACTATAGAGAATTTCTTCAATTTGAGGGATGGCAAATTTATCGTTAATTGTTTTTTCATTTAATTTTCTGTTATCGATGACAACTCTTACTTTTTGGTTTCCAGAGGCGTCAGTTTTTTTTTGGCACTACCCAAATGGGAGACGAGTATGGGCTATATGAATTTTGTATAATCCCACTATCCAACAATTCTTGAATTTGTTCAGTTACGTCCTTCTTGTAATGGTACGGGTATCTGTATGTTTTCGTATGAAATGGGGTTTCGTCCTTTGTTACTATTTTGTGCTTCATTACAGTTGAGAATGAAAGTTTTTCTCCTTGTCCCAACAGTACCACTTGATTTTTGTGAATTGCTTCTATCAGCATTTCTTTTTCGATTTTATTTAAATGTTTCGTTCGAATTAGATTTTCAATTGCGTTTTTATCCGCACTGATGTATTCACGTTGATTGGAATTGGTTCGATTGCTTCGAAATTGTTTACTATTAACCCTAATCTACATAATTTTGAAGGTGGTTCCGGACTGTCTGTCGTTATTTTGACAGTAGTATATCGGCCCTGTATATACCTGGCAATATTGTAATTTGGTCATTTAGTGCTTTATTTTCATAGGCTACCCAATCGACATTTGCTTTGGTATTAAACGTTACTGTGGGGTTATAGAAGTTTTTTGTAGGGTACCCAAGTAACAATTTAGGCTCTAAATAAGTTCTAGAAGCGCTTATAAAGCTATGTTTTAAAGCGATTAGCAATTAATAGTGTTCTAGCAGCGCTTCTGGAACTTATTTAAAACGTATATCGAGCAAGTTTAGCTACTTTTAGAGCAATATTTTTCCTTTTAAACGATCGTTGCATTAGCTTCCCTAGAGCTAATTAGTGTTATTTTAGAATAATCAGAAAGTCTTTTGGAGCTCTTGTTATAGCGCTTTATGTTTTTGAAAAGTATAATCTTTAATTTTAATAAAGCTCTTGCCTTTAAAAGAGTACAGTTATGTATGCGCTTATTAAAAATATAATTGAGACATTTTCTATATTTAAGTATATGTATTTATATAATAAATATATAATGGTAACATTTTTGCCCGGATTCCATAGTTAAATTTTTTAAAATCTGTTTCGCGTTATAATTTTATGTCAAATTAGTTTGATAAAATTAAATAAATTTAATATTAATAAAAGGAAATATTTTATTTTTAAATTTCTGATTTTAAGGGCCGTTTTTGTTTAACTGTGAAACTTAACAAGATAGTTAACCAAATTTTAATGCACCTCGAAAATTGTTTATATTTAAATTATAAACAAATAAATAAAATGCATAAAATATAAAAACCATTCACTGTTCTTAGCGTTTTTATAAAAAAAAAAAAAAAATCATAAGATTTATTATTTTAGAGTGCATGTCATTATTGATGAAATCGCCTGAATTAATAAAAACAAAAAACTTTAACATTTATTAACAATATTATTCAAAAGTATGACTTCCCTCTTATAGAACTATCATATCTATTAAAGATTATTTTGTACCATTAGTAACCCTACTGTAGAGCAAAAGAGAATAAAATTACTTTGTAAGAGCTTACTAGCTCTATTGGTATTTGTTGTAATCTTGTCGCTTTAGAATAGACTTAATTGATGTTTATTAAGACCCACAGGCTCTATTCAGCTACATTATAAGCACTAAACACAGCATATCGTTTTGACTTTTTGACATTTGCTATAGTATCAATCAAATTCGAGAACGGGCAATACGCAATACTTTTTAATCCGCGATGCCAATATTTTCCATTACCAATATTACTCAATGTGACCTTATTAGGGGTTTCTATCATCAGATAATTTAGTTTTTCTTAATAAAGAGAAGCTGCCTGGTGCCTAATGTTTCCCAATTTCTTACATCTTCTCTAAAATTGTTATCGCCTGCGCAAAATTTTCGCAAGGAGTTTGTGACATACATTCCATATCGACATCAGGGGACTCTGGACCAATTTGTTCACAGCTTTCTGCCATGGTGTGATTACAATTTCGCGATTTACCATCGATAGTAGCGATAAAGTTGGAGTTCTTTCAACATTATTTATTTTAAATCTATTAAAGTTAATTTGATTTTTGCTAATATGATATCTATAAACACTGCTAAGCATATATATTTCCCACGTTTTACAACTGTGCATTTTAAAATTTTAAACTATTGATTACCAAAAAAGTATCTCGCATTATAATTTTTTTATTTATATAAATATAATTGTTCAAGTGTGCGCCTAAAATTTAAAGCTGTCAGCTTTTTAGACGTATAAAAAACGTGACACCTCTAAAACATGATAATAACAGAATGCTTTATAAGATTTAATATTTTATTTAAAATGCTCTAATTGAACAATAATTGTAGCTCTATTCGAACTTTTCTAAATAAAGCTAGTTGATTTAAGAGAGCTGTATTATAGCTGCTATTACTATAATATAACTAATTAAAAACTATTAGCTTCATAATTTTAACTGCTCTAAAAAGTTATATTTTATGCTTTTAAATGGCTGAAAGAGCTATCAACTCTAAACGGAATTAAAGCTTAGAGTGTTGAAATTATCAGCTAAAGCTTAGAAAGCCTAATACTTTAGAACTAAAATAGAGCAACATCACAACTAACTGCTCTAACTAATGTTACTTGGGTAATAACGGTAAAATTTGAATATTTTATTAGTTAGGGATATCGTATTTGATTTATAATCGATTTTTGCGTTCATTGAGGCCATGGATTGGGACCATAGAATGCCGTGAAAAAATTTATGAAAAAAGAGTTCATAATAAGTTTGTTTTGGTAAGTTGAAGCCAAGAAAATTTATCTTCTCTTTTGATAGGATATGTGTCCCTATACCATTTTTTACTGTTACTATTTCTGTTTCAGATTCTAGGAGATTTTTGGGATGATGTTAGCCCTTATTATGCTTTTATTGGCCCCGCAGTGTTAATTAATAATAATATTGTTTTGTTATTTACTTTATTATAGCATTTGAGGTAGGATAAGAAGATTAACCTTCTGTATGTGATCCCCGTTCTTCCCAAAAATTTTCCTCTTCCGAATTTGTATTAGTCGGTTCTACAGCTTCTTCTAGGATTTCGTGGTTATATATCATTCTGCTGTTCGAAGTTTTCTTCGATCTGAGTGTTGAATCTATGTCCATTGGAATTGGTTTGGAATTATCTTGAACTGATCCCAGACGTTTCTTTTCCGTGAAGGAATATTGCTTTCTTCTATTTTTGACTCTGAGTTTTTATCTCAGTTATTTTTTTTTTTTTGAATTATTTGAGATTGTCTCATTTGCGCTAAACTTGCACAGAAATGCGTATACTTCTTCTAGAGTTTTGGATCTTGCTGCTTGAACGTACCCGAAATGAGGCTTTTTTAATCCTGCAATGAATGCTGCGAGAGCATCCTCTTCAATAAATGCACTGATTGCTACCTATGACATATTATAAATTGGGTTTTGTTTGGCCAAGGTTTTAATATTTTACTTTGGTTTTTATCAATTGTAATGGTGTATATAATGGTGTATAAAAAATTCGTGAATTCGAAAAGTTAATTGTTAAAATAAAATATAGATGGAAATGTGAAAGAATCAAAATTTCGTACGCTACGCAGTAATTCGCTAGTAGTACAACTACATGGTATTGCTCTATATATATAGAAAATATTTCAATGTAATAAACAACATCAGTCGTCGCGACCTGATGAGAAGACTGATTTTTTCAAATCATTAATCTCGTCTGTTCAAAACTGATTGTTGTGATTCTTACACATTAGCCATCTATAAGTCAAAAAAAAAAATTCAAAGTTTTAATATTCTGTAAAATCTCTTTTGTTTTATTATAGTATGCATGAATTGACATGTTGTCTGATTGTTGTGTTGCCCAAAGTTCGAACTTGTAAAAGGATAGCTCTTGTTTATTACGAAGAGCTTCCGTTAATATTTGCTTGATTTCCAGAAAAGTTTGAGGGTTTCCGGCTAAGCAAAGAATATGTTTGGCTTTGGCTTCTATTTTGTTTTGTACTGCTTGCCAGTAAATTTTTAATTGCTGTTCTTGGACCATGGGTTCGAAGAACGCTAGATTGTCTTCGACTGTTTTCAGCCATGACACTATTTTCAATACTTGTTGTGTATTTTGGATAATTTAAATTTAACCACGTATTTCCAAATTTTTTTTTCATTTGCAGCTATACTTTCTGGTAATTTGTGTAATTACTTTTTTTGAGTCTACAATTTACGTTAAAATGTGTAGCTTCACATTTTATAACAACTAACACTTCACACCGGTGATTAATGGATCTTTTATGGTTCCATTTAATAGAAGGTGCAATATCAAATAGACTGATAAAGCGTTCCACTGCGATCTTTTGTATATCTATCGAAAATCTGTGTGGCTTTGAAAACTTAAAGTTTAGAAGTACTTTAAAAATTCAAATTTTATTTTACGTAAATGTTATTTAGGGTGAGTTGGAAATTGTTTTTGGTTAACATGTACCTATTTACAGTAAATAGAAATACATAAAGTAATAAATAAATAACAAATCATTTAATGCTTCATTCTATCGACCATTGTTTTTTTCGAACTAATTTTAGTTTTAGTACCAGCTAATAAAATATACCAGTTAATAAAATATTGAATCATATTGAATATTTTTTTAATATCAAACGAGTTAGTTAGTTGCCTTCAAATCAGTAATTCGCCAAAAAGCGTATAGCACTCATATATAGTTTTAATTTTCATCCTACGTTCAGGATTTCATCCAAATCGATTCAAATATGACTAAGATTCATTCAAATTGGAAAATTTCCAACCACATGTCCAATACTCACATTGATTTCGTTCGCCATGTAAAACATTGCAATATAACGCAAACTAAGGATCATGCACGATTGGACAGAATTTTCTTTAAAAATGTTTCCTACCGAATGTTACACTAAACGAATTTTCCCGAAATTTGTAAACCTGGCCTCAACAATACTTAACAAAACCAGGAGAGTAAAATTTCAATAAAAAAACGAACCCGGGTCCCAGCAGAGGATCTTCGAGAGTTTTATTGAATAATCGTACATTGAAATAGTTGTTATACGAAAGCCCTGTTTCAGCAATTTTTCATCGAAATCCTTCGGGCTCATTCCAAAAAATCCGGAAGAAATTGTTCTCAAAATGTTAACCCATTACAATCGATTCTTTGTACTCAAAACCCCCTTTCAGCCATATCAATCAAAAGGTCTAATTCATAAGTGTTTGTGCTTAGAAAAGAAAAATTTAAAAAATTAACAGTATATCATAGCAGGATGCATTTATTAAATGTCAAAAACGTCCTAATGAAATCAATTTTTAAGAAAATGCGAGGTTACATCGTATTTTCATAAGAAGTTTTTCCGAAACTCCTGAAAGAAAAATATAATTACCGCTTGTATTAATATATTAGATTATTAAGATAGATAAGATAGATTAGATAGATTAGATAGATTAGATAGATTAGATAGATTAGATAGATTAGATAGATTAGATAGATTAGATAGATTAGATAGATTAGATAGATTAGATAGATTAGATAGATTAGATAGATTAGATAGATTAGATAGATTAGATAGATTAGATAGATTAGATAGATTAGATAGATTAGATAGATTAGATAGATTAGATAGATTAGATAGATTAGATAGATTAGATAGATTAGATAGATTAGATAGATTAGATAGATTAGATAGATTAGATAGATTAGATAGATTAGATAGATTAGATAGATTAGATAGATTAGATAGATTAGATAGATTAGATAGATTAGATAGATTAGATAGATTAGATAGATTAGATAGATTAGATAGATTAGATAGATTAGATAGATTAGATAGATTAGATAGATTAGATAGATTAGATAGATTAGATAGATTAGATAGATTAGATAGATTAGATAGATTAGATAGATTAGATAGATTAGATAGATTAGATAGATTAGATAGATTAGATAGATTAGATAGATTAGATAGATTAGATAGATTAGATAGATTAGATAGATTAGATAGATTAGATAGATTAGATAGATTAGATAGATTAGATAGATTAGATAGATTAGATAGATTAGATAGATTAGATAGATTAGATAGATTAGATAGATTAGATAGATTAATTTGTCAAATATGGTGGCACGCGAGACAATTTTATCCATTTAATGTGAACATCGTACTAAATCAACGAACTCTCTAGTCCATTGTGTGACAAAGCTAAACATGGAGTTCACTTTAATAATACAGTTATCGATATGTCTGTTAAAACTAATATTATGAAAGATGGTGACTCCCAAATCAGTAATATCATGCATCCACTAAAATTCTATGCCATTGATGTTGTAGACAGTATTAATTGGGTTCCATTTGTAATGAAAAGACATAATTTTGCATTTCTTGACATTCAAGTTCAATAAATTTCCATCACACCTCTTACTAAGTATATTGAGGCCATAGTTCGACAGAATCGAATGTTTGTTTAATTTTAAATTTTTATCGTGTTTTTATTAAGCTGTCGATGCAGCCATCGGATAAGTGGTACAGTGGATAAAGCTTTGGCACTTGGACCGGGAGGTACTGAGTTCGAATCCCATCAGAGGCTAGATGAAAATCGAATTTTCATCATCGATTATATCGGTGATGTTAGTTAACATACCCTCTGATGTAGTTCAGAATTCCGCGCCGACCCACCGCTTACGTCAATGTACAGGTTGACATGGAGCTTACAATGTGCAGGTGGTATACTGTAGTTGTGTAAGTAGGTGAATAGGTGAATGGGTTAATGATGTGGCATGAATGCGTGGTATCACAATATGGGTCTAAATTGGCCTAAGTGTTAACCACTGAAACCTCAACCTAACCTAAGCTGTCAGTGGAAACAATATAAATTGTTATATACGTCTTGCACCATTTGACGAATTATAGTGAACATCCGAAAGCAAATAAACGTTGAAGAGCGTTATGATGACATTCAGAGTTAATTGTCTTACTGACAGTGACACCCGAGTAGGCTACGACTTCTTGGTGATGTTTTCAATCTCGCTTATAACTATTTAGGTGAATTTATTCAAGGTAGGAGATGTAGAGTGGCTAACCGATATATGATGTTGAACAGATAAAGATGGGTTTAAAAACTATTGCACGCAACTAGTCGAAATAGTTTCGTAATTAAGGTTGTTGCTATTCCCCTGTAACATGTGACGTCATCCTGTTTGCCCAATTTAAAAATTGGTGTTATTAAACGAATGATTTAACAACTTGCATGATGGATTTACCTTTTAAATCAAAGGTATTTCCGTATAACCAGTTAAATTAGACTTGTAATGTAATTTGAAATACGTATTGAACCTTTTTCTGTTTTCAAACTTCATTTTCTCATTTTTAGATTAACGATTTTTAAGCCGGTAATCGAGCCATGGAGGACAAGTTTTGGGCGATTCCATTAAATCGTGAACATTTTTATTCACTCGCTTAGTAATTAAAATTTCATCCCAATTCACTCCTTTAAAATAATTTTGGACGCCAGTGTAGTTGATTTTCTTATATAGTTGAATTTGTTAATTTGCTATTGTTCTGATTTTTTCGGCTTACAGTAGGAAATGCCAACCAAATGGCACAGTGGTTAAAGCTTTGGCATTTGGATCGGGAGGTACTGGGTTCTTATCCCGATAGGGGCAGGATTCAAAAGGACTACTGAGTCCTCTACAAAAACAAGACTCTTATGAAATACTACTAGACTCATGAAATTTTAAATAAGAATTATAAGAATCTGATTTAAATCAGAAACAACCGTACGAATTTTTTAATTGTGGAAACTTTTGAAATATAGACTAAAAAAACTTAAAGCAACTTCAAAATTATAGTGAAAATTCGAACCTATAGGTTTTTCACACATTTCGTGTGTAGTTTCAGTTATTAGAAGCTATAAGAAGAAAAACGCCCGAAAGTATTGGTAAGAAGTTTTAAAATATTGTCCAGAAACTAGAAAAACAATTAAAAAATTATAGTGAAAATTCTCAGTATGACCTTAGACCTATTACAAAGTTTCTGATTCTAAAGTTGATACCAAGGAATTCCACACTCTGCTAATTGAAGTTCCTCGATAATAAGTGTTTGAGTTTATAATATTTTTTCCTAGTTAAAGAAATTCGTTTGAAGGTTATATAATTGAGCACAAGTCTTTTCTAGGACGCTGCCATCTGAAATTTTGTTCGAAAACTGAGACTTGAGAGTTGGGAGTTTTGCTGCTGTTTCACTAACCTACTAGATGTACAAAATTAATTAGTCGATTGTTGCTACGGAAACATTCCACGAATTGCAAGATCTATCAGGTTTTCTGCTGACTTAAGATTGCCCCCCCCCCCCCCCCCCCATCTAATGTTTACAATTTAATTTGGCTCTAATTCAAAGAAAAATGAATATTTTTCAAAGCGGCTTGTTTTATTAGAAAGGAAAACATTGTCAATAAGTATGAAACATGATTACCTAAATGACTTCAACGGCCGGCTTTACAGTACCCCATTCTGTCAACCCAATTTTTCAGAAAATTTTCGATGGTATGGCTCCCATCTCATTAATGGCAATGTCGATTTGATCTTTCAACTCTTGGTTAGTCTCTGGATGGATAGCATAACACTAATCGTTAACGGCTGACCACAAAAAAGTAGTCCAACGGAGTCAAATCGTAGCTGCATGGTGGCCATTTGATACTTCCGTTACGGCTGATTATTCGATCCCCGAAAAGAGTAAAAGATCGTTTGTTTCGTTTGCTGTGTGGCAAGTTGCGCCGTCCTTGTGACATCAAACGTCGTGTGTGTCCTTCTTGATTTCTGTACCTCTGTTTCGTGCGTAAACTGATTGACTATTTTTAGGTAAGTATATTGTCATTTGTTATACAAGTATGTGAGTTTTTTTTTCTGATCATAGGTATCAAAATTTATCGAACCGGGTGAAATCAGTTCAATCGATTCATCGGTTGGTGCTTCCACTAGTATTTTGTAACATTTTCCCATGGTTTGACTTTTCAGTTTAAATTTAAACATTTAGAAGAAAGTGAACTTATTTTTTAACAAGAGTTTCGTTTAGATTATATTATTGTAATTTATAAATACAAATTAGAACATTATGTACATTAAACTAATTAGAAATATTTACAAATTTTCATTATTTCACAACAAAAAAAAAACACATCAGTTTTGTTACAGATAACACTTGGAGTCTCTTTATTAACCAAAAATCAAAATATTGCGAATGGTGCGGCGCTTATGCGCACTAATTAGACGTGATTGCTACTACTACAAACACATTTACTCAACACTATTGCGTTCCGGGAATTCTTCTCTCATGTCATTATTTTTAGACCAAAAGAGGAGTACTGGATAACAAAAACTCGTTTATCATCGGTAACGCTAACCATTAACTGTAAGGGTGGCTCCTTAATATATTTTGAAAAAATGCACCACACCAAACGTGAAAATTTTGCTTGTGGACGTAGCCCCCGAGGTGGAAATGAGTCTTGTCGGAAAAGATGATTTTTTGCTAAACAGAAATGCTCAATTAGCGTACCGAAAACGTTGCGGATAGTCATTTTGCTTGAAAACTTATTGAACATTACACGCCTTTAACCGAGGTCTCTATGCAAAATTCTCATCACAGAACTGCGTGAAATGTTCAATACATCAGCACGATGACGAGTTGATGTTGATGGATCCTAAAACACATTCTTAGCCACCGCTGCAATGTTCTCGGCTGTATGCGTTGTAAATGCACGCGCTTTTGTTGGTTTATCCAATAACAATCGAGTTTCATGCAATCGCTTTACAAATTGATCCACAAATTACCTTGTAAGCAATTCATCTCTACTGAATTTTGGGTAGGAGACTCACCCCTTTGAAAGTAAGTTTTCAATATTTTCCAATTTTGTTGTTCGATTTTTTGTTATGCAGTTTGAACAAATTTTATTCAGTTCAAGCTACTTAAGTTCTTTAAAAATTTCAATCAAATTACAACATAATTGAATGTGATTAATCTGATTAGCTAATTGACGTTGGCTATTTTGTTTTTTCGATATTTCATCACATTGCGTAAGTGTTGTGTCAGGTTGAGTAATGTTTGAGTTATTTTCTACGTGAAACTTTTTTATGTGGTCCCCATTCACCGCATAAAAAAAACTTTTTAAATGTGTTGCGAAAACTATTTTTTATACCTAGTCGTGAAGTTTCGTTTATGCGGTCCCTAATACCGCACAAAATCAGATTTGACTGTAGTCATTACGACTTATGTCTCGAATAGAACTTGTACCTCATCTAATTTGCAGATTATGAATGCAACCTATAAGGCCTACGGCCCGTTTTCGATCTCAGCTGGAATTTGCCGATAATTTGTGGTGTCCGTTTCACAAAGAACATATGCAGAGTATTGAGCAAAATTTTAATTTAATTTATATAATTGGTGCTTTTTAGTCCTGAAACATTGCTATATAGACTTAAAATGAATTAAAGTTTGATAGAATCTTTGAAAAGGGTTTTATTCAATATAACACTCTACACGACCTTTATACATATATATACATTATGCCTGCTTACATAATACATGTTATGCGTGTCAAACTCAAATTGTGTTAAATAATAATTTAAAATTCTAATATTTACTCACTTCACACGGTACGCACTCAAATCAGTATCACATTCAAACAATTTTTTTCCTGGTAAGAACGTCTAATAAAAAATGTATAGATTTGTATATGAACGATACAGAATTTTAAACGTTGATCTCTTGATGATAAAAATGAAATGACTGTTCGATAACATACACAAATATTATATTAAGTTTCCAAGAAATGTAATGCTGACATGAAATCTTACAAATTTCTTTCGTACAATTTTTTATTTCAATATATTTTCTACTTTATTTTTTATTTTTTTTTTGTTCAATTTCAATTTAATATTCTTTTAACATTTTCAAATCCATGTTACAACATTATTAAATCTTCAGATATTATTTCTGTGATTTACATCAAATTGTCTACATACATATATCTGTATATAGTCAAATAAAATGTCTATATTATGTACTCGTCGTTTGCAAAGAGGATAGATACATATGTAATCCTATCCATAAAGACATGGGACCGAGTATTAAATATTATTTTGATTGCAATTCCTGGCAGTCGTATTATGTAAATACAAAATATAATTCATTAAGTCTAAATAATTGGTTTTTGTATATTCAAATTTACATAAAGCTACGCCATACCAGGGTTGTTCTCTTGTGTACGAACGAATTTCTTTTATTTTTTCTAATTATAAAACCAAATAATTTGGTTGTCTTATCCAATCCAAAATAATAATTTTCAATTTCATGTTCAAATCGAATAGCATTAGCATTAAATGGTTAATTGAACAGACACGCAATTTGTTTTAATAAAATATCGATTAATGGGTATTTTCATGCCGAGGAATTAAAATTGTTTTTTGGATTATTTTACAAAATCTAGATAATAATCCTTGCTTTCGCTAAAGTTGTAAAATATGCTTTAGTATTCGACTGCTGTGGTTGTACAAAAATATACCATTATAATCTAATGAGGCAAAAACGCCTCTCTAATCTGAAAAAGGGGGACTTGAGGGGTGGGGTGGGGGGGGGGGGTTAAACGTTTGCTCTAACATGTAACATGTTTATGTTGGTATTGTATAATTTTCATCTATCTTCTGACGTTCGGTAATCGAAAATTAAGCTGATATCCAATTAAGAATTTAGTTGAGAGTGAGCACAACAAGTATGAGCTAATTGTTGAGACTAAAGTTCAGTTAACCAAAGAATGGATTGTGTTTTTTTTTTAACCATATTTACAATAAAATAATATTACAATAAAATTATAATGTCAATTCCCCAATGGATTTACTGTCCTTTAAAGGGAAATTAACATTATAATAAAAATATTTCTCATACATGTGTCAGATACATATATGCATTTCCAAGTTATACAATTTACAAAATGTAATAATTTACCAATTCTATATAATAGATCTTTAATTGTTTCTTGAATTGATGAATATTCATTACGGTTTTCAATGACTCAGGCAATCTATTGTAAATTGAGGGACCGGATAATCGGATTGATCTGCGTCCAAATTCGTTTGTAGTAGATCGGCATGATATGTTATTAGCAAATCTGGTTCCATATTTATGATTACTATTACTAAATTCTAAATTAGATAAGGTAGAAGAGACATTTAATGTCCTGTACATATACAATGAAACTTGGTAATCATACAACGCACCCAACGGCAAAATTCCTTTGGATTCAATTTCATATAAATACAATGATGATAATCGAAAAGTTAGCTTCAAGAAAGCTTTCACACTTTTGTTTTGCATGATTTGAAGAGATTTTAACCTTGCCGTTCCGTAAACAATAATTCCATAAAGAATTCTGGGATGAATAAATGCAAAGTACATCAGTCTCAATACATAACTAGGCACGAAATACGAGAGTTTCCTTACCAATTCTACCAAAGGAGCCATTTTAGTTCAAACGGATTTAATGTGTTCAACCCAAGACATGTGCGTGTCAAAAGTCACTCCTAAGTACTTGAAATATTCAACTCTATCAACTACAACGTTATTTATATTAAGATATGGCAAATCAATTGGAATTTTTTTGTGGTGAATGAAAGATCATAAATTTTGTTTTATTAAAATTCAAAGAGATCACATTCGATTTGAAGTATTCCAGTAAGATGTTCATATCATGCTTCATGCTATTCTGTATTGTAGAAGGCACTTTTGTTTCATAAAATATTGCAGTATCGTCTGCAAAAATTTGAATTTTGCCAATCAAGGGCAAATTCGAGATGTCATTGATAAATATCAGGAACAGTAATGGTCCCAACACACTGCCTTGAGGAACCCCACATTTAACAGTTAAAATATTACTACTAATTCCATTAATCATAACATATTGCTGACGATTAGTTAAGTAACTATTAATCAATTTATAGGCTGCACCGCGAAATCCATAACCATATAGTTTATCGAGAAGCAGCTTGTGATCAATAGAATCAAACCTTTTTTAGATCTAGAAAGAGGGCTGCAACATACTCTTTTCGATCCAAAGCATGTTTGTCATTTCAACAAGAGCAACATCAGTGCCCGCACCTTCTCTAAACCCATACTCATATGCGTAGAAAAAGTTCGATTCATTTAAGAAACTCCTGAATCGCGAATTTATAACTTTTTCAATAATTTTATCGAATACAGATAGAGTACAAATAGGTCTATAGTTAGAAATTAGATTTATCTCACCACTTTTGAAAACTGGGACAACTTTGGCAATTTTTAATTGATTAGTGTTCAGGATCAGAAGCTGAAAAGAAAAATATTGATTAATATGTTGTAATAAGTAAACAAAATGAATTATAATTAATGTTAGATACTTATCTTATTTGAAGTTGAATTCCTTTGACACTTGGCATTTAGCCATATTTGTAGTATAACGCCGTAGATGTACTTCTTAATATGTATACCTATAATAATTGAAATTGTAAATTAGTTATTATGAATTTGTTTATGAATTTGTTAAATCAATTTTACTTACCCAAAAATGTTGAATGAAATCAGCTGTTGTGTTGACATTTAGAATTGTCATCATGAATGTAGATAATGTAGGAAATTGTTTATCGGCAGTTGATATTGTAAGATAGCGCTCTATGTTTGAATAGTTTAATTAATAATTATCAGCACAAGTATTCAGCATATTTATTTGAATGTAGATTACCGCTTTTTCCTATGCTGATAAGCTTAAGCTATTGAAACTTACATTTCTCGTTCACTTACCTTTTGACCGCAGAGCAGCTTCATCACTTTTTTTCAATACAAATAATTTTGTGAATTAAATAAATAACATTATAATTATAACGAGCACCACAGTAGTTTTTTTTGGTGTTTTCTACAATTACACATTGGAATCAGTACACATTCGTTCAATTAGGATATTCACCGGTTTGAAAAATTGTATTTATTAACTTCGCAATAATTTCAGAGAAGAAAGCTACATTACGCTTCAGAACCTGATTACGAATATTATCTGGTCCACTATACCTTTACCATTATCCAGAAAACAAATAATATTACAAATCTCCGCAGGAGTAGTGGGTGATAGAAATATAGAGTCAGGATTCGAATGTGTTAAATTTATTAATATCTCTATCACTTCCAATTGCTTCTCCCAGCGAATTACCTATATATCAGATGTATTACTATATTTATCATCGTTAACGACAATAGTTTGAATATCGAAGTTATAATTATTTCTATTTAAAAACTAGTTGATATTTTTCCATAAGTGTGTTTGGTTCACATTACTAAACATAATTTCATAAAACTGTTTCTTCGCATAATATTTCTCCGATGATATTTAAATTATACAATTGTTCACGAATTACCATGTTATTGGAGTCTAATTTGTGTTTCTTTAATAATCTATTGCGTTTCCCAATGAGTTTCCACAAATTGTAAGTCATCCAGGGACAAGAGTTGCTCTTCAATTTAGCAACAACACTTTTAATTACTGTAAATTTATCAACTAACTGATTATATTTCTCAATAATCAGTTTAAAAGTTGTATCAGGATCATTAGTACCAAAATGCGTGCTTTCGAGAAAATCAACAAAACATGAATCAACTTTATCAAAGGTAATAACTCTTTTTTGCAGTTTTCGTCGGAAGAATTTCCCTTTGAAGTTAACCAACGTAAAGACAAAATTATGATCACATATATTAGAGAAAATGGTGGAATTTTGAACTGTGCCAATATTAACAAAACTAGATACAACATGATCAAGAATATTGTTACTAATTGATCTCGTAGCAAACGTGTTAGTAACAATCATTCCTGAGCTCATTAGAATATTTTTATAGTCATAAACTAAATCCGATTTTTTTTTTACAGGTATATTTATGTCTGCAATAATAATAGTATCAGTTTTGTCCATATTAAAACCATCCAAAAATTCTAAAAATAAGTTAACATCTGAATTTGGTGGTTTATAAACAGCTAATAATTTGGTCGGTGTGTAATCAGTAAGCTCAATACATATAAAATGAAAGGGAAACTGATTATCATCGCACATAACAATATTAAAAACTCAGATTATTTTTAACAAATATAGCTAAACCACCACCTATTCTATCATCCCGACAAGAGAAAACACTCCGAAAATTATTTAGTTGGAATGAAATGGCGTTGTGACTATGAACCCAAGTTTCACCAAGTACCAAGATATCAATGTTTTCGTTCAGATTTTCACTAAATAAAATAACATCATCAAACGTATTCATATTATTCATACCGCATACATTATATTGCAGAATGTTTAATGTTTTTGAAGTGGAATCAATTGTTGTTTTGCTCAATGCGTAATCATCAACGTTCAAGAAACAACTATTTACACAATTTTTTCTAGTGTCTTACTGAATTTGCTCATAAAAATCAATTTTATAATTATAAATATAACACATACGTAAAGTTAAGCTATAATTGTGCAGAATGCATTCAATATTTGTTAGAATAAATACGTTTCGCCAATATACGACTAATTGAAAATACAATAGAGAGAGAATCAAAAAATTCACAAAAACAGCGTAACACTTACGTATTGTTAGGACTATATTATAATGTATTATAAGAAAAATAGTCAACATTTCGGAGTTTAACTTAATCAACAATTTAAATGAAATTATAAAGTTCTGTATTTTAGGAAATTTGTAATGATCTGAACTATAAATAAATTTCAATTGCAGTAAAAGAGACCATAAAATTGTACTACAGAAAAATACAGTAATTTGTGAGACGAAAATATTAACAAAATAAACAAAAGAAGTCATTTGACATATTCGGTTTAGTTTGTTTTTGTGTACAAAAAAATATATAAATTTATAAAATGTGATACAGGTAAGTATCAAATTTTATAAAGTACTAGCTGACCCGGCGAACTTCGTACCGCCTCAAAATCAATAAATGTTGTTTAAAGTTATTATAGCTTAATTAAATTGAGTTTTTTATTAAGATAAAATGAATTTCTCTCTCTCTCTCTCTCTCTCTCTCTCTCTGGCACTATATCCTATCAAGGGATTTGGCCGCCTCAAATAAGGTTTCATAATCATATTTTCATTTCGGATAATGACTAATGAGTGATTAATTCATTGATCCCAAACCAGCCGTGCAATTTTTTCCTTGTCACTACCGGGAATCGAACCCGAGACCTGCGGAGCGGATAAAATGAATACTCCAAATTAATTAAATTTAACCAAAATGAAATATATTTTAATTACATTGAAATGAATGTAATTCACGTGGCAGCAAGGCTTTCGTTTTATTGAATTGATTCGAAATGATTCGCGTAGCATTGTTGTACTACTTTCTTTTCAACTATTTGCTGGGTGGGTTGCAATAGGGTCGATTCCCTTCAGTAAAGCATCTTGTGATCTACGACAATTTTGTTTTAGTGTCAGGAGCGAGAACGAACAAAGCGGATCGTTTGCCGACACGTGAACGTGCTACGTACAATTGGCCGTGAGAGAAACATTCATTTTCTAGATTCAAGCCACAAACACTCAAGGATGGGCTTGTGATTTGTTGATCGTCATGACGAATGCAAGACGAATCGGAAATTGAATTCGTTTAAACTCGAATAACATATCGGTTGGGATCATCAGAATTCTCAGAATAAGAACTTCCTCACCTTTGAACTTTCCTTGAGTTTTCTCAATACCAAACGCGTTCCGTTACATAGTTTTGATTGTATCAGGTTACGTTGCATGATGATTACCGCACCAACTTTCAGTTCTAAATTGTGAGGTGGCAAGCCAACCAGATCCAATGAGTTTAAAATTTCAGTTGGATAGTTGGTTGCTTCGTTTTTGTTTGTCACACAATCGATAGATTTGAAGCAATGAAGTAGATCGACGATTAGATTTTGAATTGTGAAATTTAAATGATCCACATCTTTGTTCTTAGCCGCAAGAATTACTCGTTCACTCACCCAATTGTGATTTTTTTGGTTAGTAATGATGTTCGGGAACACTTTGTTGATGAGCTAGTTCTTCGTTGAGACAAAATTGCAAAAGTTCTGAGGAAACGAAATCCGTTTGATTTGTCGACCGGAACACGGCTATTACCGACAGTCAGCAACTGCTAGGAGAAATCTTCGGCAGATGGATCGTTTAGCCACAGACAATCAAATTAAATTTTTCGTTCGAGCTAAAAAATGAAAACAAAATATATTTCTGATAATTCCAATGTCATCGTTGTATCTGTCATTTTTCGTTAAACTGCGTATACGTATAAGCAAAAAAAACAAAATGTTTTCGGTTGTTTGCGGCTATTTACAGAAAATGAACTCGCAGTTTAAATTTTTACGATTACATAGGATGAAATATCTCTCTTAGGTTGTCTTTGGTTTAACAATTTAACTCGCATGTTTGTCGTCAGCTGAAGTTTCATCACATAGCACCACGCAGAGTCGATGATTTGAGGCAAGCGTTTATTTCATCGAAAGCGGTCGATCTTGGCATCACTGGTATTTTTTGACGGAAATCGCCGGACAGTTGACTCCAAAACATCTTGAGTCATTGCATAGATCTTTCATAGTTCGATTAAGTGCTTCCAATGCGCATTTGTGCGCCATTGTACATTCATAATCGATGATGATTTTACTTGCTACCAAAACTTTCGCCATTGCTGAGTGTTTCGCAATGTTGCAAGTCGGGTTTTCAGCCGATTGAAGGTTTATCGACAATTTCAACGCTATGCAACTGCTACAGCAATATCGGGTCTCGCACGAACAGTTGCCAAAATCAATGACATGAGGAAAGCCTTCCCAGTTCTCCCGGGCGCATCGAAGAAAAATAATCCACCATTTCTATCATGAATTATACAGCTAAGTACATAAAATAAAAAAATTGGATAAAAAATAAAATGGTAAATGTGCATGCAGCCTCCAGTCGGATTCGTATCCAGTACCTTGCGGTCCAAGCACCGAAGCTTTAACCACCGCACCACTCGTCACATACAAACTACACCTACAAAATTCATATAAAAAAAGGTTTTTTTTATTAGATTTTTGGGGCTTCCCTTTTGAGTTTTTCCGACTTTTCTTTTTTCCTAAATCACCACTGTATTGAGACGAACAAAATAAAAAAAAACAAAATGTACTAAATATATGAGAAAATGAATTTTCTTGATAACTTTCTTGTTGGTGAATTTTTCCAATGTTTTAATAGTTATTATGCTATTCGGAACGGAGTCAAATCCAACAAAACAAAAATCATAAAAATCGGTCCAGCCGTTCTTGAATTATAAATGGTGTAACTAACACGACTTTGTTTTATTTATATAGACTAATATAATAATTAAATAAAATATCTTAAAGTTTTTTAGATAATGATAAACAATAAGAATAGGCGTACAGTACCTATTAATCCATAGAAAATGATGTGTTCCCAGAAGTACGAAATCCATTCTGCAGGCGAATGATATCGTTCATTGAATATATATGATGTACCTCCGAACTGCTTGACTTGCGAAGAAACATCTTTCCATTTTTACACCACAAGAACTGGAATTTGTGATGTAGTTGAAATTTTTTAGCTTCTTTGTGTAGTCGTGATTGAAATTTTGTGAAGTGCTGGATAATGTTGAAGCCGTTAACATCATTTAGTGTGGATTTTTTTTTACCATTATATTTAGTGATTATATGATTTTTTATAACTGTTAATTTAAATTCAACAATAAATGAGTTTTTTAAAGTTGATCGGCTGTTTTTGTTGTGAAACATTTTTTTAATTGAAACAATATCATCAGATTTTTTGTTAACGTCAAATTTAGTTAGAGTCTCGAGCACTAAGTTACAGGCTTCTTGACCAAGAGCATCAACATTCTGAATTGGAATAATAGGCAAGCCACAAATGACAATATTGTTTTTAATTTCCCCTTGATTATATTGGTCTAACTGAGCTTCCATCAGGTTTAATTTAGCCTCTTGTCGCGAATATTTGCATTCATTTCAATTGAGAGTTGGGCTGAAAGTGTAGGGAAGGGCTAGATTTATATGTTTTAACATGTTTTTAATTACATCTTTTATACATTCAAGAAATAATCGAGTGATATTTTATTTGCACATTAAAAGACACCCAAAAGTAGATGGGTGACCGCTTGCGAACACTATGTATAGTTGTGTCTCTTGGTCTGATTGCTGTGGCAAACAAATTCAGGTATTGTCATTAATTTCGGTGGTGTGCTTAACAAAAAAAAAATTAAACAATCTATTGCAGTGGAATTATTTTTGTAAATAGTGGCAGTATTTCGGTAGAGATGATCAACTAGGATTTCCAAATATCCGGATTTTCTGAAACCGGCGGATACCGGATAACCATATAAAAATAAAATAAATTGTTGAATATTGAACTTCACAAAAATTACTTTAATTTCTTATAAATAACATTTATAATACATAAATAAAATTAAATTTTCTGCAGTTTTTCATTTAAATAATAGTATTTAGTTCGTGGAAAATTAAGGGTTTTAGTTTCACATTCTTTTCGGGTGAAATGTAATTTTGAAAAAATAATTGTATATATTCATGATCAGAAAACTTGTTGTTTTTAGTTGCAATCATTCGTTTTTCAAAAATGGTAATAATAGTAAAATGATTTAAGGTTATATTTGATAAAACCAATTTACTTAACAAATAGTTATGTCCTTTTCAGACAAAACCTAGTATCTTTTAAAGTTACTATGATCTGTATAAAACTGAACTAAAAAAAAGATTGACGAAAAAAACTCAAGCCTAGATCATTTCCTAGTAACTCTAACTTGCTATTTTTTATATAAAATGGAAACTTTTTCAGTGTAAATTATGCTTAAATAAAAACGAAATGTTTTAACTAATTCAGTTTTTTTTTTATTAATTCAGTAAGTAAATAATGTTATTATTTTTGGAAGGTGGTTACACTTAAAAACTAATTCAAAAATTAAAAACATTAACATAAAAAATAAAAGCATTAAGAAAAACGATTTTGTAACAAAAGTCATTCAAAAATATTGCACAAATCGGGTGCGCTTTCGTCGGATTTCAATCCATCCCAAAATATTCTGTTTTGTACTGGCATTTGGGGTAAAATTCGCCATTTTTTTTTTAATTTCTCAGCATTCATCCCTGCGGGTTCTGTCCTTTTATGAGGAAATTTAAGCTCCTTGTGGTATGTAATATTTTCAAACTCATTTAACGTGTCACTATCGTGAATATATTTATAAAATAAATTGGTTGAACCACATCGGAACTCGGCAACCATTTAATAAAGGTACATGTATCATATTTTTGGATCTTTTATAACAGATGTTTTTAAAATTATAAAAGTTCGATTCATTTAAAAGGCGGTATTTGTTTTTAACATCTGTTTATTTTTATTAACTGGACTAAGTCATCCATATCCAGAACTTCATTTGTTTACTTTCATTTTCTGCCAAAATTCCCATGCACAGAATCTACTCGCATGTAGGAGTGTCCAGGCTCAAAATATAGTAATGTTATCTAAGTATCCAATATTTATTTTGTGCAGAACAATTGTCAGCCCAAAACATTAAAAGTTCAAACATCTCGTCTTGATGACGCAGCCGTGCGAATAACAGGTCGCTTCATGCTAAAGTACACAAAAATTTGTTGGGCCGTGTTGATGAATTGGTGCAAAGGCTTCGTTAAATACTACTAAAAGACTTACAAAAAAAGAATTTTTGGGGATTATAGTACCTGTCGCATATCCGCAGTGAAAACGTTGGTAGGTTGTGGCCGTTTAATAGTTTTATCTAATTTGTACATTTTACGTGCTTTAGTGTAGTTCGATTTATGATATTAAATTGCATACATTTTGTACAACTATCGAATTGATGGGCTGTCTCAGTATTTTCATTATGAACGGTAGTTATATTTATAACAGGTTCTTAAGTTTTTACCTCGTTTTGATGCTGCTGATATTTTTCACATACTGGATATTCATCCTGTGGTTGTGTATCAAATTCGATATTTTCTTTTATGAATATTTTCGCATATGTAACATAAGACGTAGCATTATTTCCAAATTTTTCATTAAAACCCTTTCATATAGATTTGATAGTAATATCACTCCGATTCGGTGAATGATCCAAATTGTAGTGCGATACTTGTGGACGCAATTTTAATATATGATCACGAATTTCATTATTCAGTAAAGTTGATTTTTGGGCTTATTAATCCTGCATTCTTCTTTCTTCTAAAAAATCCAGTTATTAAACCATCTGCTTTACGAACGATAGTGTGAAGAAACATTGTCTTGCATACAACCTGCATCGTATTTTCCGCATCAAGCGGAACCTGATATATGTACGTAGGTGTACGTACGTTGGTTTGATGCAGAGTGAAATTGTTTTTTTATTTTGTGAAACCTATGCTTCAAAAACGAACTGAAGTTGTGCAAAGTTCATGTTATTAAAGTGGTCGAAAATGGCTTGCCGTCTTTGTTCCGAAAATTTCAACCAGCATTTTTTTTTGCAACTACATGGATTTAAAAGTTGCATATTAGCTGATTTTTTTTCTTTTGCTTAGTGGGTCTTGCCCGGAAGGTGGTTGATATTTGGTCATGATGGGCGTGACCATTGTTTTCCACTACGCCGGATATGTTAATTTTCCATAATTGGGCAATGGCGGTGAGGTTTCAACGATATTTTCCAATTGGGACGTTTTATGTTTAATAAGATTGCCATCAGATGAGTCGGTTAAATAATCCATGACATCTTTGTTGAGATTATACGTACAATCCGAAAAAGGAATCACCAATCTTCATCGGAATGAACTGCAGCTGTAGTTGCTGCATAACGCCTAAAAATAGTACAATAACAATAAACTCTAGACATTGACCTTCAAGAAACAGTGACAGTCAAAATATAAAGGATTATTTGACCTTAAATCTAGTATTTCTACAAAAATCTTAAAAATGTTCCACCCGATTTCATTATTTGCTTCTAGTAGTACAGTAAATTTGAATTAAGCGAGCAACGTACACTTTTGATTTTGTACTTTTTTATTTTAATTCGAATACAAAAAACTACCATTGTCCACAAAACATAGTAACTAATGCTAAATACTATGTTTTGTATAAAAGATTTTGCTTATAAAATTATAAAATCGAATATTTTATTACATGTATAACATAGCAAATTTTAAAAGATACTATGTTTTGAACGCAAGTCTACTATAAATTTTCTATCACAACCTAGCATCTTTTTAAATTTGGTAGGTTCTGTAGAAAACATTTCTAAATTTACTTACAATTTTCGGGCCAGCTCAATCATTATTTTCCCTCGAGACTGAATTTTTCGATGACCGCTGTTCCTGATGATTAATACACGGCTATACATGTTAGCTGATGTGTTTAAGCATTAGAATAACTGTTATTGGAATGTATAAAGTCTTCTCTCTCAATTTTACGATCAAGAGAATGAGAAAAATACCTAATTGCTAGGTGTTGTATAAAAATATTTTTGTTAACAAACATTTAAATAAAAGTTAATAGGTTATTTTTTTCTTCATAAAGTTGTTAAAAAGAGACGTAGAAATATAGTTGTTTCAGCGTTAGGAAATATTTTTATTGCGGTTACAAAAAAAGATTAATCACAAAATCTAGTAAGGCTCAGTTGCTAGATTAATATCCAACGATAATAATTCTCGTATATCGGCATGCACTACTGCAGATACCAGGTCGAGTAAGACCAATGATGACTCCCTAACCATGCAACTCGAGAAGGAATTGAAAGCTACCAGGGATGCTTGCCACGAACTAACGAACTCCCTTTTAGTTCACAAACCAGCTTTAATTGCAGATCGCGCTAATAATCTGAGTCTTCATCAGGAAGTTTCTCCTGCCACAGCTATCAATCATTTAAATAACAGCCTAGCCCGTTCATCTGAAGTTGTTCCCGCTAGCATTGATACCAACTCCAGCAACTCTCAACACAGCAGCAACAGCAATATTAATCCTCCACACATTCTTAGGACTGTCGCTAAACCTAAAATTATATTTGTATCCCGGTTGTGTACCAATACAACAAACGCCGATGTTATATCACACGTTAATTTTATATTAAATCAGCACAACATCCAAGGACAAAATGTCAAATGTAAAAATATATCCCGCTTCAATGGACAAGTTGCGTCATTTAAATTAACCATTCCTGAAGCTATATTTGACGTATTACTTCCCCCAGAGTCATGGCCCGAAACCACCTATCTCAAAGAATTTGTCGATTTCCGAAATAATTTTAATAACTTGGCAGTACCAAAAAACTTAAATGCCTGTCCCTCTACTACCAAAACGTAAGAGGACTGAGAACTAAATCTCGCGACGTCTTTTTAGCAATTCAAAGACTTCCATTTGATGTTTTTGCACTCACTGAGACCAATTTGAACAGTGATTTCAACAGTAACGAATTTTTTAACTCGGATTTTAACGTCTTCCGGAAAGATGGTTTTTATTGTTCAGACACGAATTTAACCGGTAGAGGGGTTCTTGTTGCAGTCCACATCAATTTTGATAGTCAAATTGTTATCATTCCCAACACTGATAATATCGAGCTAATGTGTGTCAAAATTAAAAATAATAAAAATAATGTTTTTATTTTATGTTACTATATTCGCCCATTAAGTCAGAATGTAAGCTATCAGCTTCTTACTAATGCTGTTGACTTCGTCCTTGACCTGATGAATACTAAAGATGACATCTTTGTTCTTGGTGATTTCAATCTCCCCGGACTTAATTGGGATTATTCAGATGATAACACTCTTTATGTTGCTTCGAATGCACTAACCGCCAAAGAAACTTTGTTCACTGACAATATGTTGAACTCTGGACTATTTCAGATCAGCAACGTTAAGAACAGTCTGAACAGGCAGCTCGATTTGGTGTTTTCCTCTGTTATCGACAATAGCGTCGCTTCTGAATCCAATCTAACCCTCTGTGCCATAGATGTATACCACCCTCCCATTTTGATCACCTTTGGTCTGCAGCAAGACAATCTCAATGTCAACTCTATAACTCCACTACGTTTCAATTTTCGTAGGGCCGACTTTGTGAAGCTTAAACATTTATTGGCTAACGTTGACTTTAACACAATTTTAAATGATCATAACGATATAGAAACACAAACTGTCAATTTTTACTCTGCAGTTTTTGAATGTTTTAAACATTCCATTCCGTATACCCGCCAAAAAACTGTATCGCCATCACCTCCGTGGTATAATAATGAATTACGAACGTTACTTAACCTTAGGAACAAACGTTGGCAAAGATTCCTGAAAACTAAATCTGACTTTGATTACTCTAACTATTTAAATAGTTATAACGATTTCAGTAGTTTGTCTGACGAACTTTATGGGAATTATATCAGACTCATGCAATCCAATCTAATCGCTGAGCCTAAGTGTTTATGGCGATTTATCAATATGAAGAAAAAGTCCGACGGATACCCTTCCACTTTCAAATATAAAGATCATTCCTCTAATGATCGTAAAGTCATAACAAAACATTTTGCTAACTTCTTCAGTCTGGCTTTCACAAGCAGTGATTTTAAACCTGATAAATGTTACTTTACATACTTGAATAATTGTAATCAAACAACCTTAACTTCCATTGAAATCGATTATGAATCCGTGGTACAAAAGATTTCCGAACTTAAAGATGATTTTTCATCCGGCCCTGACGGTCTACCATCCATCGTCCTAAAAAACTCCAGTGATTTTCTTGCTCAGCCACTGACGACACTTTTCCAAAAGTCACTTTCACTTGGAATTTTTCCATCCATTTGGAAAAGTTCTTTTACAGTTCCGATTCATAAAAACGGCTGCAAATCAGACATCTGTAATTGCAAAATTATCTAGTATTCCGAAGCTGTTTGAAAGTATTGTGTATGATTCACTGTATTTTCATTGTAAACCGTTGTTTTCTGACAATCAGCATGGTTTTCTCAAAGCACGGTCCACGACCACAACCCTTATTGAATTCACTTCACAAACACTAAATACGATGGAAGCACGAAAAGAGGTCAACGTTATCTTCACCGATTTTAGCATGGCGTTTGACAGGATTTCTCATGAAGTTATTTTGTTTAAGCTTAGGGCCCTTGGCTTTCCTCCCCAAATTCTCCGTTGGGTGGGCTCTTATCTCAAAGGCCGTTTATACCATGTTCTATTCAGGTCATCAGTATCAACTCATATATCAGCAACATCTGGAGTTCCCCAAGGTAGCCATCTGGGGCCAATTTTTTTCATTCTATCAATAAACGACGCTGATTGTTTAATAAAAAATTCATCGATATCTATATATGCCGATGACATGAGGATTTACAAACGGATTTCAAACACTACCGATAAGAGCCTATTACAATCCGACCTCAATAACTTGTCCACTTGGTGTGCAAAGAACAATCTTGATTTGAACGTGGGTAAATGTCAAACAATCATCTACTCTCAAAAACGTGTACAGTCCATTTCTCGCAACTTTTACATTAACAGAGATGCCATTACCAGAGCCAGTTCTGTTCGTGATTTGGGAGTAATTTGCGACAGTGAATTGAATTTCAGACAACACATCGATCGTATTATCAATCAAGCCAACTCTGCCCTCGGTTTCATCAAGCGTTGGTCGAAAGAATTCGATAATCCTTATGTTGCGAAGGGTCTCTATTCAACATTCGTTCGTCCCCTGCTCGAGTATGCTAGCCAGGTGTGCTCGCCTTATCATGAGGTTCATATTAAGAGGATTGAAGCAGTCCTGCGAAGATTTCTTCGCTTTGCTTTACGCGGACTACCGTGGGTGGACATGTTCAACCTGCCTCCATATCAAGATCGTCTAAAGCTAATTAAATTACAACCACTTAGTAAGCGCCGAGTTGTTGCAGACGTGGTTTTCATTCATCAAATACTAGCCGGCGGTATCGATTCTCCAGTTCTGCTTGGTAAAATTAATCTAAATATAAATTCGCGAGATTTAAGAACGGTACCTATGTTTAGAATCGACCCTCATCGAACTGATTACGGAAAGTAGGAGCCCGTCTCTAGAATGCTGTTCGAAGCTAATCAGCACTTCCATTTGATCGATTTTAATATGACGAAACGCATGTTGAAAAAACTTGTTTATTTTTCTTGACCATAGTTTGATGTTTTATTTAACTTATTTGTTTCATTTTATTCTGCTTTACTTTATCTTGTTTTATCTATTTTAAATCTGCTTGTACTAAGCAGACTCGACTTCCGTTTTCCTTCCGTCTGCGATGAGTATCGTTTTACTTAACTATTCACTTAGCTATTCATTTATAATCATATTTGATTTTTATACTTTACATATTTAGCCGTTTTAACATTAAATTTTTCAATTTCACTGGTTAAGCAAATCGATATCCTTGTTTATAATTCACTTGAATTATACTCAAAAAAATAATAATAATACAGATGGAGACTCCCCGTGCGCGTTTGGGAGGGGTAACATGATTTTGCATGATGATGTTACTACGTATTGTGGTCCAATTCTAGCTTCCCCAGGGAATTGGGAATTGGGAAAATATTTTGATGCAATTACAACTAATTCCCAAATATTAATTTCCCGTTCCCAAGTGTATATTCTGGTAGACTGGGAATAATTTTTCGGGGATTTTTTTTTTATTTTGGTTTTTATAAAGTAAAACCCATATTGCGACCTTATTAAAAGTTTAATTTATTTCTAAATATACATATATTTACTAGAAAAATAATGTTTAAAAATTCTAAAATGTACCAATTACAATTCCCCAAAAAAATAATGGGGAATCATTAATGTCAAAACCGCTATAAAATGAATTATTTTTTCCCAATAAAAAAAATTTCCAAACGCCAGAATACACTTTGGGAAATAAAAAATTCCCAACTGCTAGAAATACGTCTTTAATTCCCAATTCCCTATTTCCGGGGAAAACAAGAATAGGGCCACTGGTGAATATCTAAAAAAAGCACCTAATTTTCCTCACCAGCTTCAACTGCTCAAAAATAGTTACATTTCGCCATCATAAATGTCAATACCGGGATCATCCTCAGAACCTTGAAAATCATCTTCAAGGACTTCAACTTCACTTAATGGTCCAGTTCAGAATCATCCATGTTTTTTATACAAATAATCACAAATGCCTAAGTGTATACTGTGATTTAAATATATAATCATTTCAGCTGTGCAAGTTCTTCCATACTTTAACATCATTGGATCCCCATAATGATTAATGCATACAATATCACTTTTAATTATTTGTTATACGGAAACGGGCTTTGCGGTCTTGTTGATATTGATCAAAATAAAAGACGTAACATCATCTTTCTGACCCCGACATGTTTCGGTGTTAATGCGCCATTTTCAAAAGGGGGTTGTAATTTATTTCTACAAAAAAATATAATATTTTTTTAAAGTTTATTAACGTAGGCACTCACACATAAGAAAAAAACATAAGTAAAAAATCACAATCTTTGTACTTACAGTTGTAAACGACATAAAATTGAAGAAAAATAAACAGTAAAAATGCGAAAAAACTCACAAATTATTCACATAATTCGCCATTATAACATGAAGCAAAATAAAAATACTAAAAAAAAGTATCTATAACTACCGACCTGTAATTGATCGGGTGTCAATAAACCAACTGATTACCAAACGTATATTAAGTTAAAGCATCCGTAGTTGTTTGTTGTGTGTGTGCTTATTGTGTGTGCTTGTGTGTGTACGTCGTCTTTTTCTGTTCTTTGTGTGGTTGAAGTCATCAACTAATGCACAAAAAACCGGCGCGATATGATCAGTATCTTGTTTTATGTTCATTGAGTCTTCGCTTAGGATGTGTAACGCCTCCATAGTTAACCTACGACCAAGAAGATCGGCTTTGGCCAAAAACCGGCTGTCAAGTTTAATACCATCACAAAAATTTTTAATTGATTGCCGCAAACACTCTCTTATACCTAATTTCATTAAAAATAGTGCACGTAATGTAAACAAGCTAATTGCAAAAAACAGTAAGTACTCACACAAACTCAATTGTATTATCAAAAACTTCCATTTAAAAATATTAAATACCATCATACAAGATACATATACACGCACAAATGTTTCACAGATTTCGCTTTACACTTTACAGGAGAAAATTCTTAATACTCTACCAGCTTATATAACGGACTCTTTTTTAGTCCGTCAAAACCAATTTTTTATTAAGCAAAAAACAAATCGTGGTCGTACACACACAAAAAAATTTTATAAACTGTATAATGAAATGTTCTCTTCATTGAATCTTCGCTACGATGATAAGGCGTTCGTTAACCTTACTTCGATTGTCATCCCCAATGATATAGGTTGGTTGCTATCGTTGGGACCAAAATCTAATTTGCCTAGTTACGAATCTAATTTCAAGCTTTTCGATATCGTCGCCGATACCGAAGAAGTCATTAAAACTATAAAAGATACAAAACATAGAGACATAGCTAGAGGAAAAATTGCGAATATTATTTCCAACGCTAAATTTATGCAACAAAAAGAAAAGAAAAGTATCGTGAATGTTATAACTAGATATCTACAAAAAAAACATTACTTTTTTTAAACGACACAAAGACCTGATAATTGTCCCCAGTGATAAAGGCAAAGCCACGGTGGTAATGCTGAGATCCGATTATGATCGAAAAATCACTGAACTCTTGCCAGATGTTAATACATACAAAATCTTAAGGTCAAGCCCGTTAAATAGCCTTCAAATCAAAAACAATAAATTTGTTGATCATTTATTTGAATTAGAGTTAATTGGAAAGAGTGAAAAATTTCTACTATCAACATACAATTCAACAGATCCCAAACTTTATGCACTTCCTAAAATCCATAAACCTAACGTCCCTTGTAGACCCGTTTCCACTTGTATCGGTACTCCCTCGTCTGGTTTGTCGAAGATGTTATCTAATATACTGAAGAGGTTACTTGATGATGATCCATATAACGTGAGCAATTCGTTCTTTTTCAAAGAGAAGATGTCCTATATAACCGTTGACACCAATGAGTTGATGGTAAGTTTTGATATCGTATCACTTTTCACTTATATACCAGTTAGTCTTGCCATTGAGATAATAGATGAACAGTGGAGCGAAATTTCGAAGTACACCCCCATACCGAAAGTTTTGTTTTTTAAATGCTTAACTTTTGTCTCAAGGAGGGAAACTATTTCGTATTTCATTCGACTGCGTACCAACAAATTTTTGGTTTGCAAATGGGAAACCCTTTATCTACGGTGATAGCCGATATCATTACGCGAAGGCTCCTAGACGTAACTCTTGTTAAATTGGATTATAAACCAAAAATTTTCTTAAAGTATGTTGATGACGTTTTTGCCATCATACCGAAGAGTTAGATAAATACAACACTTAATCCGTTAAACTCTTTTCACCTCCGATTGAAATTCACTGTTGAGATGAATCTGAAAACCAGATTCCATATCTTGACGTCTTGTTAATTAGGAAGTTGGATGGCGCAGTTTCAACAGATTGGTACAAGAAAAATGTTGCATCAAACCGGATCCTGAATTTCTACAGTCATCATCCTTTCACTCATAAATCAAACACAGCAATGAATTTTGTTAATAGAGTGTTCAATCTAAGCTCCAGCTGCTTCCATTCTAAAAACCGAAGGTTGGTCGTAGAAACCCTACTCGCAAACAATTACCCGGTTAAATTGATCAATAAATTTATCGCTAAGTATTTGCAAACACATAACAACACCGGTATTCAAAATACGAGTAATGCACAAGATAACGAAAGTAATACAACCAAACGATACAAAGAGTTAACGTATTCCAAAGGCTTATCTGAAAGAGTAGAGAGTGTCATCACCACCTATTGTCTAGATATCAAGGTGGCTTACAAACCTCAAATGGTCTACGCAATGTCTTTACTAAACTCAAAGATAAAATTCCGCGTGAAAAACAAACAAATGTTATATACCGAATCCCATGTCTAGGCGCCTTGAATGAGGGTTCCACTTGTCACTTATCCTATGTCGGACAAACAAAACAGTATCTCGAAAAGAGGTTAACGTGGAACCATAAATGTGGAAGTTTTGGCCAAAGCCAATCTTCTTGGTCGTGTAACTATGGAGGCGTTACACATCCTAAGCGAAGACTCAATGAACATAAAACAAGATACTGATCATATCGCGCCGGTTTTTTGTGCATTAGTTGATGACTTCAACCACACAAAGAACAGAAAAAGACGACGTACACACACAAGCACACACAATAAGCACACACACAACAAACGACTACGGATGCTTTAACTTAATATACGTTTGGTAATCAGTTGGTTTATTGACACCCGATCAATTACAGGTCGGTAGTTATAGATACTTTTTTTTAGTATTTTTATTTTGCTTCATGTGATAATGGCGAATTATGTGAATAATTTGTGAGTTTTTTCGCATTTTTACTGTTTATTTTTCTTCAATTTTATGTCGTTTACAACTGTAAGTACAAAGATTGTGATTTTTTACTTATGTTTTTTTCTTATGTGTGAAAAATAAAATTTAAAAAATATTATATTTTTTTGTAGAAATAAATTACAACCCCCTTTTGAAAATGGCGCATTAACGCCGAAACATATCGGGGTCATAAAGATGATGTTACGTCTTTTATTTTGATCAATATCAACAAGACCGCAAAGCACGTTTCCGTATAACAAATAATTTACCACGACGGTCGTTAAAACCAAATATTTTTAGAAATCACTTTTAATATTTATTTTAAATTTAAGCAAGTGATTTTTGAGAGATATTTATGTTCAGGTATCTACGTCTCCTTAAGCTTGTCCATTCATTACTGGTGATACTGAATTTATTGCGAAGTATTTGACGTTGTTCAATAATTTTAATCACCTCCATAACATAGAAATTGGTTATCGAATAAATGCAGAATTCGTTATAGCACATACTTATGGAAATGTTATCAACTGTAGCCAGCTTCGATATTATGTATATCATACAAACTGCCTCGCTTAACAAAGTTTAATATCAAAGGTGAATCTCTTTGAATTTTATATGTGGATTGTTCTTTTTCTACGGTTTCATTTGTTATTTTAGATTGACATTTCGGACATTGTGCTTTGTTTCTTTTGCAATTTCCTCAAAATAATCCCAAACTAAAAATTAAAAACTAACTTACCTCAAATTTTGTTTCCATCTTTCAAATTCCAAATATTTAATATTATATTTTGTATTGGATTTTATATATTATATTTTTTTATAATTAATATTAAACAAATTTAATAAAACTACTACAGCACAAACAACGACAATGAAATTGAAAAAAATATCAGATTTCGCTGATTTTGATAATCAACTTTTTTGTGAATTTATAAAACATATTTTCAAAGCCAACTTTGTTCAAGTTCTTTACAATTTTTTGATAATGTAAAAAATATTTCAGTATTCGAACTCTAAGAAATTATAGAAGAGAAAATTGTTTCACTAATGTCAGAATCATTACACAAAATTAAAATAGTACAGTATCTCTTATTTATTTTAAATTAGATTCAAATAGAAATAATACTAATATTTTAAAGAAAGTTCATGGGGTTAATTAATTTGAAAACATTTAAGAAAGTTGCAGCAGTAAAGTACATTCATGCTGTATAAGATAGCGGAATTTGAACAGCGGAAAATAAGAGATTACGCTACTCGCCGCAAGTGGCAGCACTAGCACTACGGGGAGAATTTATTTTGTTATGTAATTACCAGCGGAAATTCTTCATTCATTATGTACCACTTTTTTCACTAAATAAAATATCTCAGCGGAATAAAATATTAAAAGTGAACCTTAAAATGGCAAATTAATTGACCTCCGAAGTAAAGAAACTCGGTATATTAAATCTTGAAATTTAACAATAATCCGTCTATCCGGCATTTCTTCCACTAGTAACCAATACTTTCAGTTGTTTTTCTAATAGCTTAGGTCATACTGAGACTATATGGGAAATTTAATAAAAAATTCATGGACTAGAATTTTCACTAGAATTTTTTGGCCATATAAGATATTTTCTGTTTTTGGACAATATCTGAAAAACTTCCACTAGTAACCAATATTAGATGACCGCAGAAAATCAAAATATATAGTGAAAATCCTAGTCTATGAATTTTCCTCAAATTTCTCATATAGTCTCAGTATGATCTAAGCTATTAGAAAAACAACCGAAAGTATTTGTTACTAGTGGAAGAAATGCCAGAAAGACGGAATATTGATAAATTTCCAGATTTCATATACCGAGTTAATTTACTTCGGAGATCAATCAATTTGCCATTTTAAGGATCACTTTAAATATTTTATTCCACTGAGATGTTTTATTTAATGAAAAAATATACACATAATGAATGAAAAATATCCGCTGGTAATTACATAACAAAGCAAATTCTCTATAGTGATAGTGCTGCCACTTGCGGCGAGTAGCGTAATCTCTTATTTTCCGCTGTCAACATTTCGTTATCTTATACAGCATGGTATATCCCCTATTATTTCAGATTTGACAGTGAATTTTAAATATCATCGTATTATCATCAACATTATTAGTTCACATTATTTTAAATTATTATTATTTCAAATTATTTAAATTTTTATATTTAAATGTTTTCCTCAAATTTAATACTGAATTAATTAACAAATCAAAGCGATATCGAACATATCGGCTTTAAGGCCATTTGTGTTTTCAGATAACACGGAATATATTAGAATCGCCGAGCAATTATATAATGCCCTATTTCCAAGCTATTTTTGAAGCTAAATTTTCGATGAAGTTGTGTAGCAGAAGTAATATCCAGTTTCGATCTGATCAGACCATAAAAAAATTCAATCATCTCATCAGACCATGGGCCAACTAACTTTAAATAATTTAAATAAATTAATTAATTTAAAATTTAAATTTATATCACCTTAGTATTAGGAAGTAGTTTCTACATTTTCTTACAGTGGTCAAATAAGAACTACCATTTTACTAACTATTTACTACTTATGAGTGTCTGTAACCGGGCCGATCTTGTTTTGTGTAACAAGGTGTACGGTAGACCCGGTGTATCCGGGATCCTTGTTTCGTCTTGGTCGTACATTCTATAATCAATTAAGTATTTTTATAACTTCCACTATAGCCATATGTGTTGTTTAGAAGCAAACCGGTATCTGTTCCAATTTTAAAAAGTGGAGGTTGGGCTTTTTTCAACGGATAACAGTCTATAATCTAACATAACTTTAGATGTCCCAAAATCGTTTTATTCCTACAAAAATAATAATTGGAAATCATATTGAGAAGCAAAGCGATTCTATTCCAAGTACTGCATAGAAGTAAAATAGATCTATTGCTCGCGTCCACTGCATTCATATATTTTTAGAAAAACTGAGTAGCAAACAAAGATCAGTCGTAGTAAGCTGGAGCCATTAGACAGTCCACCTCATCGTATACATTAATAAATTATTAAATTATATTTATTTACAATTATAATAACGTGGTTTCCGAGTATCGTCAGTAAATTAGTGCGAGTTGCAATATTTTGACAACAGAAAACTACGATTTTATTGGTCGGCGATAGATCGTCGTTGAGGAAAGACGTGTTTTTGTCTCTCCTCGAAATAAATAATGAAAAATGTTACATATTGCATATTTGTATTGATTTGTGTGTTGTGCGCTTGCAATGGTGTAGGATATGTACATAACAATTTTCGTTTATATGTATGTATTTTGATACCGTTGTTTGAATGCATCACGCATTGTAATGCAAATTTTCAATATGTATGTAGGACTTTTTTGATTGCAAAGGATGGAAAGATAAGTGTTTTTCATTTTTTCATTATTTTTACATACTAAATTACATAACACATAACTTTTTTCCCTAAATAAATTTTTCTTTTAAGTACACATATAAACACATATTTATAACCCATGAAGGTGTAGAGTAGAATTATTCTCATGTTATGGGTTGTTCTTGTTATCCGACCGAATATAGTTTGCGCGAGAAAGGGTTTTTTTCAATTCTACTGTTTTTGGTACACTAGCTAACAATTTTTGTTGTTGTTTTTGGAAGAGAGTATGCATGTTTGGTGATCGACGAGAATTTTTTGTTTTCTGCTTTTGCTAATTTTAAATCCTATCTTTCGTTTTGTATACTTATTTACTCGTAGTCATATATTATATTTTACATGAATATTAGTGTGTATTGGATGTGTTTGGCGCGCGGGATATGCATTTCAATACCACCGAAAATGTGGTTTTGCGATATATAACTCGAAGCCGAACGCAATTATATTCTATAGAATGTAATTGTGTTTGGTTCTGATATAGCATGTTATACGTATATGCGTTTAGCTGTGTCCTATGGATTGGTGTGCGAAGGAACATAAGATAATAATTATTATTTATATTTACATCATTGTTATATAATTATATATTTGTTGTATACATATTTACGTTTTGTGCTTGTATGTGCAGATGTTTTACAATACGCGTGTGTAATTCCGTGAGCTGGATTTTTTGTTGTTTTAATCAGCCAACGTCTTACGAAACCGTGTGTAGCATGGCTCAATGGAAAATTAACGCATGCTTTTCGACTGCGAACGATATTATATCCCTTTAGTGATTTACTAACACAATTGTGCGGGTGGGGCAAGGGTGCCATGTCATAAATTTGGTTTTGTGTGTTTTTTGAACCAACTTGCAGATTTGTGAATTCCTTTATAGCTTATTTTCGTCCGAAAGAACACTATATCTATGCACACAATTGTGTTGGTCTTACTTCAAATCAAGCTAAAATTTTTATCAACAACGCCATTACATACTATGGTTTTTTACTCACACATTTGTGTGGGTTGGACTAAAATTGAGCCAATTTTTTGTTTTCTTGGTTGAAAAAGGGATATATTGTCTGTATAATGTTAATTGTTTTTCGGTTCATGATGGTAATGTTTTATTTTGTTTCGCATGGTATTGCTGATGTTCATAACCTTGCATGTAGCATTTTGTTTGCATATGAATGTTTTACTTGCCAGGAACAGGGACTTATGATTTTGAAAATGTTTCTTTTTTGGTAGTTTTAACGTTTTATGTGAATCTGTTCAGTATCGTCGGCTTGTTTTTGTGAATCTTGCTTGGGTGATGATGAGATTGCGATGGGCATCGCTATTTCTTGTATTTATATTTTTAGCGATTTGGCAGGGGGTACACTTCTTCTCTATAATGCAGAGAACTGAGTCGGGGGGGGGGGGTTATCGAGTAATGCAATATGTGTGATCAATTTACACAGTGGCGGCGAGAATATGGTATAATTGTTAATTATTGCTAAATGTTGTGGATGTTTTTGTTGAAGTTTATCGTCAATTTAGCTGGGCGGAATTAGAATTTTAGAGTAAGATAATTACGGTAAATTTAAGAAAAAATTCCACTAATTAAAAAGAGTGATCTATTATTTAACTCATTAACTATAATTTTATATAATAAAAGAATCTGGGGGTTCAGATATAGATGGAAGTGGAAGCTGAGTCTTTTAGGCCTCATGACAAATAAGGCTATTTGGACCTTGGTTTAGAATAATATTTAATCATTTTTAATACTAATGAAATTTTAAAATAATTATAGTTTAGATTAATCACATTAGAGTTCATATACAATATTTATAATAAACATTATTATACAAATAAAATGGAAGTCAGCTAATTTAATCTTATTCTTAATCACTATTATCTAATATGAATATTGGATAATTATATTATTAGTATTCCAGGTTGTGTACTATATCTACAAATCTCCTCCAGGTTGATGTTGGGTTGTAGCAAACGACCACTATTATATTAATGCTAGTTTTTAAATTAAATTAAATTTAGAATTAAGTTTATAATATGTTATTGTATGATCGAAAGTATACTTATACTTGGTAAAGTAGTTAAGCTAATTTATGATAGGTGCTGATTAATGACAAATATTCGGGTGTGATAATATTTTTAAAAATGGATTGGAATAATAAAATTAATTTAATCCGGATTTAGGAAAGGATTCCGGAATTAATAGTATCTATGCATCTCAATTTACTAACAAATTTAAATTCTAGGTCACTGGTGTTTTGGAAGCAGTTTTGTTGGCTACACTTTCAAATATTGTAAAGTGAAATGGTAGTCATTAATCTTAAGTTAATTTACAGGAAATATTTCGGAAGGTGACCCAGTTAATAACTATTTAAATTTAGTATTTAGTTATAATAAGTTATTATAAGTTAGACAGTTTACTTATTCTTGGTAAAGCAGTTAATCTATTTTAAGAGTGGTGCTGGTTAGTTACGGATACTCTGGGTGTTAGTGTTTAAAACTGGTTTATAATAATAATAAAACTAAATTAAATATTGATTGTTAGGGAAAGAATTACGGAATCAATAGCACTTATCAGCAAATAATTCAAATTCTAACAATTTATTGACTCTAGGAGATAAGCATTCTGGAAGCAGTTTTGATGACTATATACTTAACTAAAATATTTCAAAATAATAATTAATTTCAGATGCGGTCCAAAGGGAAGCTGACACAATTTGAAAGTGTCTGTAATCGGGCCAGGTCTATCACATCTAACGTACCTTTCCCATCCTTTTGTTGTATATAAAGCAGGTGTATGATGGTCGCGGCAGTAACTTGGAGTTTCTGCTTTAAACGTCGTACATTCAAATCGAATCAAAATTTATTAATCCTACTTTAATTAATGATGAATTGACATTTCAGATTTAGAGGCAGAAGAATAATATAATTCTTAGTATTACATTACTAAGTTACAGGAAATTAATTATTGTTTATGAACAGTAAGCTAATTAATTTAAATTTCAGGATGCTCATGGGTTATTTCTCGTTTAATTAGGAGATGGCAGTTACTGTTTTAATGATGACCATGGTGCTTCCATTATTAGTATTAATTATTGCTGAATTATACTTTAACAGGTTTTATTGGTGAACGAGAAATGTCACTGCTTCTTA
Source organism: Nephrotoma appendiculata (assembly GCA_947310385.1). Classification (NCBI taxonomy): domain Eukaryota; kingdom Metazoa; phylum Arthropoda; class Insecta; order Diptera; family Tipulidae; genus Nephrotoma; species Nephrotoma appendiculata. Next base: position 139,002,953 of record OX371223.1, on the reverse strand, counting down.
TTAATAATTATAAGCTTTAATGTTTTACACTGTTTAGTATCTCGAAGTCCTGTAATGATACTTTTGATTCTGGTTAGTACTATTATTATATACTAATTATTGTTGGTTTGAATTTGATTAATTTTATTTAATAATTTCAGGAGAATTGAATTGAATTAATTAATGATAATTATTACGTTAAGCTGTTTTAATATAATTAGTTAATACTTCATTATTTACCATTCTTTTAGTATTCCTAATAGTAAAAACCACCACTGGAAATATTTTAAGTTTTATTGCAGATAATTTAATATAATTTTTAAGATTCTGTTTGCTGAGATTTATACCATATTTTAAATAATTGTGCTGTCTTGTGTTAACCGTCTTACATTACATTTCAACTAACAATTTACTAACTATTGACTACTTAGGTGTCTGAAACCGGGTCAATTTCCATAATAATTAATATACCATTCCTATCCCTCCATCTTGTTATGTGTAAAAGAGTGTGCGGATGGGCCCGGCGTCAACCGGGAATCTTACTTACGAGGGTATATCAAAAAGTCTTGCAATATCATATGAAAAAACAAAGTGAGTGAGACAACAATATATTTTTCAAAACCATTTTTTATCGCGATGAAACTTCTAGAAGAACATTTCGATGTAAATTTTACAGTTCGTTTGTTTTTGTCAATTTAGTAACATGTGTTTTGAATTTTTCTTAAAATGAATGAAATTGAATATCGCGCCGTTATTAAATTTTTCTGTAAAGATGGACGAAATGCAATTTATATATTCAACTATATATCAAAAGTTTACGGCGAATCTGCACCATCATATGCCACAGTAACAAGGTGGGTAAAATTATTCAAAAGTGGTCGGGAGTCATTAGAAGACGACAACCGCTCGGGTCAGCCAGCAGATGCCATTAGCCATGAAAACGTAATTTTGGCCGAATCTATTGTATTGGAGGACCGGCGTATTTCTGTTCCGCAGTTAGCGTGGAGACTTTCTCTTTCATACGGTACCACATATACTATATTACATGACCACCTTCACATGTCGAAAGTAAGTGCGCGATGGGTTCCCCGTTTGTTGAATGCAGAACAAAAAAAAATGCGCGTTCAAACTTCAAAGGCGATTTTAGATATGTACAAAGAAGATCCAGAAAATTTCTTGGATAACATAATAACAGGCGATGAAACATGGCTTCATCACTGGGATCCGGAATCCAAACAAGAATCGATGCAATGGATTAAACGTAGTGAACCACCACCAAAGAAATTCAAAACTCAACCGTCTGCTGGTAAGGTTTTGGCAACAATTTTTTGGGATGCTGAAGGAATTTTGGTAATCGATTATATGCCAACGAAAACCACAATCACAGGCATATATTACGCAGAGATTTTGCGAAAATTCAAAAAAGCGATCCGGAAAAAACGGCCAAGGAAAGTTAGGAAAAAATCTTGCTTCTTCACGACAATGCACCCGTGCACAAGGCTAATATTGCTCAAGCTGCATTAAAGGACTGCGGCTTCGTGGAAATTCCGCATCCACCGTAAAATCCAGACTTGGCACCCAGTGACTACTTTCTGTTTCCCAATTTGAAAAAAACACTAAGGGGCCGGAAATTTTCCAGTGACTATGAAGTACAGTCTGTTGTAAATGAATATTTTATGGAGCAAAAGAAATCTTTTTTTTTAGAGGGTTTAGGCAAGTTAATTGATCGATGTGACAAATGTATAAACCTTAAAGGAGATTATGTCGAAAAATAAAAATATTGCTGTCTCACTCACTCTTTTTTTTCATATGATATTGCAAGACTTTTTGATTTGCCCTCGTAGGTTTGGTCGCACATTCCAATCAATCAATCAATCAAAAACAGAAAACTACGATTTTATCAAAAAACATAATTTCATTAATTTACAGCAATAAATCTAAATTAACCCAAAATAGCTTTATTTTAAAATATTTAGCCTCCAACACGAACGGATCATTTATCACCAATAAATGGGACCCGTAAACCGGTATCAATTTTTATGGAATTATTAAATTTAATGGCAGCCGTAAAACAGTTTAAACAGTTTAAAAACTTTTCCCTATTAGGGCATGAAATATTGGCAAAGCGTGTGTTCAATGAATTTGCAAAGTACATGCTATGGTGGGAAGATGTCAGTGGAAAATCGGGGAGCCAATACAGTGGACATTATAAATATGAAGATCGCTTTTCTTTTATTAAATTAATTTAAATCTTGGAACTGCTTTATTGCTGAGGTACCATTGTGAGACGACAATATCTTAGCAGCGACCTTTCGATCGGGGCATTCCTGTCCAAACGTCTGATTGTCGGATATGATATTTAGGATAAAATTTAACATACGTTTTAAGTAACCCTCAACCGATATGTGCTCAACCTGTTTAAAATTAAAAGGAAATTTAAAATAAGAACCAGCCTCAGAAAAAAAGCAGCTGCTTATTACGAAACTTCATATACACCAAAGAGAATCTAACGAAATTTCATCTTGTGTCTATCATCGCCTTTGTAATATGAACCATCCAAACAATAATAATACGATCAGATTAGTGTCTAATGGCTGTGTCGGTCAAAATAAGGACAGCAGAATGATTGGTATTCTGTTTTATTTGGCTACGGTCATATGCACCTAGAAATATAAAGCAAGTGGAACTTATATTTACGGTTGCCGGTCATTCGTTGATTCAACCGGATTGCGTGTTCGCTCACCTCGGGAAAAATAAATCGTGAATACATAACTTTTAGGGGTACGGATTGCCGCTAATTAGATTTCAAAACTTGGCGTTTTAACTTAATAGAGTCTAAAAGAATGTTACTAACTAGGAAACAGAATCAAGAATGTGTACTAAGAGGGGAACCTTTTTATTCTGTAATTGATGTGTATACATCGATTCAGAAGAGAGCGAAACTAATTAGATCAATGCGACCAGCCACGATTCAACCAGGTAGAGTCGAAAAAAAAAGTTGTAGACGTTGATAGGCTTTGAAAAAATCATTTTTCGTGCTTAATTGAAAGAAAATTCATCTTTAGTTGTTTACAAAGAAATGGGGATTCACTTTATGAGGAAAATTTGAAGAGATAGGATCTTCGAGCATACCTTTACATTTTTAATTTTTATTTATTTTGTATTGAAATTAGTTTATTTATTTTTATTGAATTATACATCATTCGTCTGTGAAAAAATAACTTTAAGAGAAAATATTTTACTATGTTTTTTGTGCTCCTCACATCACTTTAAAATGTCAGAACAGTGGGAGGAGGGGGGGGGGAGTGCAGACGTACACAATGAGCACCAACTGGTAATAGCAAAATATCAAATCAAGCCAGTTGCTGTGAAACACTCAAAGAGAAATAAGAGGAAATTTAACACAAACAGATTGATAGATTCTGAAAGAAGAAACATCTTCACTGAAACGCTCCAACTCAATCTGTATAGCAATTATGCCACCAGTATAGAACAAAAATAGAACCAAACTGAAGAAGCCTACATCAAGACTGTTGCGAAAGTATTCGGCTACCAAGAATACAATCGACAACCTTGGATTAGTGGTGATACATGGAAAAAGGTTGTGGAACGCCGTCAACTTATGCTATAAATATACCAGCAAAAAACGGCTGAGGTGAAAAACAGATACGAAGAAACAGCACGTCAAGTAAAAAAGATGATCGAAGGAATGATCGGAGAAAATATGTAGAGACCATCCTCAAGGCTGCTGAAAAGACAGCAGCAATCCAAAAAGTTTGGAAACCCTGTTTTCTGGATGTAGTAATCAATATATTGTGTGCGTGGAAAAATAATTAAATTATTTATTAAGCGGCAATTTTAATTGCTAAAAGTTATAAAATATACGTAAGAACTAATGATGAATGTGTTGTAATGTAAGATTTGTGAAAGTTTGAGAATTAAGTGAATAAAATAGTAAATTAAAATAGAAAACATTTGACACCAGTGCAAAAATTAAATTTTTTATTTTTATTTTTATGCAACTAATGCATTTTTTCACATAATTACGATAAAAATCAGAACAGTTAAACCTTTTACACGCGTGTTTATCTTGTGAAGTGAATGAACGGTAAAATTTTCTAAAATGTCAAATTGTGAAAAATGTAAAAAAGCTACTGATTCGAGAGAGCGGACTACAATTAGATGTTTCGGACGGTGCAGGAAATTGTATCATTACGCTTGTGTGGATTGGAACTTTGAAAAGTTTGTAAAGTTATTTAAAGAATGTCCATATGCAAGATTCGTTTGTCTTGAGTGCCAAGGTTATGAAGAAGATACGTTGTACGAAGAGTTCAACAAAATTAATCTTTTTATCATGGAAATGAAGCAACATTTAACGGCAAACCATTTAAAAATAGGACACAAGCTAGGAGAAATTAAAAATCAAGTAGAAGAAATTCAAAAACCGACGGAGCAACCACACTCTTTTGCAGCAGTAGTAAAGAGTAATCCCAACAAGTTGGTTATGTTACAACCAAAACAACCTCAAGCTAATAAAAAAACTAGAGAAGATTTAACAATGTCACTCGATCCAAAAACTATACCAGTAATGGGCTGTCGCAACATTCCGAATGGTGGAATTATTTTGCAGTGCAACACTAACGATGCCAAGGAGAAACTAAAGACAATCGTGACGGAAAGGATGGGAGCTGATTATGAAGTAAAACTACCAGCGGAGCTTAAACCAAGGGTAAAAATACTTGGAATGTCGGAGAAGCTAGAAAGTGATGAAATAGTATCTGCGCTAAAACAGCGAAACCATTTTCTCGCTAATAGTGATATCAAAGTAATAACCACTTATTGCAGAAGAAACTCGCAAAAAATTGATACAATCATAGAAGTAGGCTCCGTAGATTTTACAAAAATCTTACAAGCTGAGAAGTTAAATATACATTTTGATAGATGCCATGTCGTAGAGTCAGTAGGGATCTCAAGATGCTTTAACTGTAATGGTTATGGCCATCATAGCAATAGGTGTACCGGCAAACTTTGTTGCCCAAGATGTAGCGAGAATCATAAGTTAAGTGAATGTAAAAGTCAAGAAGTAAAGTGTAGCAATTGCATTGCTGTAAATACAAAGCTCAATTTAAATGTTGCTATTAACCACACGACTTGGGACACCTCTTGTGCAGTATACCAACGAAAGATGAAAACATTGAAAAACCAAATAAGTTATCAATAGCAGTTCAAAACAAAAGACCTTCTATACACTAATATTCGCAGCTTACCCTCTAATTTCTTAGAGTTATCACAAATAATTATTCAATATAAACCGTCAATTGTATTACTCAGTGAATCTAGAACAACAGAAGACATGTACGACTCGGAATTTTTTATTGAAAATTATAAATGTGTACGGTGCGATTCGGATAGTCGTCATACTGGAGGGGTTGTCATGTATATTCACCAAAACATAAGCTTTAAAATAATTTCGAATATCGAGAAGGACCGCGCTTGGTTTTTGGCGATTCAGATCATAAAAGGATACCATACAACTGGAATATTTGGCGTAGTTTATAGATCATACCAAACAACAAAAGCAGCATTTTTAAATAATTTAGATGGATGGTTCGAAGAAGTTATCAATTATAATAAATCGAACTATATATTTGGGGATTTCAATATTGACGTGAAAAGCAACGATATTTACAGTTTACAATTAAAGCAGTTAATCATGGATTATAGATTGGTGCAAGTAGTTCCAGATTATACCAGAGTCACACAAACCAGCAAAAGTTTAATAGATCTTTTGATAACTAATTCAGTAAATACAAAATGTGAAATTATAAAAGAACAACAAATAAGTGATCATTGTATGTTATGTGTGGATATAAGCAGAAACAATTCACAGTTACTTGATCAATTTAAAGAAATTAGATCTCGGAAAAATTATTCTGGTGAAAAATTAAATAGTATCCTAAACACTAGACTGCAGCACTACAGAACACAGAATGAATTGAATGAGAAAGCTGAAAGCTTAATACTGGAGTTAAAGAATGCGATTAAACAACTGACGCAAACAAAAAATGTTCAAAGTAGAAATAAAATCCCTTGGTTCTCAGAAAATTTGTCATTATTAAGACAAGAAAAGGAGCGTAATTTTAGTATTCTGAAATTAATAAATTCAAGCGAGAATTGGGAAAACTATAGAAAAGCTAGAAATATTTACAAACAATCGTTAAGAAAGCAACAATCTGAATACTTCAAGAATAAGTTCATTGAAAACCAATATAACCCAAAGGAGCTATGGAAAACTCTCAAATCTATGTATAAGACTAAAAATACGATGCAATGGAGTATTCAATTTAATAACAAAACACTCAACGATAAACAACAGATAGCAGATGCACTAAATCACTCGTTTGTGTCCAGCGTGGTAGATATTCACCGTAACATCCCTGAAATATCGGATTTTGAACTTCCGAATGCTGTTTTGAACATACAAAAATTTCAATTCCAACAAACATCACAAAACGAAATATTAAAAATAATAAGCAGAATAAAATCGCAATATGGAATAGATGGTATAAACAAAATTGTCATGGTGGATGCAATGCAGAATCAAATGTTCTCTGAACATTTTACTGATATAGTTAATTGTAGTTTAAGGCAAGCAGTGGTACCAGATTCATGGAAAATATCAACAGTTGTTCCCATTCCAAAAATTTCGAAGCCAACCACGCCAGAAGAGCTCCGGCCAATAAATATGCTCCCACTATATGAGACTGTTCTGGAACGAGTAATTAAAAACCAACTGGTAAATCATATCGCTGATAACAATATATTGGTTGATCAGCAATCTGGATTTAGAGAATCCCATTCTTGTGAAACGGCCTTAACCCTAATGTTGGATAGCTGGAAAAGTCAAATAGATGACAACAAAGTAATCATTGTAGTCTTTTTAGATTTTAAAAGGGCTTTTGAAACCATCGATAGCGGAATTCTACTTAAAAAGTTAACCAAGTACGGAGTTGTTGGGAAAGAACTAGAGTGGTTTAACAGCTATCTTCAAGGGAGGCAACAATATACGAAAATTGATAATTACACATCGTCACTAATACAAAATAATCTCGGAGTACCTCAAGGATCAGCCCTGGGTCCGTTACTCTTTATTCTGTACATCAATGACATAGTTGATGTTATTCAAAATTGCAAAATAAATATGTTCGCAGATGATACTTTACTTACTGTTTCGGCAACAACTCTTCCAGAAGCAGTGCAGAAAGTAAACGAAGATCTCGAGAGTCTACGGAAATGGCTGATGTTTCACAAACTATCACTGAATATCTCGAAAACGAGGTACATGCTCCTATCAATCAAAGCAAAGTTCGAGAGTAATGCAGATATAATAGTTGACAACCAAATTATCGAACGAGTAAAACAGTATAAATATCTTGGTGTTATTATCGACGAGCACTTAAGTTTTAACGATCATTTGGATTATATCGCTAAAAAGATGAATAAAAAACTTGGATTTTTCACCAGAATTAAAGACAAATTACCAATGCAGACAAAAGTTGTTTTTTATGAATCAATTGTGACTCCACATATTGATTATTGTTCTTCTGTGCTGTTTATCATGAATCAAACTCAAATTACACGTCTTCAAAAAATTCAGAATCGATTCATGCGACGTATCTTGAATGCGGAAAGGAGAACACACATAAAAGACATGTTGGAAATTTTAAACTGGAAGTCAATCAAACAGAGAATACAATTTAATGTGTTAAAATTCTTGTTTAGGCTGGAAAAGGGAGATCTGCCAAAATATTTAGATACTTTGCTTTCTTCTAATAGAAATGTTCATACTTACAATACTCGGAGTACACACTTCAGACTACCAATGTATAGTAAATCATTTTCACAACGGTCGCTGGGATATAATGGAGAAAAGTTGTATAATTCATTGGGTGACTATTGCATGCTAGGTGAACTTCGAGAATTAGAGTACGGTCAATTTAATAATTTATTGCATACATTCGTTAAAGATAAAGTAGACATTTAGTATATAAAATATAATTTAATTAATTTAAATATCAATGTATTATAAAATGTCATTATTGATAAATAAATAAATAAACAAACAAATCCAACAAATGCACCACACCAGTATGTACGAAAAGTCACAAGCCAAATTACAAACATACCACCTTAAGGTAAGAGATGATATTGAAGAGTATTAACAACGGATGTAGCACCGAAAATCTCTGGTCATCAATTGACACCAATAACGAAACTAACAAGACCCATCCACGAGAGCTGAAGAACAATAAAACTGTTGAAACAGACAGTATAACCGCCGAAATATTCACTTGAAATTCATTTACAGATACCAGCACATTAACACTAATAATCCAAGAAGCCTCGCATCATGGCAGATTACCACAAAAATGAAAAGAAGGCTTGACAATTACAATCCCCAAGAAAGGTGACCTAAGAGAATGTAAACATTTCCGAGATATCTATTTGCTCAACACATCAATAAAAATACTCGGTTTGGCCATATGCTGAGGAAATCACCAAGTGATATAACGAGGATGTCATTGGACTGGAACCCGCAAGGGAAAAGGAAAGTAGGAAGACCGGCGATGACATGGAAAAGAACAATACCAGCTGAAATCATGGGAAGAGATAAAATCTGTAGCCACCAACAGAGTAAGATGGAACAGCCTAGTAGAATCTCTATGCTCCAAAATTATGGAGATAGAGGTTTTTTCGTATCTAAATTTACGTTTTAAAATAAAGTTCCTTCAAAATTATTAAAGTAGTATATGACCAGTCTTTGTGAACCGCCTTTAAACCAAATCATCTAGGTCGAGTTTATAGTTATACAATAAGTTCAATTGCCTCTATAATAAATACATGGGCAGTTTTGAGTTACCGATGTGAATCCATCACCTAGTTTGTGGTCACATTTTAACGACATTGAACCTTTTAATGACCCTGTATTATTTTTCCCTCATTTCTCCACAAACCGTACGTCCATTCAACTAAGGTATCACTTCCACTGCTTTATCAGATGCTGCAACCACCATTATTTCATTAGGAGTTCTCCGCTACCTAACTCTCTTAGAATTTAGCGTAATATTTTAAGGTTTAAGATACCATTGTCATTTGATATCGTTGCTGCTTTTCGCAAGTCTTGGTATTTTCTAAGCCTTAACCAACTGTTTTTCCTATACTGTGAATTTATGACGGCAAATCATCATCTAACTGTTCTAAGTTTACATTCCTTAATTTACACTATCCTAAAAATAGTAAAACCATCCAGCAAAACATTCCAACAAAAACGAATAAAGTACTTCTACTTTTCGAAAAATTAAGCAGAACCCAAACACAACAACTAAAAAATTAAAGGATAGTTTAAGGCTACTGCACCATTAAAGTATTTCTTAGCTCGTTCGTTCTATAAAATGCACTAGGTTTTTTCACTTCAAATCTAGGAGGACCCAAATCGAAAATCGGGCCTAAAAACGAAATTAGAATGCATAACAAGATGTTATGCATTCTAATGACATACAAAAAATAATTTTAGGTTGCAATCAAATGCTCCATTGAACAATTTAACATTCAACTCGTTCTTGACCAAAATAAAAATAAAATACAGAACTAGTTCTATGGACAAACCAATAAATTTAGGTTCATTATGGCTTAGTCAAATGCTCCTAATTGTAAGCTCCATTTATTCTTAATCAACCTTTAGGTCATTTCAGTTAGAACCCACATCGAAAATTAGACCCAAACAAAAATTATAACGGAAAAAAGTTCAATTGACTTATAAATAATTTTTTTCTCATTATAAATTAAATGACTTGCTCAAGAAAGGGTGGAGCCTAAACAATTTTAATAAGCGATTTGGTTACGCCATAGGAGCCTAAAATTATGTGTATGTCAATATATTTTCTTTTGCGATCAAATTTCAACTAAAAAGCTTAAAATAAAATAACCAAAATCTTGGTCAAGGACGGGTGGAGCCCAACATTAGATTGCAAGAGCCTTATTATATTTGTATGTCAATATATTTTGGTTTGCAGTCTCATTTCGAAATCGGGTCGATTTTCGATTTAAGTTCTGCTAGCTTTAAATTAAATGACCTAGAGCTTGTCCAAGAAAGAGTGGAACCTAAAGAATTTTGATAAATAGTTTGATTAGGCCATGGGAGTCTAAAATTATTTGTGGGTAAATATATTTTCTGTTGCGTTCTATAATTTAACCAAAAAAGTTTAAAATAAAATAACCTAAAGCTTGGGGCCATAATCAGTCTAAAATTATTTCTATATCAAAAGATTTTGTTTTGCATCCTAGTATTGGTTTTAGACCGATTTTTGATTTGGGTTCTGCTAGCTATAAAATGGAGAAGCCACATGCTTTTTCAAGAACAAACGGAGAAAAACTAATTTAATGGTACATTTATGTAACCGTAAAATTAGTTTTTAATTTGCTAATGGCTCTTAAATCGTTTTTGATGTGCTCTGCGATTTGTTTCAAGAGCTAGCAGAACCCGTCCTTTTGGTTGGAAGAGACGGAGCCCATTTTTTTAAATGTATCATTTTATTAGCCTGTAGTTATCCAAGGTATCATTTAATGTTCTCCTACATGGGTTCTGCCAGATTTAGAGACGTTAATTTACTCCCTTCCCAGATATCCGTGTCAGCAATCCCTGTATAAAACTCCCCAGATAAATCGCCTAAATGTTTATGCAATTTATACGTTTTTACTAATACTGATTATAAAATTAGCAATGTTTAGTAGTTTTCGTTAAACATTTTTCGTTAGCAATATGAAAATCAATGTTCTTTACAAATACGCAACATACAAGAGCATTTGAGATTGTGAACAAAATAAATTTTAACGATCGTTATTATTTTATATGTGAACCAAAACGTATTTTGCGTAGAGATTTTTTCAAGCAAAAATCGATTAATTCCACAAGTAAATAATGAAAGGTTTAATGAAAGACGATGTTCAGTTTTGCGCATCACTATAAACTAAAAACTTGTAACGACCACAATCATGAGCAGAATAATTAATGCCCATTATGCCGTTGTGTTAGAATATGATAAACAGAAACAAGAAACTACTTAACAAGAATAAGTAAGTCGGTAAATTTTTCATTTGCTTCAAGTGTCAATAAAACTTTTACAATAACCGTTTTAACAACACAAAGTTTTTTTTTTGTTTGTCAAGCTTTTTATTTTGAAATTTTAATTTTATTTTATTACTATTATTTTGTTTAATTAAAATTTTAATTATTCATAAATACCCGCCACAAATTTGTTGCTTTTTATTTTATGTATAGTTAACTTATTCAAAGTACAATATATTTATGCTTTTTGTTGAAGCATAAAATTAAAAACGAAAAAATTTGGTATAATATTTGCTCATACTCTGCTTGTGCTGGTTGTTTATGAAAAATAAAACCCACATACAAAAAAAAATGTTTAATATACGAAACGAAAAATGAAATGAAAAGCCCAGGATGAGAATGGTTAAAAATACAACAGAAAGATTGTTGAAATATAAAATATAAATTAGCCATCATAAACCATCAACAGGATTTTTTCGTATACGTTTTCTATGATTCAACATAAATATTTAAATATGTAGGTATAAAAGTTTTACGTTCTGTTGTACAAATAATTTTATGGACATAAATTACATATCAAAGGTATAGGTAAATGTGTATGGCCCCTAGCAGCATCTAGACCAATTAAAAAAAAATTGACGGCCGAGAAAAATATTTTTATAGCTTCAACGTGAAACTAAATAGTTAAATATCATTTTGGCTCTAAAAATCACATGATGTTCACGGAATGTGCCAAAGCTGGCAGGTAAAGCTTTACTTATGATTTTTAAATAATGTGAGAAAAATTCGCTAATGACGTAAATCATTCAAAGGAAAATTATTATTTTCGTGAAACGGTGTAGAAAAAAAATGAAATTCATTTTCATTGTAAAAGCACCATTGTGTTAGTAACGCACTAGAAAATAAATGTTTTATCGTTGACGGTCAATAACGGACAGTTGAAAATGAAAATAAAATTCTACTGTAAGATTAGCACAAGACAAAATAATTTAAATTTGTTATTTTTTTCGATGCAGAGTCGTCTAGCCATCATTGACGGGAACGTAATTTGATTTGGCGGTAAATATTTAAAAAGTTATACCATATTTTATAATGAAGCGTTAAATGAATTAACTTTCATGTGTCTTGGAGAATTAGTGGTAGTATCGATGGTAAGATCTGGAGATGAATGAAAGCAAGAAGCTTCTATTTGACGTTAATTATTTAAACAATTTTACCATATTAATACAGCTTGAAGTTTATGGTTTCACTCAAAAGTTTAAATTTGAATAATTTACTTTGAAAAAATAAATTGTGATTACTTGCCTTCAATGTTATAGTCAAAAACATCTATCGAGACTGTCCGTTAAACTAAATTTGAGTAAACACTAAATTACTGTTTGCATTAACTGAACTGCCCCGTATTCGTTCCTTCGAGATTGTGTCCATATTTAGTTTTCAAACATAATAAATATTTTTGTTGTGAAAAATTCTTTTGGAGGCATTTCTCAGTAATACTCAGAATTAAAAAAAACTCCAATTAAACTAATATTATTATTTTCATAAAACCACTGGATAACATACTTCATGCCAAGTATGATTTTAGGAATGGCAACTGAATTACTCGTGAGCATATGCAAACTACTGCTGCTTCATTCGATTATCACAATATTATTCAAAGAAAGTTATTACTTAAGACACTTCGCTGGCTGAACTTACTAGGTATCCCGAATCTGTGAGGTGATGAACGTGTATTCCGCAACGGTGGCATAACCAGAAAATGTTAAAGACACTTTCTATAACCACCTTAAAAGTTTAAAAAATCAGAATCCCCCAACACGATGTAAAGATTGTTTTTTAATGCCTTTAATTCACAAATCGGCAACACAAGACTGTATGTATCATGATACCATCAGCCCAAAATTCCTTCACCAAACCAAATAAATGAGCACCACCAAGCTGGCTCTGCCATATAATCTGGTGGCAGCCAGCACCCAGCTTGTAGTTTATCACAACCTCGTGTCCAAAGGCACTTTTTCTAGCTTTTAAAAATATTAAGACCAAATGCGCTGCCATCCTTTACGCATAATAACCGATTCTAACGAATTTCACGCTGGAGTAGATAAGCTTTGATCAATTAAACTACTTGGGCCAAGTTCGTAGCCAGCATATTGGAAAACCTGAACAGCCAACCGCACTAACCAAATCTGTAGAAGAACACTGAAACATAATAAAATCGTCGATAATAAATGCTGCAATGTCAAATTCACATAAAAATACATTTTAACCTAGAAACATAATATGGATGGAAGAGAATCGTCTAGCAACAAGACAGTCACACAACGACTATACGATCGCGAGGAGGAACTCCAACCGACTGTGTAACGTGGACGAAACGTGAATGGCTGAAACAATAAGTGATTAAAGTCAAAACTGCCAGTAGTAATCGCACCTAATATTGAGATGGGCTACAAATGCACATAAAAACAGTCCTAACAGTATGTTGAAATTATTTCTCTAGAAATGTCACAACCATTCGAAAAATGAAAAAAAAAAAAAATAAGACAACTGGTGAGGATGCCATCTTTAAGGAAATCCTCAAAAACAGCGGCTACCCCTTCTACAACATGTTTGACCAGATTTCATCAATTTGGCTTGCTGACAAAATCCCAGACGAGTGAAAAATATAACAATTATCGCATAACAGCATTGCTCAACAACTGCAACAAGGCCTTGGCCAAAGGAGATAGTCGATGGCAAACTCTCGGATGCTTTCAAAATAACATTAGGAGAGCAACAAGAAGCCCCAATAGCAAAAAATTCTATTCAACATCGTTCGAATACGTCATTCGTCAGCTTAATAGCGCTAACGCTGACAGCATATTCGTATGGGGTCGTAACATCGAACTTCTAGAGAAGTTCTGGTCCCGTTGTTTAAATATTATCAACAATAAACCAAACACTTGGAAATTGCAAGAAGGCAAAATTGCAGAAAATATATAAGAGGCGCGACACGCAATACAAACCCCTCACAAGCACCTCAGCAAAATATTCCAACCACACGAAATGAAGAAAAATCTACTCCTATCGTCTGCCCTAAATGAAATAATGCAAAATATAAAAGGGAAGAAACCAAGAAATTCTCCTGGTTAATATCTGAATACTGCCGAAATTCTGAAAGAGCTGCCAAGGATTACTCTGGTAAAGTATGCTTATCTCGAAAATGGCGCGACCCGAATAAAATTCGTACCCAGTTCCCTCAGGGAAACCACCTGACCTTGTTACCAATTAACCAAAACTGAGTAATCAGCAATTACCCATATAAATAATTGGATGAAGAAGTTCATGCAGCAGTTCATTTAGTGAAGCAGTAGTTCATTTGGCGGTGTTATCTAATAACTCTTTGTGTTGCAACACTTCATTCTATGTGTCCTCTGTAATTTTTGTTCTTAGAACTCATCTTTGGTTGGTTACATCTGCGTTTTCAATTTGGGGCAAATAGCACTGTATTATATGATTGTTTCGTATTTTTTTTAATGGAGTTTTGCTACTGCTATTATTTTATTTTCATTCGAATAACTCTTTCACGTTAGCTGTTTTGTTAATATGCGCCCAGGCCGGTTCATGTGTGTCATCATCTCATCCAGAAATATTGTCCTTCTTCTTCGTTCGTATTTTCTTCATCACTCACATGGTTTTTCAACCCACTTCAGTGCGGTCGAATTCCAATTTAGATTTGAGTTATTTTGTTATTTCTTCAACTATTCGTTTCTATATTTATTTTGATGTGAATCCTAGCCAGCTCCTTGAGTAAGGCATACTGGCATGCCGGTAGAGAATATTTCGTTCCAGCCCATTATTTACTTTATTCTATGATGTTCCCAAGAGTACTAAGGCATAAGCAATGTTTGTTTGACGTATAGGTAATGAAGTTGGTGTTCTCTTATCTATCTCTGCCACACAAGGTATTGGTAAAGGTCTATACACACGTCAACATTGAGGTACTCGAGCCTGAAGAGATAGTTTAATAATTTAATGTAACAGTTTAAATACAATTTTAAATTCATAACATAAATGTGGTTTATTTTAAAACATACCACAAATTATGAAACGCCGATGAAACCAATTGCAACTTATTAGTTCAAATGTCAAGATTGTAATGTACACTGAACTGATTATACATAGAAACCGATTCTGATGGTATGCACTCGATGTTACAAAAAGTCGAAATACTCCACTGTCAAGGGATAAAAGCCAACTACATATTTATTCCAAGGTTTAATACATTTTTGCCTTTTCTTTTACAAAAATAATTCGAAATTTGTGAAAACCTTGCATCATTCTATCACAATTAGTCTGAACACAAGACTCCTGCTTACTATTCGAGAACTATGACTGAATCGTACCACAAGGTGATTGCAGGCGATCTTCCAGTTATAGTAGCGGTCAAAATGTTCCGTACACTTGTATATAATCGATACTCTGATGATCAAAATGCCACATTTCAACGTTGGCGTGAAGTGCCTGTAATCGAAATAATCCACAAGGCAAAAGGTCATTTTGCTTATTTCACAGTTTCTTTGGAGCACTATGGTGGGCCGGCCAGGCTGTAAACCAGAGCGAAATTATCAGCGATATGCTAGAATGTTTGCTTTGACATACTACACTTTTGACCTGAGATTGTGAAAATGAAAACAAATTTGACTCTGATCCTTCCGGAAGTCACAGGCTCCAGTGCACTCGTTGGAAGAAACAATTAACCAAGGTCAATAATCTAGTTGGATTTTAAACGGTTTGATTTTTACTTCATCAGAGTAAGGCCCATTTTGTATTAATCTGTTCTCATATTCTTAGTTGTTACAGGTCGTTTAAGTATCAAAAACACCTGCTCTTTGCACCATAAAAACTTTGAGCAAGATATTCTCCATCATGAAAATCCTGACGCCATTACGAGAGACAACAGCACAGTGTTCGTTTCTACCAAATTTAGTCGGTGAATAGTAATTCATGGCACTAACTTTTTTATTCGTTTCCTCATCTACTTGTGGATTTCTCAATTTTGTGTTGAAATTAAATTCATTTTCTCCTTGTCAAAATTAAATCGGATATTACAATCCGCCGAATGAGAGATGAGTTTCTGAGACTCGCAGAATCCCACCTTTTACATGAAATAAATGTGAAGAAATTTGTAATATTCGGTCGATAGTGGTAGTAGCGATCCCACACTATGATAAATTTGCCCTTGCACTTTGAATGTTGACATGTAATTCTGTAAGAAAGGTTTCGATTGGCCCCTATGACCTGATATCAACGTTCACAATGGTTGGAGTGTTGAATGTAAATCTGTTTCATTCTTAAATTTGAAGGCATTGCAATAAACGCATAATTTGTTCATTTTTCCAATAACAACACTTGGACGAAGAATTTGATCATAATTAGAAGCAAATCGAGCAATGCGTACTCGGACGGTTTCCACTTTCGCTCCGCCCGTTTGTCGACTGTTTCAGACGAATAGGCTTCAGCATTGCGCGTTTACTTGATTTGATTCAAATCTCGTCTGATTCTGAAGTTCGTATCATCTTTTTTTCGTGCTTCAGGTATATAACGAACAACTGTTTGTCAACAGTTTTGATACAATTTGAAAACTGTTTTAAAAATTAATAAAAAAATAATTTTCATTTTTTTCAATAAAAAAGGTTTTTTGGTATTTTGAATGGCTGGTTGGTGATTGAGTTGTTGCTCTCCAAATTTCCAAAATAGAATTGAATATTTTTTAGACTTTTAGATTGAAACAAAATTCTGATAAACAAAATCTGGATTCATTTGCATAAACAGATGAAACCAGATACTGATTCAAGTATTCTGTTTTTGTAAAATTAATAATTTTACAAAAGCCTCAGCCAGAGGGTAGGGTCATCTTTGATCTAGCTACGAATATCGTATTCAATTGTATCGAATTCAACGATTTTGTTTTGTTATGACATTGACACCGTAGAACTTTAAAGCATGACATGCAGCCTGTTCTGCTTCAAACGTTTTGGTGCCGTGTTCACTTTTTTCCTCGTTCCATAAAATATTTCAGAGTCAACAGTATGCTCACTGAGCCGATTTTATTCCCAAATGCTGACGATTACATTCTTATAACGCTAAATCATTTCATCTACTCTTCTTGATACCAATTTTGCCCACCTCTTCATAAAAACTACGAAAACCTACTTGGTTTCAGTTGGAATCAGATTAACTGAACGGTTTGGTAACTTAAGAGCGTCTGTCCCCACCCAGGGGATGGATTCGAGCCTATCACTAATCTCATCCACTCCTTTTCATAAACTCATTCCCGTGAAAACATTAAAAAAAAAATTAGAACTAACAGATATTTGGTGGAGAAATGGAAGCCCCTACACTTAAAAGGCCGACCCCCTCAAAAATATTACGAAAATCTGCTCATTTTCATATAAGATACTTATGTAATATTATAATCCAATTAGGTGAATGGTGTAGAAACTAATAAGATGGATTTCCTTGATCCAGGAGATGGATCTCTCAGATTCAATATCGAAAGAGGTTATATGAAATTAGAAGAATCCCTAATTTCATTTAAACCCTTTCCTAAACTCATTCACGTGCAAACATTTAAAAAAAAAAAATTTAGAATAAATTTGCACCATAACCCGTAGACCAAGCGGTCCAACCTCTTTAAACACATCATAAGGTTGATTCTGGATATTAAGCTCATACATGGTAAAAATTTGGTTACAATCGGTTAACGCCCTTTTTGGAACTAACAGAAATTTGTTGGAGAAAATTGTATGGAAGCACCTACACACATAAGGCCGACTCGTTGAAAAATATTACGAAAACCTGCCTATTTTGGTATAAAATACTTATGTAAAATTAAAACCCAATTGAATGAATGGTGCGGGTGCTTATAAGAAGGATCTCCTTGGTCCAGGGAACGGACCCTTCAGATTCGAGCATTAAAAGCGGTTATATGAAATTTCTTAGACTCGATCCCGTGGAAAAATTTAAAGTTTTTAATTTTTGAAATAATTGGGCCAGCCTCTAGACCCCAGGCGCCAGCCCAGGTTGTACTGAAGAAACCTTCCGGGCGTGTACACAAAACTTACCAAAGTTTAGGAATAATGTTAAAGGAGTACATAGAAACATTAATTTTTATATACTGGTATGTATAATTCTATACCAAATTAATTAATTTTTAAATTTTCTTTAGAAATATACTCAGACTTACGCAAATTAATGATTCTCTAAGAACTTAAACAAACCTTGTTAATATAATTAAACTTTGTGGAAGTAAACGAAATAAATTACACACCCGTTTGCCACCGTAGCTCTATCACTTTGAAAAATTAAATATTAAGCATCTCTAACTTTAAACAGTTTATAAAATTCTAATTAATTTTATTTAGTTAAGTATATTACAAAATTTACATTGAGAAGTAGCAAACATGTATGTAGGTACATACACAGAACATCATGTGTATTAAGGTAAAATGGTATAGATGCAGTTTTGTAAGGAAGAGTGTTTTCGGAAAAATTACATGACAGTTTGAAAATTAATAGAGCATGATTATAAATCAAAATTTAATGTAGCCACTCTCGATAGGTACGTTATTGTTACTCTACTACCTATCTATGTATATACCGACTTCGTTGTTCGTGTCACCAAAGGAAAATAAATGTAAAAAAAAATTCTCAAATTTTCACTTCATTAATTTAAAATACATTAATTTCTGTAAAGTACCTACACAGTGTTTTCATGTTTTTCTCGTTTCTTTGATTCTCCGTCTTTTTTTTTTTTTTGCTGGCTGTGTATGGAAATTTTATTATTGTGCTTTTATAATTTAATTTTATTATGCGAAATATATTATAGGAAAATTAAATTGAAAATCAAAAATTAAAGCAGTAAACTTAATATTCTCTCTCATGTTCAGGTTATTTTTTTTGTTTTGCTCGGTTGCGTTATATGGTGAAATGATGAAAATGGAAAATCATAAAGGTTCTGAATAATTGAAAAGAATGCCAGGCGCAGCTGTATCGCGTATATTACGGACCTGTCATCCGAGGGAAATTATCCATAAACGATAATAAAATAGAAATTTTATTTTCAATAAATTAAACTTTATACTTTCATGTCGTTTGCAGTTGTAATTTACCGAAAAGTTTGATAACCATGGCTCCTCACTAAAACTCAGGTTGTTTCATTATATTTTTTTTGTTGGAAAACATAATTTTGATTTTGTATAAAAAACTTAGAAATGAATGGGAAATTAATTATGTTAAACTTTATATGAAACTTGAAGAAACATCTAAAATGTTTGAGATTATTCTAAGTAGCTTTTATGAATTTTATTTTATTTGGACATTTCACAATCACTGAATGTTGAAGCCGATGCCATTGTACCACAACAAATGTGATTTAAAGCAAATTTGCTGTCCTCTGCGCAAAGTTTTAACTGTGTGTGCCTACACTATCATCGTCCCAAGAACCAGTTTCAGTTCCAATTGAATCGGTGGACTTTAATACTCTTATTATTTAAAATTAAGGGTATGTCTACTGTTCCGGATATCTCAAAAATGGAATAGGATACCACGACTAACAAGAAAACTTTTTGTATCGCATTCATCGAAGCTGAACGAAATTTATTCCATTGCTTCGTCATCCGGATCGTCTTGGAGGCAACTACCGAGAAAAGGAGGTTATGACAACAAGTAATAAGGTTACTTCTTCGCCTAGTACATCTATGCCAAATTGCTAACACCAGTAGGTGCTTTTGGAACTTGTGCTGATACTGATCTTGTTGCTATTGGAGTGTCTAAGATGAGACATTTTTACGCCAGTCATTTGGATCGTTCTACAAGAGCAGAATCAGTTCTGTTATTTACTTGTAAAGAGGTAGAGCATTTGGAGCATTGCAATCTGGTGGAACTTGATTGCCGATCTTTATTACAGGAGGATCGTTCAATAGAGCTAAAGACTAATTTTTATTCGTTTTAGAATCAATATACCAGAGCAAATATTATCTAAAGAATGAGATCCAACAATATGGCCGAAAAAATTTCTAGTTCGTGAGTTCGTGCAGCGATCTTAAAAATGTCGAACTCCTTCTGAAGCCAAGCCTCTCCTTTCAAGCTGCTTGAAGTGTAACTCTCAAAATCGTATGAAATGTACTTATGCGGTGGCAGACAAGATCGCAAAGTTCTGCCGTATTACTATATTTTCATTGATGTCTTCATTAATTGAATTTTTCTCAAACCAACTAGCAATTGCACCCGCTGATTTCGATTGTGTGATGATTTTAAAAGATTTGCGAAATTTCTGCGAACTTGAGCTTCATCCTCCCATGGAACATGAATGCTTCCTTTCATAGAGCATCTCGTCGGTTAGTCAATGAGTTATTCATTGACAAATCAAATAACCTTTATTTGTTATTTTCAATAGAACCACAGCCTATTAAATTAATGGTATGATATCAAAGGGCCGAATGTCGAAAGGCCGAATGTCGAAGGGCCGAATTTCAAAGGGCCGAATGTGTCGAAGGGCCGCATGTCGAAGGCCCGAATGTCGAAGGGTCGAATATGTCGAAGGGCCGAATGTGTCGAAGGGCCGAATGTCGAAAGGCCGAATGTGTCGAAGGGCCGAATGGGTCGAAGGGCCGAATTTTTTTTGATTTTTTTTTTGTTTTTAGAAATATATTTTTTTATTTAATTTTATTATTTAATTTAATTATTTTTTTTATTTTTTGTACCATATACCTATTATCAGAAGGCTGACAAATAGGGCCGAATGTCTCTGGTTGCGCATGACAAAATTTCCCTTCACCAAAATGTATCGCTAACCGGATACGTGGAATTTCATATTATTCAAAGATGAAAAATATTAAAAAATACATAAATTCATAAGAAATTCATTTATGTTTAATAAAAAACAAAATTACAAAATATTCTATAAAAAAAAATATGAAAAATATAAAAATATTCCAATATTCTTAAAATATTTTATTTGGTTATAAAATAACAAATTAAAAAATATAATTTTTTTAACACTAAACCTACCATGCCGCGGTCAAATGACCGTTTTAAAAATTTCGTTCAAAATTTCTCGCTTACAACGTTACTTTATCATCATGTGGCTTATTATTTTTTCCTAAAATATACAAACAACCTATTTTACAATGTTTACAACTTTTTGTATTGTTTAATTTCCGAAAACAAATTATATTATATCTAGTCTACTTTACTAAAATACATGTTTTTTTAAAGCGGTCATTTGACCGCTCATGGTAGGATTAGGTATACATGAAATGTCGGTAAGTTTAGTGTTAATATAATATAATTAAAAAACAAAACAAAATTCGGCCCTTCGACCCATTCGGCCCTTCGACATTCGGCCCTTCGACACATTCGGCCCTTCGACATTCGGCCCTTCGACACATTCGGCCCTTCGGCATATTCGGCCCTTCGACATTCGGCCCTTCGACATTCGGCCCTTCGACACATTCGGCCCTTCGACACATTCGGCCCTTCGACATTCGGCCCTTCGACATTCGGCCCTTCGTACCTATTCCAAATTAATTAATCAGTTTGAATCATTGTTTGGGATAGTTGGAGTCATTTGGTGTTGATAGGCAATGTCTTAAAAAGAATCTTTTTAGAAAACATATTTTTGTAATTAATATATCTAACCAAATAATTAAAATTAACTATTTTTGTTTTTTTTTCAGGTAAGGAGCCGTTTAATAATAAAAGAATTTAAGTAGCCGTAAGTAAGTAAACAAATTATTAGAATGAAGATTGTGGCAGAAGTTCAAAAACACTTTGAGCTATAATACTTCAATATTTAAATATTTTATTTTCAATATTAATAAATCTTAAACAAATTGAAGCCCGGGTGTTGCCGTGCATTCCAGAAGTGAACAGAATTGATCTTTTCAACGAAAGTTGTGGCTACACAATTTAACGAAAATGTAACTGCCAAAACTGCAATTTTTAATTTTCCTTAAAAGATGTTTAAAAAAAGCGAGTTTTAGTTTTAGTGAAGTGATATTTTAGCATTGTAATTTAATAAGCATGGCTATCTTAGTCTCGAGATATTTTACTGTTTTTATTTCGTCTGCATCCGTTTTATAGTTGCTGTTAAGCTGAAACGACTTTTCAGCTATTTCTTGTTTTTTTACTTTGATTTTTCGATTGTAATCGTGTTATGTTATTGTTCCGTATTATATTGGCCCATTTTCAGTACTCTCGAATTAAATGATGACTGATTTTTTCAAATCAAACTGGTTTGCACTCGAACACGTTGCCTCCAAAATTCCGGAGGACAACTCCAAAATGCCGCCAAAACATTTTGTTATACATAGCCATTGCGTTAGATGTGGATACCCTTAACTTTCACCTCATACTTGTGTCTGAACACCAATAGTGGATAGTATTTATTAGCTTCTAGCGGTTTTCGGATATAATGCTCTTTCTTAACCTCCCAGATCCTTTAGTGGTTAACCGTCTTGATCTTTACTTGAACTTAGCTAACGCACACTGTTACCTTATCGGATCACAACCTTGAGTTTATAATATTTTGAATGCCAACGGCATTTCGTATGCGTAACAAAAAAAACACCAAGATCACTTATGATCAAAAAGAAAAATCACGCCCCTCATCGGTAAAGGACTTCCTGTTTTAGATAATTTTATAGTTATGAATGACTGCACCAACATTAACTTAGTTTCTGATTACACCAAAATATTTGCGATTATTCAAATCGACTTTTCCAAGTCCCACTCAATAAAAATTATATTTTGTTAATTTTAAATTTGGGCAAAGCACTTACTTTTCTTGGACATTATTAACTTTATGCCTCGAACGATTATCATCTATTGACTGAAAAACAAAAAGAAAATTGTGTAGTAGCTAAAATCCGCTAAAGTAATAAAAAAAAAACATCGTACGATTTGCAGACGGTACTTGCACCGATAATGCAAGTCATTTACTCAATATCAAAACGCCTAAAAGTATGCTGTACCAATAGCGTGCAAGTATCGCAAGCGTAACATTAATGGATTTACTGCACATGCAAGTCACGTGTCATTAGTTCTCTGATTATTTATTTTAACCCTTTGAGTGCCAACATGATTTCGCTCGGTGTATTAAGGAGCACAATCGCACTTCTTGGCACTCAAAAGGTTAACCATTGTAAACGCCATATTTTTGTATTGTTTATGTATTTTCGATTTGTTTTATAAAAAACAATTTATTTTTAAAATTTAAAATAAATTTAGTTATAAAATTTTATTAATACATATTAAATTAATTTATGATAATAGAAAATATTAAATATAAAACATATTAGCATGTTAAATAATAACACTCCACAGCTCGAGAGCAGACACGATGTGCTGAGCAAAGGAAGTAAGCACCATAACAATTAAACTGATTCGCCCGGATCGCGTTATTTTGGTACTCGTCATCATTCAAATGACACAAATACGAACAAAGAAAAATACAAATACAAAGACATAATTGTATACGTATTGGATTATTTTTTCTTGACTCATTTTAAATAACTCACGGGACGAGATATACAGATACAGTGTGTCACGGAAGTTGAAAGTTGAACGATATACGCGATGCGATAACTGGAACGCACGTTACAACTGATTGTTTTGATTCTTATTCTTATACAGTTGCCATCTATAGGTCAAAAATAAAATTCAAATATTTCTTGTTGTTGTCCATAGAAGATTTTCCATTCTTCTGTTATTATTCGATATTACTGAATTGCTGTAGCAATTTGTTTTAGCTATTTTCGGCTCGAGTTGTTGTTTTGCTTGCCAGTTGTTGGTTGAATTTTCTCCCGTTTGTTTTTGTTAGCTCGATGGACTAATGTTAATGGGTTTAGACAGCTGGTATATTTTCCCAGCTATATGCATCAGTGTTTAATTTGATTTATGTTAAACTGGTGGCGTTTATCTTCTGTAAAGCTACGGGAAACGTTGGCACACTATTGTTATGTTATCATCGAAAAACAATAAAGAAATAAAATGTTCAAATAAATTTTGACTGGTTCACTTTGTTCATTTTCTGAAATTTTAACAGAGGAAATATTTTTTTTTTTTTTTAATAAATTTATATATACAATAGTACAACTGATTCAAAGATCATCTAGTAATTTAACTATTTTAAATTAGTTGTGCAGATTAAGATGAGTAACCTATTGGTTACTCATTTTACAATACTTTTTTATTTCTTCTGCCTTTGGAGTTTCCTCACTCCGTTAGTAGTGTCCAACATACGAAGGATATCTGCATTTTCGTGTAGAGATAAGCGCTATACGTGTTTCCTTGCTTGGTTCTTTATTTCATCGGTGACGTATTCCATCTTCAAGTCTCTATGGAGTTTGTCGTTCCTAATGTACCATGGGACATTCACAATCCTTCGTATCACTTTATTTTGGAAGCATTGTATCATTTGTGCATTGGTCTTGTTGGCACAATGCCAAAGTTGGATACTATAGGACCATACTGGATTTAGCATTTGCCTGTATAGAAGCAATTTGTTGTATATTGAGAGCTCAGAATTTCTACCCATGAGCCAGTACATTTTTCTATATTTGATGTTTCTTCTTGATGTGTTCTTTCCATCACAGCTTATAATCGAGGATCATGCCAAGGTAGTTAGCTGTATTTGCATATGGAATTTGGTTTGAGTTGAGAACCACGGAAATACAGTTTACATTTTGATTTGTGAAGTTGATGTGTACTAATTTGGCTTCATTTAATAAGATGCGTCATTTTTTAGTCCAGTTGCTCACTTTGTTAACTGCATTTTGAAGTATGCTTGTTGCTTTCGAAATATCTCTTCCAACTACTAGAATAGCTGTATCGTCTGCAAATGTTGCTACTATAGTACCTTCAATATTTGGTAAGTCTCTCGTGTAAAGAATAAACAGAATAGGTCCAAGTACGCTACCTTGTGGTATACCTGATGATATTCTTTTAATTTCAGAGTACTGTTTTTCAAATTTGATTCTAAAGTATCGATCAGCTATGTAGGATTTAAGAATTTGATAAAATTGCTTAGGCAGGTCTCGATGCAGTTTGAATTTAAGCCCTTGGTGCCAAACATTGTCAAAAGCTTGAGCTACATCTAAGAAAATACTGAAGCATATTTTTTTATTCTCAAGTGCATCCACAATGACATCCATTATTCTGTGAACATGTTCAACTGTAGAGTGATTTTCTCTACACCCAAATTGGTGTGGTGGAATTAAGCATCCTCTTATAATATAGCTTTGAGTCTCTTAAGCAACAGTTTTTCAAATGTTTTTGATATGACGGGAAGTAGTGAATGCGGTCGATATGATTTTTTATCGTTTCTTGGTTTACCTGATTTTGGAATCATTATTACTTCGGCCACCTTCCATTGCCGTGGAACATATTTCAATCTGAAGGCTATATAAATTATTTGATTTAATTTACGCAAACCTTTCTCGAGAATGGCTTTCACAATTTGCCCAGTAATTAAGTCATAACCTGGAGCTTTTCTGATACTTAAGTTATTATTGATTTCAGTTTAAGTTCCAAGAAGGTCACATGCATTATGTTTAGATCAGCTACTTTGTTTATGACTGTTTTATTTTCATTTGCTGATTGTCTCGGTAATGGTTGAAAAGTCTCTTCTAAATAGGCAGCAAATAGAGTGACTTTCTGTTTGTCACTTTTTGCCCAGGATCCGTCAACGATTTTGATAGGCAGCACATGCGTATTTTGGTTCTTGTTAGTCCCTTCGTTGCTTTCCAAAACGAGTAATAGTCATCCTTTAGTTCAGAAAAACCTCGAAGTCGCTTAGTTCTACCAGAAACAACATAAAACAGATATTTCATCCTATGTAAACGTACAAATTTAAACTGCGATTTCATTTTCTGTAAATAGATACTGTTAAAGTTAGCCGAAAGTTTCCAGCCTAAAGATAATGCAGATAGTGTCTTGAATACAGCAAAAATCAGTCATGAACTTAAGAATTTACGAATTTAGGATCGGGTTATATAATTCTGGTGAAGGGAAAATTATTTCAGTTTATAGGAATTTAAAAATCGATAGGAGCAAGAGTATAAAGAGAGTTTAACTTTCGGCTGAAATAGTCAAGACACTATCTGCATTATCTTTCGGCTGGCAACTTTCGGCTAACTTTAACAAGGTGTAAATAGCCGAATACAATCAAAAATATTTTGTTTTTTTGCGTATACGTATACGCAGTTTAACGAAAAATCACAGATACAACGATGACATTGGAATTATCAAGTATCTTTTTTTTCATTTTTTAATTCAAATGAAAAATCTAATTTGATTGTCTGTGGTTATGCTTTCGTCCTTTATTTCCTTATTTATTTATTTTAATTCATTGTACAAAAAATTAAGATTGGTTTTGTGTTGCGGTGCACGAGAGTGCTGCCAAATTTTGCGAGCTTTCCGTTTCTCTTTAAGTAGCTCTCTGACTTCATAGGTATCTTTCATTGTAGTGTTGGTATGAGAAATCGGTGAACTTTCCCAAGCCGCTTGTTGGATATTGTTATTAAATATTTCTAGTTCATCTTCCAGCTGCACCTTCGTTCTAATTGGGTCGCAGAGATTTGTTCGATCTTCCACTAATTTCTAGAATAGATCCCAATTGGTTTTATTGTTTGTTAACTTAGGTGAATTATCTTTTTTATTGCCATTGTACTCAGAGTCATAATCACAGGTGAGTGATCAGATGATAGTCCTTCACTATTTTCAATACACGTGTAGTCCTCTTAAATTCCTTTTGTTATAAAGAAATCAAGAAGATCTGAAATTTTATGTATGTCAGCAGGCCAATATGTCGGTTTATCGCCAGAGAGGAATAAACGGTTGTTCTCGTGAGCAGCATTAAATAACTCTTTAACTTTAGAGGTTGTAAGTCTAGATCGCCAATAGGTATTCTTTGCATTAAAATCACCGCCTATGATAAAATTTGGTCCTAATGATTTAAAAAGTCGACTGTAGTCGTCTTTTTTTTATTGATGGCGTGAGGAACAGTAAAGAGAGGAAATACTGAGTTCCTTATTATTTATTGTTTCAACTTTTATGGTTTTGCTTGCATAATTTCTTCTTCAATGCCGGGCCGTTCATAATGTTTAATATTATTTTTAATACTTACGGTAGACCCGTCTTTAGCGTTTCCTCCAGGATGAATAGCATGGTTGCATTCATAGTCGCGTATTTTAACAAATGAAGTTTCTGTTAAATAAATTTCCAAGACAAGACATATGTCTATTTTTTTCTAAGTTTAGAAAAATTTCTAGCTCTGGAACTTGCTGTGATAATCCATTCAAGTTCCAAATCACACTTCTAAGTGATATATTCATTAGATTAGTATAGCATTGATATAAGCTCATTCGTAGCTTCTTGTCTATCTAGACCACGTTCTCGTTTTGCTAGAAACGATAAATTTCTATACTTCGAAATATCTTTTCCAGTGGATTTTCTTTAATAGTATTCTGCTGCGTTATCTGAGAGTAGGATCTCCTCTCTGGCCCTATGGGCTCTGGTTGTGACGGCACTCTAGTTGTAGTTGGAATTCTTTCTCTTCTAACATTACTGTTTTGAGCTGATTGGCGTGTTTTATTTCTTAACCTTTGCAGTTGTACCTCTATTTCGCATTTACTATAGGGCTGAAGGTTGCCCTTTAGAGTCTATACACGTTGGAGGTTCGGTTCGACTATGAGAACAGTCTTTTGCGTTGTGTCTGCCGGCACATTTTACGCACCTAACATCTCTCCCGCAATATCTTTGGGTGTGGTTATAACCTCGGCATTTCTTGCATTGAGGTATTAATCTCGTGTTCTTTTTCAGTGGCCCTATTTTAACCCTCATATTAAGTATTGGTTTGATATTAAATATATTTTCAGTTTTTTCACTTTTGTTGAATGTGAGCATGAATAGCGGAAGCCCTCTTTTAACGATCTTGGTTCCTTGACTATTTTCAACTTTCTCTCGTTTAAGGATATTTACTGCGTTTTCAATTTGCAGTTCTTTCATTTTGAGATCTTCTGTTATATCCTCCTACTTGCAAGTGCGATGGAGACCTCTAGCCATAACCTAAATTTCTCGGTTATTTTGTCTTTATATGTAAACCACTCTTTACCTTCCTCAGTGATTGTTGCTAAAGCTCTGTATGCATCGGGATCTCTTGTGTTTATCTTTCAAACAATATTGTTTAGTGAATCTACTCTATAGTTGTTTGTGGACATTGATTTCATTAGAGCTTGGATATTCGCAAACTCAGTTATGTCTATCACATTAATTTGCAGTGGTGCCTTAGTCTTCATTGCAACTTTGCGTTGTTTTTGTTGCTGGTGATGATACTGTTAAAGTTGGTTCCCCGAAAATTCTGCGACAAACAATTATGCCACAAACAATTATGCAACAAACAATTCATCGAAAAACAAATAAAAAAACTACAACATTACAATAACCAAATGTGCGTAAAAACAATTTTGCAAACAGCAATTCATCCAAACAAAATTTTTCACTGTAATGCACTGGATTATTGTAATGATAATTTATTTTTCAGCTTATTTTTTGCCATCTTTTTTTTATTTTTATTAATAATAATTGCTTCGTCAACCTTGCAGATACAGATCAAAGAGTTTTTATCGCTCTTATCGCTTCTTCTGATAGTGCCACAAACGTTAAAAAATCAGCTTTTGTAAATATAAGCTATTTTTTAATGTAATTTTAATTCGTTATATACTCGTACCTTAGAGGATGGGGGCTACCCCCAAACCCCCGCTTTTCCAGAATTTATACAATTAATCAAGTGTCATTAATGAAGATATCCTACTTTGCTTTCCGTACCACACAATAGAACAATTAAGAGAAAATTGATCAATATTTTTAATTGCGAGTCTTTTCGATGAATTGTTCAGTGTAGAATTGTTTCCGTGTAAAATTTTTTATATTACCATTACGAGTCTTTTCGATGAATTGTGCAGTGTAGAATTGTTTCCGTGTAAAATTGTTTGTATTACAATTATTCTTCTCTGAATTCATTTCGAACAATTGTTTGTTGCAATTTTGTGATTGTGTTAAATTGTGTTGCGCATAATTTTCGGGTTACCGTTAAAGTTAGCCGATATTTCCCAGCCGAAAGTAAAAAAAAAATCGATAATGCAGATAGTGTCTTTGCTATCTCAGCCGAAAATATAATATGAAATGTAATGTAAAATATTAATATGCATCAGCCGAAAGTTTTCAGCCGACATTTTTCAGCCGACATATCTCAGCCGATATTTTTCAGCCGAAAGTATTTTTTTATACCAAAAATATTTGTTTTCTACAAAAAAAAAATATATCAACTGAAACGGTGAAAAATAAAACACTAAACTTTATTTTAAATAGCATTATAGATTGTTTAGAAAATTCATTTTCCAATAGGGAAACTTGTATATTAATATATCGCACACACAAAATTTGAAAATTTCTAAATATTGACCATTTAAAGTGTCATGGTTGGAAATAGATTCAAATCAAAGGTCTTAGTAATGTTTACACCTGGAAAAAATTTCAGGTCAATTTCCATGTGGGGAGCTCGGGAAAACTCGATTGAATATATCGATCGGGAGGTACCGGATTCAAATCCCGATACAGGCAGGATACAAAATGAAATTTCACCAACAAATTACGATCTGTGTGGTGCAATGTAACACATCTATGACCCCCCCGTCGGAGTGCAAAACTCATAGGCCGAACCATTTTCCAAGCCAGTATAGGCTGGCTTTGAACTATGCAATATACAGATGGTCTTAAATCGGCCCTATAACCTCCCCACATGGAAATTGACCTGAAATTTTTTCCAGGTGTAAACATCACTAAGACGTTTGATTTGAATCTATTTCCAACCATGACACTTTGAATGGTAAATATTTAGAAATTTTCAAATTTTGTGTATGCGATATATTCAATCGAGTTTTCCCGAGCTCCCCACATGGAAATTGACCTGAAATTATTTCCAGGTGTGAACATCACTAAGACGTTTGATTTGAATCTATTTCCAACCGTGATACTAATAAATGTCAATTTTAAGAAATTTGCAAACTTTGTGTGTGCGATATATTTATAAACAAGTTTCCCGAGTGGAAAATTAGTTATCTAAACAATCTATAATGCTATTAAAAATAAAGTTTAGTGTTTTATTTTTAACCGTTTCAGTTGAATTTTTTTTTTTTTTTTTTTTTTTTGTTGTAGAAAACAAATATTGTTGGTATAAAAAAAATATACTTTCGGCTGAAAAATATCGGCTGAGAAATGTCGGCTGAGATATGCCGGGTGAAAAATATCGGCTGATAACTTTCGGCTGTTGCATATTAATATTTGACATTTCGTATTATATTTTCGGCTGAGATAGCAAAGACACTATCTGCATTATCGATTTTTTTAATATCGGCTGGAAATATCGGCTAACTTTAATAGGGTCTGGTGATGTTGGGTACAGGCAATGGTTCGACAGTTTCATTAACTTTAGCTTGCGAGAGCTCCTCAACTTCTGGCGAGAATTCTGCTCTTCGTTTTTTCCTTGGTCTTTTCTTCTGTTTGTGAATCCAATCAGTTTCTCTTGCAAGTTTCTCCTCATCTGTATGCGTCAGTACAGGCAATTGTGCTGTTTTCGTTATAGCAAGTAAGAGGAATTTCTACAACCCCTGTCTGTTTGGTTTTCTTCAGTTCCTCATTTTCTTTCTTTAACTTAGTGATTTCATTGCTAAGTTGCGATTCGACTTTTTCTATTTATTTCGACTTTTTGCGATTAACCAACTGAGCAGCTAGTGTACCACCTGGGTTAAAAATTTCTTTTTGGTTGTAAATTCATTGCATTATGATAACTGATTATTGAAGCAGCTGCCAATCTAAACAGTGAAATTGGCAGTGGGTCAGTGGAGAGAACATTATTTGCTAGTTTCTCTGTGGTCGGTTATCCCGCCGTTTATCGGTCGCCAAAGCCTCGTTGGTTAATTAGCAGGGAGCACCACGTGCAGGTGAGGTTGACATTGAGGTTGGTGTATTGACCTTCTAGACCGATGCCCTCTTACCCCCAGCAGAAGAAATGTGATAATTACACTGCTTCTCCACCTGCTTTCTGAATACTATTGCAATCTATTTTTTCTTTCTATCAAAAATTGCCAAGATGGAGTCTGGTGTGGTAAACTTATAATAATTTGACGTTAATAAATCATTTTTTTATCATATTGAAATAGAAGAAACGTCAAAATATGCATGCTATATAATGCTATCTAGTTCTGCCAACATAGCATGTATTCATAACATATAAATATTATTGCGAGTCTCTAATTGCCATTCGATCAAAATTTTCTAGCATAACCAGATAGACATAGCAGGTGGAGAGTTCATGTTATACAAGAGTTTTGCAAAAACTCGATGATTAAACCACATCTTTTATTTTCTGATTTTTTGCTAAAATTTTAAATTTTTTAATAAATTTGTCTATGGAAAGGTAAAATATATATACTTTTGATAAACTTGATGCAACAGGTAACGAATTAAGCATTCTAACGTAGTATCCTTCCAATAACATTTTGTATTAAAACTCCTGTTTTATTTATGTATTATCATCGTTGTCACTGTTCTAGTACTGTACTTACTTACTATCAATATTTTAGAATCAATAACAATTTCAAATTTAAAAAATAAAAATTTCAACTAAAAAACTTTTTGCATTCTGTACGTATTTTTATTTTTTTCAGGTTGCCAATTTGCCATTGTTATAAATAAATAACAATATAAAATACTTCAACATATAAAATAAATAAAAAGAAAAGTATTTTGTACATGATATATTGTAAATTGAATAAATATTTGCTAAACGAAAAACATCGGAACATCATCCTCCGTTTCCTGTTATAGAGAGAGACGAGATACTCGTATAATATTTTGTGGGGTGAATGTTTGGGATGGAAAAGTTCCTCATGCTTTATTTTTTGTTTTACAATATTTTTGGCTCTTCATTTTTTTTTTAGTACGGAAAATACAAAAAACTATCACTTGACGCTCTGTTTTACATAGATATTTCAGAAGCATAACATACATAACTTTTTTATTTTATGGTATTTCTAAATACATTTTACAGTGTGCGGATACTCTTTATGTATAACCAAACACATAAAATAAAATGTCGATAGTGCATTGCATTTCATGGATATACATTAAACGAGCGTAATAAGAGTTTTATAGTTTTATATTCGCTGTCACACAATATCGTGATATTGATATAAATAAATAACAGAGGACGAGATGTTTTCGAAACTATCAACAATCGTTCGATTTACATAATCAACATTTTTATATTTTATTATAATGCTTATATTATTATTATTATGTATACAGTTTTTTTTATACATAATACATATTTTATATATCGTCTTATGAATTATGTATTTATGATGTTTTTTTCTTCTGATTTAACTTTTATAAGTTTCTCTCTTCGTTGTACTACTTATTATACATATTGTGAATTCAAAGCAAAACTTTTTTCCAAAATTGTAGCTTTTGATAGCGCTAGTCGATTTTATTATGCACTTCTTATTATAAAACTTATATACATAAGTTTATTGAAAATATCGTTTCGTTCGTTTCGAGAATGATGCGGTATAAAATATTTTGACTGTATCATCTCCGTCATAATAATAATAAAAATATAGATATCGATGAAACCAGAAAGATGACAACTATTTATTTCGTGTACGTTTTATTTATTATTCATGAATGTTTCATATTATTTATAGATCCTTATACCAAAAACAAAAAAAAGCAAAAAAATCAACAGCATTCGTGTATGAAGGATATAAGCACTTTTGGTTTTGGTCCCTGGCAAAAAATTTTGTTCGATGTCCTTATTATAAAATATAGTGCTGTTTTATTATATAACTTTTATGTCATAGATAAAACACAAAAAATTATTTCAAATAAATCAAAAAACTCGAATCGAATACAGGATTCAAAAACAATATGACACATAAATAAAATTTAATATCCTTATACAAAAAAGAATTATTAATTGTGTGTTCTTTATTAACCGGACAAGACGGCTCCCAATTTATGCGATAGTATTATTCAACGGCCTTCCAAGATGAAATTAAAATTCATTATAAGAAATAAGAGAATGGAAATTAGGTCATAGTTATCACTGAAATTAGCTTAAACACTAAATTAATGAAGGTCATTACAGTAAATACTGTTGTAATTGGTAAAATTTAAGAAATGGCAAAGGCGTTTTTCTTTTTTTAAAATGTTTTTAATTGATCCGTAAACATAATAATCAAGGTAAACTTTTCAAGAAAAGTGTGAACTATGCAAATAAAGAAGGAATGCGTAGCATTCGTATAATATCAGAGCCAAACATGATTTTAAAGAGCCGTAATATTAAATTGAAAGCTTTAAATAGAGGGGCAGCTTTTATTGAGTTACTATTAGAAACTGTGGTAATTGGAAAATGTTTGAACAAATCCTGGAAACAGACGTGCGGATTTTACGCATGCGAAAACGCAAGTTAACTACATGAGCGTATTATTCAGACATTGCGCTTTTATTTTTCGGTAGAGTTTTCAATAGACAATATACAATTTGTTTTGAAATTTCTGTCAAAATATTGAAAAGCCGTCGTGTTGTTAATATTAATTCAAGTTATTTTTTTTTTATTATGTAGTCAACACTGCTGCGGTGCGTTTTTTTTAGAAATAGAGACAACTTGCGGAAAAACGTAGCCTATGCGGAATACATGTATTTCATTTCATTTAAAGTACTGTATTCTAATTTAAACGAACGCGTTTTTCCGCACGTATGTTTCCAGCATTAAATTTAATTAATCAAGGTCAGATCTAGGTATATATAATAAACATCTGTTTTCGTTGCAATTGTACAAAAACGATAACTAATATTTAAAATAAATATTAAATTACTGAAATATAATTTAATTGTTTGCCAAAAATTTACAGAAATATAATATTTCTAAAATATAGAGGGTGTACATTTGTTTGTAGTGGAGTGAAAACTTCTCAGTTTAAATTTTGAAATATGGTAATTTGTGCTGTTTTCGGTTGCAAGAGATGAAAACTCTGAAATAAACTGTTTAATGAAGGACAATAAACGGCTTATGAAAAAATGTCATCAGTTGGAACAGGAAAATAGCTATGTGAAATAAATATTTACAGCAGGTGAATGGAAAAAATTCAAAATCAAGGAAAAAGAGTACAATGGAAAGTGGATGATATTTCACAGGCCATCGCCATTTATGCAAGCGGGCCGAAAGCATATCGCCTATTATTGAAGAAAAAATATCCGTTTCCAGCTGTTTCAACATTAAGAAATTGGGCTTCAAAAATTAACATCAACCCAGGGTATTTAAATGTTGTTTTTAGGCTTATGGGAAACGCGGATTTGTCTCGTTATCAAAAAGTCTGTGTGCTGATGGCAGATGAAATGAAAATTCAAAAATCTTACGAATATGAAAAAAAAACTGACACGTTGCTTGCTCCAGCTAACTACGTCCAGGTTATAATGGCGAGAGGCTTATTTGAAAATTGGAAACAGCCAGTTTATTATAATTACCGTGCAAAATTAACAAAGGAAATTTTAGAGACAATTTTAATAAAGCTTAGTGCCATTGAGTATGCTGTTGTGGCCATTGTTTCCGATTTGGTTGGAGGTAACCGAGGGCTGTGGAACCAAATGGGAATAAACGAAAGTCACGCTTCTTTTTCAAATCCTTGTAAAGATAATCGCAAAGTATATGTATTTAGTGACACTCCTCATCTCATTAAACTTGTGAGAAATCATTTTTTGGATTCTGGAATTTTGCTAAATAATAATCTGTTGACTAAAAAACCTCTTGAAGAATTATTAAGCAATCAATCTACTTCAGATTTAAAAATTGCTCATCGCTTAACAGCATCTCATCTAGTCGTTAAAGGTGGCCAAAGGCAGAAGGTGAAATTTGCAACGCAACTATTTTCACACACCAATTCTTGTGCTTTACTTAGAGTAGGCAGTTTGGGTATTGCAAAATTCAATTTCTGGAATGAATTGGCCATTTTACTTAAACAGGTATATTTAATTCATAAATTTTCATATGCTCAGTTGATTTTTTGCATTAAAATTTTCGTATCATTTAGGTTAACGATTTATTCAATTCAAGAGTTCCTAAAATAGATTCGCGTCCCAGAATGGCTGCTTACGGTTTGGCAATGCCAGAACAAGTAGAAATTATAGGTGATATGGAAAATGTATGTAAAAAAATGCGAATTGGAAGTAATAAGTCCACTTTACCATTCCAAAAAGGGATTATTACGAATATAAAAGCATTGAGAATGTTATTCAACGATGTCAAAGAGCAATACAACGCTGCCTATATACTTACATATCGTCTGAATCAAGACCCTTTAAAAATGTTTTTTCGAGTTATACGTGCGAAAGGGGCCTTTATGACCACCCTATGGCATTGTAATTTAAGTATCGCCTGCGAAGCTATTAACTGGGACGAAACGAAGGTATCGTTTCTTAATCGGCAAATGTTGAACGAGATAACTGCAAAATTTTACAAATGAACTTAGGCGAATCAATGAAACACACTCTACTTGATGACCAACAATTTATTAATAGGGAAGAGACGAACAATCCGGAAATATTTTGACTTCAAAGTTACTTGGTGGTCTTACAGAAAAAAGCCCTGTCTTAACAGATTTACCGGAAGATCATATGAGTGATTTGCATTATGATGGTTTAGAATACTTAGCTGGTTATATTATAAAGCGCCTACATAAGATTCCAAATATGGTACAAAATCACTGCGAAACTGAACCTAGTGGATGTTTCACTTGGACAGACTTTATAAGTGAAGGCGGTTTAAAAAAACCAAATGATAAGTTTGTTAAATCACTCAAAATTTTGGAGGATATATTCAATAATTATAATTCCACTTCATTGAAAGTAGGTAGAAATTTTATAAACGAATTGGTATCAATATCAAAACACGTTAATTTAGATTTAGAAATAAAAACATTGTTTTTCCGATGTAAAATGTATTTCAAAATGAGAATTTTAAATGCAAGGTTATTGGAAAATGTTAATACCAAAATACGAAAACTAAATAAAACCATAAATTAAAATTGAAACAGTAGTTTATTTTAATGAAGGTTTATAAATATATTATCCAATTCCATTTATACGAATTCAATTCTTGCTGATGATAAAACTACCTAAAATTGTATTCATTTTAATATATTTCAATAAACTCAATAAAGACAATACAAATTGTACCATGCAAATGACGTAATGCGCAAACAAGACGAAAATGAAACTTGGGAATAGTATACCATTATTATTTTATATACCTTGAGGTGAAGTTATCAAGACTTTGGAAGTTTGGTTTCGAACTAATGAAACATTGAATTTTTTGAATTAAAAAATTCGGTCGTCTCATCAGACTGCAGTGACCAAACTACAAAAATTTTGAAAATACTTTGAACTAATCAAAGTATAATCATAATGCCTTAGCTAATTTTAATGATTCGCTACGCAATTCCCAACCCCTTCGTAACCTCGAATTTTATTATAATTAACGCATACATGCGATTTCTATATGAAATTTTGGGTTATTCTGGATAATATCTACTTATCCAGAATAACCCAAAACTTCATAAATTTAATTTTATATTTTTAATAAAATATTCAAAAAACATAAATTTGAAAATCAGCCGACATAGTATTTAATTATTAAATTTAAACTAAATCGGAGCGAAATTAAATTTATTAATTTTCTATAAAAATTAACATTCCGTTTAGTTGTGTAGATTAGGCTAGATTCAGTGTTGCGTTCGTTCGTTCCTTCCTTCCTTCTGAATTTTTTTTTAAATTAATCAAAGTTGCCGAAAAAAAACACAAGAAAAAAACGTCATTTTTAACCAATGATATTTGTTTAAAAATACTTCAGAACGAAGGAAGGAACGAAAGAACGCAACACTGAATTCGCCTTTAGTGTCTAAATTCTTATAAGAAACAATAAACAACCAAAAACGATTAATAAAAATAATAATTAAATTTTACATTAAAGTTGGCGGAAAAAACTATATGGACACGTATTCGGTTGTTATTGGTTGGTAGTGAAATTATTAAGTATAAGACAACCGACATGTGAACATGTAAATTGAAATAAAATAGAAAATATTATAATAAATAAAATCTAAAAAAAAAAGAGTGAGTCCATTAGTACTTTCCAGGAGATGCGTAAACATGGCATGTGTATATAGTGCTTGTGTACGGTTTACTTTAAAGGAAGAAGAAATGAAATTTTACAAATCAGATTTTTTCATTCGTTTATTAACGTCAAATTGGTGTATTACTCTTTCACTATAATCAACGCAATTGGTCTATGGTAGCTGCAAGCATCAAAGACGTGGTTCCTTATCTCGTAGTAGATATATTTTGATCTGCGTTCTTGTGCAAATCGAATTCGTATCGCAGAAAGTTTATACGTGATTCAGCTAAGGGATAGCAGCAAAACGAAATTCCTGCTCATAAATTGAAATCCCTGCTCATAATCATCGACAAAAGATGTTAGTCTCCTTGGAGAATTTTTGAAATTCTTTCAGAATATGGAGCAAGGACGAAATTTATGTACTTGATTATGTCTTCGAGAGATTTATTCGGTGATGTGTATACAACTACCGAAAGCATCTTATATCACCAATAGGTTATGTTGTTTCGCTCATACCAGTTGTTTATCCAACAATGATTTCTTTATGAGGAGACTGTATAAGTTCTACTTGAATTTTTATATTGCTACTCCGACCGCCCGCCGACTATCTCTCTTGAACTGAACGCAGCATTAAAAATTAGGAAAATTAAACATGCTCGTTATTCCGTAGCCAGATCTCGGAGAGCAAGAGAATTGAGCTACCCTGCGTGACTACCCTTAAAAACCAGACGTCATAATTATCTCGTGCAAAATTCGAAATTACATCCTGAGCTATACTTAGCGGTTTTGTGATGAGGCGCGTTAACTCAATTTGAAGAGGACCAATTGGGTTGCGTTTTTACGTTCATGGTAAAAGACATGATCATCGATAGCTGAGGTGATGAACTGCTCTACGAGACTCGTAATAGAGCAACATACACAATTTGTTGACTATGTTTTTTATCGTAAGAATATACTTGCTGTGTTTTTTGATGAGCGCCCGATAGCTGTATCTGGAGCAGCCAATTTTCTATGTCAAAACTTATAGTTAGCGCGCTATTTTGCATATAATTATTTTATTTAACTCTAAACTACGATTTTTCATTCAACTTTTTAGTTAAAAATCGATAAAAAAATATTTTGCTCTACCTATTTATCGGGAGCCGCTATCGGGAGCGCTATTCATTTCATTGGGAATTTGAAAAGGCTTTTATTTTGTAAACCCCTGAAACTATTAGAAATTTAATCGTACAATAAAAATTTAAAACGCAGCAAGATAAATTCTTGTTTATAACATCATGTAAAAATAAATGTCAATTAATATATTTCAAGTGATAAATGTTTGTTTTATTGATGAATTTAGTTTTAATTTTTATAGTACAGCGACACCAGTGAATAATAGCTGCAGTTTCAATAGAAAATTGCCATTTGACTCCGGATAGTGCTCCAATATTAAAACACGGCTACTATCTCGTTATAGGGGTACCACTCTATGGTACATGAATTGTGGTGGCACACGCTATTTTAAATGTTTTATTTTGTTTGTTCGCTGGAAACGTCGAGTCGTCGATTCGTCGTTTCTATTTTATTTTAAAAATGTTTCTT
Organism: Nephrotoma appendiculata; assembly: GCA_947310385.1. Lineage (NCBI taxonomy): Eukaryota > Metazoa > Arthropoda > Insecta > Diptera > Tipulidae > Nephrotoma > Nephrotoma appendiculata. Next base: position 138,963,990 of record OX371223.1, on the reverse strand, counting down.
TGTTTTCTTTCCATATGTAAATACACTCAGACTAAGGTATATAGAATACAAGGTATGATCTTCCCGTGTTTTATTTTCGTTCGCTTTGCGCATATACGTCACGTGTATTGTAAAATTTATATTTAACTACTGAGTTTGTCAAACAATAGGTTACGAATAAAATAAAATGCAATACGCCACCATACACGTGACGTAAAATTTAAAAATGACATAGCATGCCAATATGCGCAATATTTTACCATGTATTCTATATACCTTGCACTCAGACTATGTATAGTACAAAATTTTTATATGCATGTTTTTGTTCTTTTTTTATTATTTTATATTTTATTTTTTTTGTTTCTTTTTTTTGCAATGAAGATATTTAATCGAAGTACGTCATTTCCGTTCGTTTCATTTGAAAGTTTACTACCATACAAAATTTTTTGGGCATAGGTGCGTAAAGATGTTTACACATCAATATATACAGTCCATTTAAAAAGTAAAAATCCAGTGATCAAACAAATTGGTCTCACGAGCCAGACCTCGAAGTGAAGTTTCTGCCAAAATAACAAAATATACACTGTGTCCTGAATAGGTACTTAGAATTGAAAAAACACTCAAATATTGAACTTTTTTAATAATATCTGAAATTTTTTAATACACACCAATATTTTTACACTATAAGTAGCAAACATTTATGTTTTGTGAAAAGTTTTGAGTGAATTTTATAAAATGAATTTTTTTACAACAAAACACACTACGAATCGCACAGTGATCGAAGTAGTTCTGAACTAGTACTTAATGTAAGAAACCAATCTTATTTATTCACATGCTAGGAAATTTCTGAGAGTTTTGTTATTTGAGACAAAACATCTTTGAGTGTAATATGAAAATTCTTAAACATTTGAAATTATTTATCTCGGCCCCTACGGATCCCACAGAGATGATCGAATTAATTCTGAACTAGTAATTGATGTAAGAAACAAATCTTATTTATCCACATGCTCGAAAATCTCTGAGATGTTTGTCATTCGAGAGAGAACATCATTGAGTGTAATAGGACACACATCGTGTCAGATAAATATTGTTGAATATGTTTTTTCTGAAGTCTGACGGCGAAAAATACGAAAGAATAATTGACGATTGTAAAAGTTGGAAAAGCGCCGCTAGTGGAGTAAATTGAAACTAACTTAACTACAAAAAATGACATGTGTGATCGATATGCCGAAAAATCAAGGTTATACATATAGATTCATGTTTTTCATATTAAATAATAATTTTCATATTAAACTACAAAATCAATAATTATACAAAACCTATATATCACTTTTAATTAATATATTTAAACAAAATTAAACCAAGCAAAGCTAGCACAATAAAAAGAAGAATTATTGCGAATATTTCCGAATGTTTATTTTCTTTATGCATGCGGTATAAATTTCAAAATTTGTGGTTATCATAGTTCAATATGAATCCGCTACGTGGAATCCGTGATGCTCCAATCGTCAATAGCGACGAAATTAGAATTCATATATTTTCTTTGGTTATAAGATCAGCATGTGTTTTAAGCATGGGTTTCATATTTCGTTTTAATCCATATTAGCTCAGCGATCTATTTGTAGATCAATGCAAAAAATCTCTTAAAAAGAGAATTGCAGAAATTATAACGGAATATTTTTACTGCAATGTTCTGTTAAAAAAAATCCTTTCGAAAAAATATTTAGTATGGTTTTGCAATCACAGAGGAATAGGTAAATTATTGAAATTATCATAACTTTACAAAACACATTTACAATTATATTTTTTTACATAATTTCAAGGACTTTGAAGGTTAAGTTGGTATTTTTTGAATTTTTCGTAAAATTTGCCTTGCGGTTGTTTTTTATATTTCCGATTTTTATTTTATATTCCGACAACTTTTTGTTTTCCAAATTCATCATTCGAAATTTTTACTAAGCAGTTTATATTCTACGCAAAGAAAATTAATTTGGGCTAATATGGGTTAAACTTTATTATCCAAACTTGCATAAATAAAAATTAATTTACTACTGAAATATTTTTGGATTTTTTTAAAGTTGTCTTTTACTCTATACGTAAACCAAAAGATACGAATTTGAACGATAATCATACGAAGAAAATGTCTAAATGGCTAATGAAACATTAGGTCTCACAGAAACCGTATTTTTCTTCGTTTCTTTCCCCGTTTACCTGTGATACGGGTTTTATCTGCGCCGCAATTTTTTGATTTTATTGGTAAAGGGGAAATAAACGAAGAAGTTACCGGATAAACGTTACCCTAGTGTGGAATGAGCCAATAATTTCAAATGTTTAAAAATTTTCATATTACACTCAATTATGTTCTGTCTCGAATAACAAAAATCTCAGAAATTTCCGGGCATGTGAATAAATAAGATTGGTTTCTTACATTAAGTACTAGTTCAGAACCACTTCAATCATCTCTGTGCGATTCGTAGTGTGTTTTGTTGTCAAAAATTTCATTTTATAAAATTCACTCAAAACTTTTCATAAAACTTAAATTTTTACTACTTATAGTGTAAACATATTTGTGTTTATTAAAAAATTTCAGATATTATGAAATTCCTACATTTGAGTGTTTTTTAAATTCTAAGTACTTACGCAGGTCACAGTGTATATTTTGTTATTTTGGCAGAAATTTCCGGTGAGCCAGATACTATTTATTAAAACTAATTTTTGGCGTCTTGACCACGACCGTGAAATTGGCAGCATATAAGTGTTTTCTACATTATTATATAAATCAAGTGTACATTCCGAAAATCCGATTACAACAGGAAGTTGTAATATCAATGCCGCTATTGGTTGCGTTGTTAAAATTGAATGAATGACATAAAGAATTGATTGCCGTGTAGTCCAACAGTTACAAATTCCGATTTAAGCCCACTCAATAATTTTGGGATCCGTTATAAGACTGTTCAATAATGACAATTATAATAATTACCGTTCAGCTTTAAAATTTATATCCAAATCCGAATTACCGTTCAACATGACGTGCAGCATTGACTCAACCTAACTAACTGTTACATAGTTTTAGTGCTATACGGTACAATTCAATTAATTTTTTAATGTATTTTAGTTTTTAATTAATTACATTTATAACATATTAAATTCAAAATGGTTAAAACATTTAAATCCGTATTAATGCGCATAAAGACAATCGAGAATTATTTAAACAAATTTGATGACGTACCACCACCGCTAGAAGAATTGGAAAGTATATTGTCCAAATCCAAAAAAATATATATCGAATATGAAAAAATTAATTCAAACCAAATCAGAAAATATTTTGATGATCTGCAACATGAAATAGATGAGGTGAAGGATCGATTCAAGCATTGGTTACCAAATTGAAATTTAATGCGGTCAAATTACCTCACGTTAATCTGTAACCGAGTGGCTCACTTTCAAAGATACCTATTTATCCGTCGTGCACAATAGAAACGGCATAGATGACATTGTAAAGTTCACGTTGTTGTTAGAAAAGGTAACGGGTGATGCAATAGACACAATTGGCCATGTTACTTTTTCCACTGCCGGTAATGAAAAGGCTTGGTCTAAGTTAGTAGTTCAATATGACGATGAGCGAATTATCGTAGATATTCATGTAGATGCTATTTTGAATTTGCGAAGGTTCTCAAAGGCAATGCCATAGAATTGAGAAAATTAATGAATTCTTGCATTTCACACATTTCATCGTTAGAAGCGTGCAAAAAGTCTATAGATGGTCTTGGCGAATTATTTATTATTAACATCGTTACGAAAACTAAGATGCTAGTTTAAGAAAGGAATGGGAAAATGAGTTATTTCCAAATGTCCTACCCAAGTTCAATTAAACATTCAATTAAAAGAATTTTTAATGAAACAATGCAGAGTGTTAGCATCAGTTGGATCGAATTTTAATGATTTGGGAAAGTCGATTCCGCGTAAATCTGTTATGATTGCAAACATCAGTTGTTACTACTCGCTAATCATCAATTTAATACAATCTTATTTCGTTATGAGCATTGCAAAAATTTGTATGCTGGCCCCCAACTCTTGATTTCCATTATACGTTAAACTTATTGGCCAATTAACGCCAAAAATACAGCCAAAAGAATCATCGGAAACTATCAGTTATTTCAAAACAAAGCCAATACTAACACAGCAAATCATAGGTAACTTACCGTTGGAAAGAATTACCTGTAGTAAACCTTTTAATACTACTGGTGTCGATCGTTGTGGTCCTTTCTAAATAAAAACAAAAAAATACGAAAAAATGTATGTCAGAAGGTGTATATTGCAGTATTTGCTTGCTTTGTAACAAAAACGTTACACCTAGAAACTCTATTCGAACTCACTTCCGAATGTTGCATTGCCTATTTGAAGCGATTTATTTACCGAAGAAGTAAGTGTGAAACAATTTGGTCGGACAGCGTACCTAATTTTAAGGGTGCAAATAATGAGCTTGCACGATAGCTTCAATTGTTTTCAAGCAGAAAATGAGTCGAATGAAATTGTTAAATATTGTGGTGCAGAAGATTAATTGGAAATTTATTCCGCCTCGATCCTCTAATTTTGGTGAGCTCTAGGAACCATCGGTAAAATTGTTAAAATTTCACCTTCGAAAAATTGCATCAGGAAGTATCCTCACTTATGAAGAATTAGACAACTTAGTCGTACAAATTGAAGAAATTCTTAATTCGCGCCCACTTACAGTTCTATCATCTGATCTTAATGACCCGAAGCCTGCAGAATCTTATAGATTTAGAATCTTATTGAATTTAGATTTATTACGATAATTGTTAATTAAATGTAATAACGTCGAAAGAATCAATAAATTTTAAAATTATTTTAAAGTATTTATTATGAATAATGTTATTAAGTGCGCTATCGACTTAACAATTATTTAAAATATCGTCATCAATGCGTTCAAATGAACTCGACATGTCGCCAACACTAGAGCACAGTAAGTTATAGTTTCTTTTGCATATTAAAAATACGATTGAAAACGTTACAAACCATATTTCAGTACAATTGTTTAAAAAAAGGTGAAACAATAAGGTCATTTCTTAAATTTTAGAAAATGAATGGATTGACCCTCGTTTTAAATTTAAGCTTTATACGAGTATTTAATAGAATTGCTTAATTCTTTCTCGTTTAATATGAAAGCTTCCGCTTTCGGGAGACAAATTTTCACAAAATTCAAAGAGTATAGTAGGCCTGGACTATGTATGCGTTTCATTTAAGCGTTTGAGTCCCAAGCAGCGCGATCGCGGTTTTGAGATTTTATGTCGAGAAAACCCAAATAAAAAAAGAGAAACCGAAAACCAAATTTTTACGAATGTTAACTTTGTTGTTTTGCATTAATCATGTCGATTCAATGAATTCTTCTATTCTTCTTAAAAAATCTTCTTCACTCAAACAGAAGAAATCAATAATAGAAGAATCTTCTATTTTGCTATTCAGTGTAGCAGTGGGATCCTAATCTTCTATTTTTATTATTGAAAGTTCCAAATCGATTTTTTTTTCTTCTATTTGCTCTTGCTATAATGTCAAAAATGTATTATTACACAAAACCAAAACTGTGCCCTAATTCTCTAAACAGTAAGATAATTTGTAAACGTGAAAACGATAATTTATCTTGCCTTTTTTTTGCAATATTCGCATTCTCTAATTGCACTCCAAGATAAAATTTAAAACGGTTACGATAAATAAATGTCAAAACTTCACACTCTTCGTGGGTTCATATTTAGACTTTGATAGCCCATATCTTGTGTTCCCATTTAAATTTCAACATTAATCTTATGAATATAAGTTATTCTAAATAGCATCTGTTCCCAAACTATATTTCAACTTGTTATGGGTTGTGGTAAGGGTAATTTTAAAGGTACAAATTTTATACAAAATATTTAATTTGATTCAATATAGATCTTCTATTCTCAATATCTTCTATTCTTCTATACTTGTGTATAAAAATTATTAAATGTCGAAATAGAAGGAAAAATAGAAGAATTGCTATTCCATATTAAAAATAAACAATTATTTTGATTTTTTCGTTCGAAGGTTTTGACTAAAAATAGAAGATATAAAAATGAGACTTTTATGACAAGAAGAAATAGATTTTTTTCGATTGTTATCAAAAGCGGGTTGTGTTCTGATTAAATCTTCACAATTTAAAAATGAATTTTTGTTTAATGCAAAGTGAAAGAATCCGCCAAAAGCGTATTGGTTCGTAAGTAAATTTATTAATTATTTAATAAAAATTAATTAAATAAATTTAACCAAAAATGAGATTGAAGGATATAAGAATAAACAAGGATCCGTTTCAGCTTATTGATATTGATCTCCCACAAGTACTTTTGATTGCAAAAGGGAATTGTTGTATATTTGTAACCGATTTAGTAGCAAAATCCAGCTTCAACTCAATACCATTTAAATTACAAGTATGTATTAATTATTTGGAAATGCAATTAGGGTACATAAATGAGTCTTATTACTTAGGTGCTTGCTACTTTGCATTTTTTTGTGGGCAAGGAAGCTATCAAGCTTCCGTTGGTAGCAACAATGTGTTGGGCCTGTAACAACCTAGTGTGTCAAGATGTATTCACAATGTAACTTGCCTTATAAACAAATATTTGGTGCCAAAGCACAGAACATTGTCTACAACTATTTTAGAAAAAACTAGAAACAAATCAAGGTATGAAAAAAATGTATCATATTTTTTAATTTATAAAATTTCGTATAATGTTCCATTAACAGGTTTCAGGATAAATATGGAATGAGGAATATAATCAGTGCTATTGACGGTGTTCAAATAACCATCGCCCCACCAGAAAATTCTGTTGAGACACCTGGCAATTTATACATTTGCAGAAAAAGATATCACAGCATAAATGCGCTGGTAAAGTTGGGGATGTGACATCTACTAGCGCATTAAAAACGAGCTCATTGTGCATATCCATACTACGGTAACTTGAATCCGGTAACTACTTCGTTTCTTTCCCCTTTACCTATAAAATAAAAAACATTTATAGATAAAGGGGAAAGAAACGAAGTAGTTACCGGATTCAAGTTACCGTAGTATGGATATGCACATTGAGTTTTTTTCCATGAAATTTTAGCACGGCATACTTTATGAAAATAAAAATAGAAGAAAACAATTCGATTTGGAACTTTCAATAGCTGTGTTCCAATGGGGAAAGCAAACTACTCACAAGTACTTGTATCTACTCGCAGCTACCCATGCTCAAATGGTGGTGTAGATGTTGAAAGTAGTTACGCATAAAATTAACGGTAGGTATTTTGTTCAAAAAATTCTAATAGATGGCTATGTGAGGGGTAGGCTATGTTGAAATGTCAGGACAAACAATATTTTTTGTTTACTTCTGTGAAATACCAAGCGATTTTTGACATATTCTTCTTTTCGGCCGGCGTATATCATAATCAAAGCGTTGCCTTCATTATAAGACTAGTTCTTACTCATTTTTGAGATTTTATTGTGGATTTTAGTTAAAAAAAAATTAATTTTCCAAAATAGGATGATAGCAAAATTATAAACATAGCTAGCTTTGTACACAAAAAAGGTTATGTTTTACTTCTGTCATAATTTTAGCTCGTTCCATTGGTTATCTACTTGCAAGTACTTGTGAGTAGCAAATTTGTCCCATTGGAACACAGCTAATAATAAAAATAGAAGATTACAATCCCACTGCTACACTGAATAGCAAAATAGAAGATTCTTCTATTTTTGATTTCTTCTGTTTTAGTGAAGAAGATTTTTCAAGAAGAATAGAAGAATTCATTGTATCGACGTGAACATTAAACGTCAAAACGAAATTTTAATTATTTTTTATCCTTAACAACTCAAAAAATATAATTGCTAGAAACGTAAATTGTTGCATATACATCAAAGCCATCTAGAATCACACATAGCCCTCAAAATCATATTGAAAAATATTCGGAGTCGGTAGTTATTTGAAATTCAAATCAAGATACGGTTAGATAACTTATAAAACAAACCAAATGTTTGAAAAGAACATTACAACAGTCAAAAATTTCTTTATTTCGTATGGTCGCATTATTTTTAGTGAAAACCTTCTAAGCGAAAAAATCAAAAAATTTGTTTATTTTTAATATGAATAGCAATTCTTCTATTTTTCCTTCTATTTCAACATTTAATAATTTTCATATACAAATATAGAAGAATAGAAGATATTGAGAATAGAAGATCTATATTGAATCGACCTGAAGATCAACGATTGTGTATGATATTCATATTGTGAAAACAAACTGCTATTTAAAATTATTAATCTAATTTTAATTTTTTATTGTCTTTTAAATTAATTAACATTTTTTCTGTTCTAACTTCTTGCACACAATTTTATATAATAATGGGAAAAGACAAACGTGTAGTAGTATTCATATCTCGCTGGAATTCTCTCGTGCAGCAAAAATATGGTGGATACACAGTGATGTATTATAATTCATGTTTATTGTTTGCATTTTATGTTGTATTTGTATTTAAATGGAATAAGAATTTTGGGATACTATTAAAACACAAAGTTTAGGCTTTATAAATTAAATTGTGTTTAATTAAAATATTTTTTTATTTGTACCTAAATATCAAAAAGTAAATAAAATCACATAGTATATAAAAAAAAAATACTTATTCTACATGATATTCGATATTAATTACTTGAAAATTAATTGTAATTTAAAAAAATTAATTAATTTTCTAATGTCACAAAAAATTCAATCACATTATATAAAAAAATACTAATTCTAAATTAAAACTACATTTCTTAATTGCTTGAAGTGTCTGTGGTAGTTGTTCCGTTGACTCTGACTATTATCCCGTCGATTATGTTGTCAATTACGTGTTCTTGTTGAATAAATTTATTTTCTTGGACCCAAATGTGGCGACACGTATTTCTCCATTCTTCGGATGACACCTTATCAAATTCGTCCTTCATAATTTGTTCAATTTTCGTTTATGTAAATTCAACGTTTGGTAGCGCAATTCGATTTTTAACTATACTCCATATCAATATTTTCTGTTGGGTTTAGTTCCGGTGATAAGGCGCTAATCTAATAAAAAAACAAAAAATTTAATTTCCTTATTATTATTTTCGAAATGTGTTACCTCAGTACTCGATGACAATGTTGCTTCATTAATCTATCCAGCTTGAACTCCGTATATTTTTCCTTATTTGCTTTAATGATTTCGTAAAGCTCCAAACTTTAAAATATTTTCTGGGTATCGAATCCGTTTGTCGTCTAGCCAAGTCTTCATATCTTGCTTCAGGAAATTTGGCGCTGTATTTAGCTTTACATTATGGTATGGTGCAATATCTATCACTAATACAGTCTTTCGTTTTAGATTTAGAATAAGTTGTGTTGTGATCCATCATAAAAAATACTCGCTATTCATGTCGCCGTGGTAATCTCCCGACTGTTTTCCAGATTTAAAACAAAGGAAAGCTTTCTTAATGAATCCTTCTTCTAAACCGGCTGTACTATGATGAAACGTTGACCTTTTGACATAGGATGTACAATACCTAAAATATTTAAGTCAACAAATAATTATTGTAAGATAAAAACTAAAAATTGTCACAAATCAAACACTCACTCCTGTTGCTATTATCGCACCATCGTTTCCCCTTTCCTTGAGTATCCCTTTTCTCGAAACTGCACTATTCGTCGTCAATATTGTACCCTCTTCAATCGCATGGGCTCTTTTTCATAAGGATTCATCGGTTGTCCTTTGCAGTTTTCCATTTAAAACCGAACTTCTTGATGATTCGTCTTACGCTACTACCAGAACCTGTAAAAGTCAAATCAGATTTTAGTTTCTCGTGTAAATTCCTCAAGGTAATATTCGATTTATTCGATAAATGGAAACTGTGAATTATCCAGCGAATAACTCCAAGGTTGAAGACATCCAGTTAGCTTGTTGATAGTGCTGCATCTTGGTTTGGATCGTCTTCTGAGTGATTCAAATTTAACTGCAACAGTAGCATATTCAAGTACATCATCCTACATCTGAACAGCGGCTTCTTTTAGAATATTGTGCACAGTGCTAAGGGAAACACCTGTAGAGAATATTTTCTATTAATAATAATAATATGGCAACCAAAATTAAATTTTATTAACTAACCGGCGTCGCAATTGACACATATTGTTTTAATTCGGTTTCATCGCAATCCTTCAAGCAAACAACACCCGATTATAGTTTTGTAAAAAAATTTGCGATTTTAACAACACTTTTGCGCACTTGACTGTGAGCGTCCGTTAAATCGGGGTCCGTTAAATAGAGTATTTACTGTATTATTCAAACAGCGAATTGCTCCGATTGAGGTTCATCGCTATAAAATAAAAAAAGCGCTAACGCGCCGCTTGGTATTTTTGGACATAAAATAAAACAAGCGCTATCACACTGCTTGGGTTTTTTCGTACTCATTTAGTGAAAGCGCGGTTGCTCTGTTTGGTAATCTTCGACAGTGTTTTTTCATTGCCCCCTAGGACTCGGGTTAATTTTATTTTTACTAATAATTATTTTTTCTTTCTCTGTCTTTTTTACTTTTTTCATCACTAGTTTCAAATCTGCTTGCTTCAAGCAGAACAACAGTCGGTATATCCTGTTTTGCGGTTTAATGAGATTCTTATATGTAGTTTGGATCGAGCTCCGGAATTTGCCCATATTGAATTCAACTACGTCATTTTGCAACCAACGCTGATAAAATTTGGTTTCCATATATTTTGAACGAAGTTCTTGTATCAGTCCATGCAAGGAGGCTCAACTACCATAATGTTAGAATTTTTTTTTGGGGATAAAGAACTTCCTTCGGATTTTTAAGATTCTTGATAAATGCCAGAAATTAGTTGGACTAAACTGTATACTGTAGTAACAGATCATCGACATTTTTTAAAACCAAAATCAAATCTAATATCAGTTAAAAAGCATTTATACCGCAGCAAACTAAATGAAACCTGTTTTGAAATTAACCAAAAAAATCTAAAAATAATCCAGTGGAATTCTAAATTTGTATTCATCGTATGTACATATATGAAGGATATATTGGAGAATATATTCATACATTAATATTTATTAGGAAATAATCAAAAATAAAAAGGGAAAATATGGAGAGAAATTATGAAAATATTCACTGAACTGTTAAATTATCCATCTGAATAATTTCTCCCTATATTACCACTGGTACGACTATAATACTCCTCTAGTTGTTTTAGGGACGAAAATATCGATTATATGTCGATACCATAGAAGCTCTTAATATAATTTTTTTTTGTTTGAACGGTACGTGATAAGTATTCATCACATTGGTTTATTTTACGTACCCTAGCTAGGTACTCTGTACCTACGTACCTACATGTGTAACGGTTAGGCTATGTACATATACATACATTCGATCATTTTCATAAAACAAAGAATTTTGCACTTCACTTGGCATACGGAAGCCATTAAAGTGGAAATATGTTTCTAATTAAAATTTATCAGCAAAATACATATGCTGATCGTATACATGTAAGGATAATGGGCAGTGCGGTCAAATTCAGTTTAAATTAAAAGGAATTTAAAATTAGACAGGCAATGCCATATTCACAAATTAAAAAATAACTTTTTAGCCTTAATTTGTTTCTTCTATGTATTTGTTTCCCCAAACTTTAAATAACATGTCCAAAGCAGATTTCCCTGAAACACATAAAATACAAACACACACACACACACACACACACTCATAATTAAATACTATATACAATATGTACGAGAGTACATTCATATATAATTTAGATCTCTATATGATACAAAACTTTATTTTTTGTATGTTGAAAATATCTCAATTTATTTTCTGTGAAACTTCTTTCTGACGAGGGGTGGAAAACATAGAACCCAACCATATCTGTGTTGAAATTAAGTTGCACAAACAAATGTTTTATTTTTAGGTTAAAGCATCCATAAAAAATAATTACTTTACAGTTTTTCTTTTCTTCATTTAAGCTTTTTTTATTTTCATCTCGCACACACACACACACACACTCAATGTGCTTTCGGTAAATTTTGGTCTATTTCTGCTTAGTTTTTATTTTTTTTGTTGTTGCTGTATTCCGTTGCTTTTATACTTAATTCTTTTTTTTTTGGTCCCATTTTTGTTTACTAATGAGGTTGGAAAATTGTATTAATTAGATATGAGAGAAACAAGAAGATAGGATAAAAAAAATTTACGTCGTTTTCGGTTAAATTAAACAACAAATAATAATATAAAAGTTGGCAGCATCACAAAAAAGTTGTTTTGGAGAGATACATATACCCAAAAATTAAAAGTAAAATTGTAAATTATTTAAAGAACAAACGAAAATTTAGAAATGATAATGAAAACAATAACGATAATAATTAGAGACAGAAAATGGGAAATAAATTAAAAGCTGCTAATTAATTTTTAATCGAAATTTTCTGTTCCCTTTCTGTTTTAAATGGCAATTAAATTTTATGCACTGTGCCAAGACAAGACAGTATGTTTAATAAATTTATGTTAGGACTTCAAAATATTTCTTGAAAGGAGATGCAATCTGAAATGAAAATTTTCACAAAGGACTGTGCATATTTGCATAATGGCTTTAGGCACTGTAGAAAAATCTCTTTGTCTCAACTATTGAATAATTGGTTTTTTATTGTTGAATGCACCACTATATGAATGAAAACACAAAATGTATGCATAAATTAAAATAAAATTAATGAATATAAATTACATTTAATATTTAAATTTAAATTATGTTCTTAGAGATTTTTTTATCCATTTAAACACTAACTGATAATATTTTACATGTATTAACCATATAAATTGAAAATCAAACATATTTCATATAACATTGTTAGATTATAATTTCGCCGAAATAATAGCGAAATTAGTATATATCGTTATCTCATATTAATTAACATTATTATATAAGTAAATTGCAACAAAAATATGAAATCTAATTAACCCCTGTCAGATCTAGTGAAAAATATCTATGTCAACTCAAACGGTGCACATAAGGGTTTTAAGTAGTGTTTAGTCCCAAAAATGTCTAGAGCCTAGAAAAATGCACCAAATTGAGTATTTTTTTTTAAATAATTTTTTGTGAGATTCTTAAAAGATCCCTCATGAGTATTTTGTCTGAAAATTTTTTGTATGCATAGAAATCAGTACATACTCAGACCCAAGAAACGTACTAAATGAGAATAAATTCAAAGCGGTTTGACTGCTAAATGACAGCTGTCAACTGTCAATATCGAAAATCTTACTCCATATTTGAACATAGCGACCGCAAAAAACAATGTGTACCAAATTTTAGAAAAAAATATTAAACTCAAAAATGTATGCTTCAAAGGGTTAAGAAAAAAAATGATGTTTTTAAACAAATATCTGAGTATGATTTCTATGCATACAAAAAATTTTCAAAGAAAATACTCATGAGGGATCTTTAAGAATCTCATAAAGAGTATTTAAAAAAAATACTCAATTTGGTGCATTTTTCTAGGCTCTAGACATTTTTGGGACTAAACACTACTTAAAACCCTTATATGCGGTGTGACGATCATAACGAAATTTGTTATTTTGTTCTATAGATTTCCACACGGTTTCATTGTTACCACACATGAATATAAGTTAACACACATTCTGCAGTCAATATCATGTATTGCAATATAATACGACAGCTAAATCACATTGAAAATGAAAACTGGGATATTTCCGTTGAATTAAATAAAAATAACGGCAAAACATCTTTGCACTGAAGACATTTAGAACTTAAACTTTTCAATTAGAATAAGAAATTAGTTGTATTCCAATTGTAAATAAAAAAGAGGGCGGAATATGTTGTGGCCAACATTCGATTTCTAAAGCGAATAATAAAATTTGCTGGATTTTTGGTAGAACTGTTTTGTATGTATAATCTAAAATTCTTTTTTCCAGCTTAAACTTCACAAAACCAACAAAGTCAACCACAAAAACATTAAACTATTCAACATCATTGCAAAAATTGAAAATCTCCCATGGAAGCTGTCAGTTCCGGTACACAGATTTAACCTAAAATCACATTGATCTCCCGATTAATGAAAAAAGTTTAAGTTTAAAGTTTGATGGACTGTAGAGTTGCTGAATTTTTGTGAAATAAAGATTTGTCAAAACTCGTCACTTCCAGTAAAATTTAAAAAAATTATCTGAACAAATCTTGTTTGCAACTTAATTTACAATTTTGTTTTCCATTAAATCAAAATTTTTGCAAAAAACGAAAATGGGGATCTCCTTAGTTAAGAGAAAAGCTTAAGTAACAAGTTTTATTGCGATCAAGCAATTCGTCGGGGCCGAATTTTTTACTTCAAAACGATCTTCTGCTAAAAATCGTCATTTACGCTTAAATTTTGGACTGATCTGGATCGTTTCATCCCGATCAATGATCCCGTCTAAGCTGCACTGCGCCCAATTTAAATTGAAGTACAGTTCTTTTTTTATCAAAAATCGTCATTTCTGGTTCAATTTAAGAAAACTGATATGAACCGATATTACTGCAGAATTAAATTAGAATTTATAATCGTTTTTCTCATAAACCAAATATTTTTCAAAATAATTGCAAAAAACGTAAAAGCTGTTATAGAAGTTACCACTTTTAGCAGAGCCGTAATATTAAATTGAAAGCTTTAAATAGAGGGGAAGCTTTTATTGAGTTACTATAAGAAACCATGGTAATTGGAAAATTTTTGAACATGAATTTATGAACAAAAAATTAAACAAATCATCTAAATTTGAATTTTATATTATTAATAAAATATTCTACAAATACATATTTGAAAATCAGCCATCATAGTGTAGTATTTAATTATTAAATTTAATCTAAAGCGGAGCATAAATATGTCATATTTTCTATAAAAATGAGCTTTCCGTTTAGTTGTGTAGGTTAGTAAAGTAAGTTAATAAAGGGTGCTACCGCAGATTTCTCTTTCACAAAATTTAAAATTTAGTTTTATAAAAATTCAACTTCTTTATTAAATTCTGGATCCCATGCACATCAGAATTCTCGAGATGAACGATGGATTTAATAACAATCTAAACAATTACATTTGTAACAAAATTAAAGAGAAAATGTGAGCTGAAACAGATTTTAAGAATCACCATGTAAAAGCAATAATTATTATTATTCATATAATAAAATTTTTTCAACAGAATTTATTTCCTGGAAATATATACAACATCGCTGACATCGTTGATTTTTTTAATTAAATATTATTACAAAAACCCGTTTACAGATGTCTCTATAATAAATTTATTTGAAATTACTGAAAAGAATAAAATAATTAAACAACTAAGAATTGTAAAATTTTTAGTCTGTATTTTATTTGAGTTTAATAGTTTTAAAAAATTTAATAATTAATTGTAACAATAATATATGAAGTGATCTTTGGCTGTTACTAGTAGTTTAACATTATATTCCGCTGTAAATTGTAACATTTATTACGTGTTGCTCTTAAACGTGCTTGTTAGTGTTCATAACCTCACTTTCATCATGAGGTCCAAATGCAAATCATGTGGTGAAAAGAAAGATTTAAAATTTGGTTGGATAAGCTGTGACGTCTGTAAAGCGTGGTGTCATGGTGATTATATCTCGGCTTCACTTGTGGAATTTGAATGTTTGAAATCCAATTACATTGGATAAGCAAAATTTGTGTTGCCAACAGTAATATAAGCAGTGAAACGAAAAAAGCAATATCCATTGCCCTTCATGAATTGAATCAGAATAATGCTACGCTACCAAATCAAGATCCAAGCGTTATAATTCATTAATTATAACGCTTGGATCTTGATTTCGTTATTAATAATATCTGGCCGAAGGTATGGCCTGATATTGCTAAGCATATTGATAAAAGAATTGAGGAAGTTGTTAGTGAAAAAACTTCTCTTTTACATGAATTATCCGAGAGAATTTCTTTTCTGGAAACTTAAAATGCAAAAATGGATAATGAATGGAGAAAGAATAATCTAATTGTTCAGGGGCTGCCTAATAACGTGAACATTCACCATTGTGATTTTATTCTTAAAATTGCTGGTCATATTGGAATGTCCAATTTGTCATCGAATGATACTTGCAGATGCTTTCAGATTAAAAGGGAAGGAGTATCACCTGTGGTAGTATGTTTTGCTAAAAGGGCAAACAAATCGAGTTTTTTAATCTCTACCTAAAAAGTATTAAGGATGGCAACCTTAAGTTGGATATTTTGGATACCATGTGACCTTCTTCTTCCTTATTTATTAATAGAACATCTAAATAGATTGACTCCATCATTATTCTTTACGGCTAGACGTAAAGGACGACTTTACTAAAAAAGGAGGGTATTCTCGAGAAGGTATTTTTAAGAAATAATCAGATTTTAGTTAAATTGTTCTCATCTGTCAAATTAAGAGTTATTTCTTCGTTGATGGAGCTAAAAGAAATTAAACCTGATTAACTCATTAATTGATTGCTTTATCTTAACTTATTGAATTAACAGTTCATTATTATTTTATATATTGTTGTATTTATAAATAAATAAAACAAAAAGTGAAGTCAAAAATTTTTATACCTTTTATTATAATGTTTTTATTTTTGTTATTATTATTTTTAGTATTTATATTTTTATATTTATTTTTATATTTTTGTTCATATTTCTTGTTATTTATTTTGATTTTATTGTACTTTCATAGATTTATTTTGATCTTGTTGTTTTTATTAGTGCTTTCATCTTTAACGCTTAGTTTGTTTACCTTTAGAGATGCTTTTAATTTCGGATCAATTGCTTTTTATGTATACTTTTGATAAAACATTGAAACGTGAACCAACTTTGGATACTCTTAAAGTATGTCATATTAATGTACGCTCAAGCATGAATAAACTTCCTAATTTACAGCTTTTTTTTGTAAATGTCAATACCATATAATTGGTATATCCGAATCATGGTTAAAGACCCGTCATACTAATAAATCAGTTAAGATTCAGGGTTATAAAATTTTTGGACAGAATATATTGGATCGAGGTGCGGGTGGTGTGGCCTCCTATATCAGAAGTGACATTATTAAATCGTTTAAAACTAAAATTATAACCAGAGGTTCCACATATTATTTAGATCATTTAGTCGTTGAGTGTAGAGTAAGTGGTGTCTCGATAGCTATTGGTGTAGGATATATGCATCACCGTAGACTTCCGATGGACGATTTAGAAAATGTTTTCTCATCTTTGTTTGAAGATTATAAATCAGTCATATTTATCCTTAATATTGATCTTTTGAAACCTCAGAAATGTATTGTTCTTAAACAATTATTTTCGCAGTTTAACTTTAGCACACCTCAAACTAAACCTACGCGATTAAGTGATGGTGGTGGTGCGTTATTGGATATATATATATAATTTCAGTGTATCTAATGGTATATTTCCTAAGCAATAGAAATTGAGTAAGGTGATAGCAATTCCAAAAGTTGGGAATCCTCAAGTAGCGTCTGATATGCGCCCAATTTCGCATTTGTCGACTGTGTCTAAGATTTTTGAAAGGGTATTATCTGAACAGATCAACGCTCATATACAGCATAATCAATTATTATCGAGTTATCAATCGGGATTTAGACAGTCACATAGTACATTCACTCTTTTGAGTGATGTTACCGATTTTGCTAGGAGTTGTATAGATTCAGGGAATCTAATGAGATTAGTCTTATTAGACTTTTCAAAAGCATTTAATTCAATCAACTTTCAAACTATGAAAAGGAAACTTCGCCACCAATTTGGATTTTCGTGTGAGGCAGCAAATTTTATAACATCCTATATAAATGATCGTTCTCAATTTGTTTCTACGAAGAATGGTAACTCCACAGTGCTTCCTCTGACTACAGGTGTTCCACAGGGTTCAATTCTGGGTCCACTGTTATTTTCATTGTATATTAATGAGTTGTCTTGGTTGAATCTAAAAGTAGTCATCACATTTTTGCTGATGATGTTCAGATATATTTAAAATTAAATAGATCAAATAAAGCTTTAATTGATTCTGGGATAATGCGAATTAATAATGATTTGGAACTAATTAATAAATGGGCTCTTGAAAATTCTCTTCTTCTTAATTCGTCTAAATCCCAAGCTATTATTTTTGGGAAAAATATTGATTATGATGATTTCTTACCTATTAAAGTGGATTCTAATAATGTTCCGTGCACACATTATGTCCAAAGTATGTTCAGTGATTTCAACTTAATCATATTAATATTATTTGTCAAAGGATGCGGAATGTGCTACGCTTATTGAGATATAATAGATTAGGTGTACCGCGGGATACCAGAATCTTATTAGTTCGTTCCCTTGTTTTAAGTCAATTACTTTATTGTGATGTTATTTTTTATAATTTAAATTATCTATTGATGAATAAAGTAAAAAGCATATTTAATGGGTGTGTGCGGTATAACTATGATCTTGGTCACTTTGATCATGTTTCTCAGGTTAGTAATAGTATTTTTGGCACGCCTTTGAAAAACTATCTCGATTTTCGTGTGACGCGGTTCATATATAATATATATTCTTACGGATAGTGACGCGCTTTATTATCTTAAACGTAAATTTAAATTTTCCTGTTCTAAAAGAATTGGTATATTAATGATTGAGGTACATCATACTAATATAATGAGAGACAGCCTTTTAGTCAGAGATGTTTTGTTATGGAACAGTGTTCCTTTTAATATCCGTAAAGTTGGGTCCACTACTTGTTTTAATAAATTGGGTCTGGAGTTCTTTGCATCTCGTTAACTATACTCATAACAGATATTTCTAGCAAATATTGATGAAAGTACTAAACATGTTAAACATTTCATTTTATTCTATCTATTTAAACTTAAACTTAAATTGATTTTTATTTTATTTATATTTATATTTTTATTTTTTTTTGTTCTTGTATTATGATTATTATTAATCTTTTAATTACTATTATTAATCTTATTATTATTATCTAATATTTTATTATAAGATATTATATATATACTTGTATACTACATATGTTTTAACTATTTTGTATATTATACCATTGGATGATGTCAAGCGACCTTGTTGTTGCGCTGGTTCATATTGAATAAATTAATAAATACGTATTCATAAAATATGGAGTTCAGTGAGATGTTGTGAATGTTGGAAACTTAGACATAAATCGACTTCACGATAAAGCAAGGACAACCTTTCGAACCTTTATGTTTCAAGTGCTGGAAAGTCAACTTCAAGGCAAAAGATTGTAAAAGTGAAAGGCTTAGTAAGTTTTGTCGTTCGATAAGCAAAACACGATTTTATGGTTTGAAATACATTTTATTATTCAATATAATCTCCCTGAACTCCAATTCACTTGTTCCAGTGATCTTCTAACTTATGGATTCCATTCCTGAAGTGAGCAACTATTACCTCTTCATTCGATGAACATCGTTTCCCACGCATGAATTTTTTTAGATGAGAGAACTGGCAGAAGTCAGAGGAAGCTAAGTCTGGCGAATAATTTGGATGTTGCAACAATTCCTGCTTTAATACACTGATTTTCGCGATTGTTTTTTTAGCTGTGTGGGAGCGTGCGTTGATGAAAAATTATATTTTGCTCCTGTAAACCGGATCTTTTACAAGGTTACAATAATTATATGAGTTTATTGTTTTACTAGTCTGAAGGTAATCCACGAATAAAATTAATTTTGCATCTCAAAAAGCTGATGCTAACACCTTCTTGGTCGATTTTTGTACCCTACTCTTTATAGCCTCTTGTTTTGAATCAGGATCAAGGTGGTAGACCCAACTCGCATCCATAGTAATAAAACGACGCACAAAATACGTTATATCTTTTCTAGAGCGCTCCAAATGTTGTTGAGAAAGCTGCATTGGAGTGTGTTTTTGTTCCATATTGTTAGCGAATGCGGCACTCATTGTCAGTGTTGTCGAAAGTACTACTATAGGAGTAACTATAGTACTTTCATCACCGATGTACTACTATGCTCCGCAAATCAAATCTACACTCCCCTGAAAAAAATAAGTTTTTCTTTGTTTTTTATTTGCGTAAGACAGAAAAACTACATATGTTTTTCTCTTTTCTATTTAAAATACTATTCCGTTATGCAAAATTATAATAATAAAAGAAAAAATGAAATTCATTATAAAAACTTTCGGATTTCCTTTTTTAATTGTTTCAATTTTTTTATCTGTTTGTCTTTTTCTATTACTCGCTTTTGCATTTATTGTTTTAATATTGCCATCCAAGTTAATAGTAAGTATGTATATCTACAAATGTATATCCCTTTTTCCACCAGAGAATTTTATTTTGCTTGAATTTAAGTCAACCCACACAAATGTGTGAGAAAAAAATGACATGTCTTCCAGATTATAACGGATCTTAAATCGGAAATATTTTTGAAAAAAACATTATAATTTGCACCCTTATGCCTCTATTACACCAAAAAAGTTTTACTGTCAGTAAAAACGAAACGAGATAAAAATATAGATATTCTTTATACTAGAATGAAACAAAAAACAAAATCAGTAAAATTTACTGACAAAATATTTGTGCATGTGTTTGTGATGTTTCCATAATAATTTAAAAAAATATGTATCGAGAGTACTTTTTATGGCAACATTTCAATACATATGAAGAAATATTGTGTAGCGATGGAAAATATTTTTCTCACACATGTATCATCAAATTTTTTATAGTTAATTATGGTATAACGCTTTTTTCTGTCATTTTTGATTATATTATTTTTCAAAGTGAATTTTTCACAGTGGAAAACAATTTTCAATCGATTAAAAAATTAAACATAATTAACATTTATTTTGTTTTAATTAAAATAAAATTTCTTTTAATTAACTGTTTTGGTATATAGTACATTTTTTAAAATCGCGAATAAACTTTTGTGTAATAAACTTTTGTGTTTGTTTTTTGATGATTGGCCCAACCATACTTAGTAGCTCCTCAAATTTTGATAAATCCATTCTGGTATAATTATAAAACAGTTGCGGGTCGTCTTGTAGCTGTTTGAAAACAAAGTTAAATCCACCAGTTGATTCCCGATCCAAATAGTACGGTCGTACCCAACATTTTCTTTTTTTACGAGGAATATTAATTTCCTCATCTTCATCGCTGCTGGTGAATACAATATTTAGAATATCACATTTAAGTGTATACATTTTAATTTAATATTCATAAATTAAATAATAATAAATTATTTAATATTCATATTAATTTTAATATTCATTGTTTTGTTTTAAAAACCACAAATTTTAAAATGTCAACACACACAACAAGCCACATCAAAAAATAAATTTGTTTGGTTATGTTTTATTTTTTGTATCTGTCAAAATTTAGCTATAAAATCTTGCTATAACAACAACAACAAAAAAACATTTGCCTTCTTCACTCCAATGCAATTTTATATCATGTTATCTTTTTTTGGTTTTTCAGTATTTTTTACTGACAGTACATTTTTCTTGGTGTAATAGAGGCATCATTCCCCCAGTGGCATTACTCAAGTCACGAAACTACTAATCTTCTTGGTTACTAGATCATTAGATCGAAATTTACAAAATAATTGTTCTATAAAGTCGTTCTGACTGTTTTTTAAATCGTAGTATGCTGTTTTATAAATATTTCCTTGCGACTGCTATCACTTCAAACAACAATTTCTATCACTTGAAATTTTCAAACTAATGCAGGCAACTAAGATTTAAAAAATTATAATTGAAAGTTTTGGACAAAATTATTTAGTAAATTGTGATTTTAAAATCTAGTAACCAGGAACATCCATAGTCACGTCACATGAAGTGATACGTCTAAGGGAATTGAGTATTTGATAACATAAATTATATAACATATAAATTATTTGTTTTTGATAACATATTAATTATTTTACTATTATTATAGTTATAGTGTTATTTTTCGGACGGAAACGAATTAAGTGGAATGCACAAATGTGTTATGTTGGTTCAAAATACATACAAAAATACTTTTTTGACATGATTTGTTTGCCTTACCCACACAATTGTGTGGGCAGGCAGGGAAAATGATATGAACTGAGTTCCTAATTGCTAAGTCAGTAATTGAATATTATATTTTATTAATTCCAATGAATTGCACTTTTTTTTTAAATAAACTATAAAAATCACGAAATTTATTTTGTTTTTCCATTTACTCCTCTCCTTCTTGAAATACTCCTATTGTTACACGATTTCTGCTACTTTTGATTTATGGAAAACGACAACCCTGCATTGTACAACAGCTTTCTGAAACCTAAAACTACAGTCAAAATATTGCTCACACTGCCTAATGAGATTCGTAGGTCTTCTACTAAATCTCTCGATGATTTTCAAAAGCCACATGTTGTATTTTTGTTACGATTTCTGTGGTTGATACACTTTTTGGACGTCCTTCGCGTGGATCATCTTCAAGAATTACGACTACGTTTAAATTCAGCAACTCTTACTTCTACTGTTTTAATTAAAAGTGAAGTGTCCTTATACAATTTTAACAGTCGTTCATGAATTTGTTTTGGTGCTACACCTTCCAAAAATAAGAAGTTTTATCACTGCACAATATTAAATTATTTCCATTGTAAAACGAGTAGACAGATCTACACGAAATTTCACACGTGTTCATAAAAAATTAGTACCATTTTTAGAAAAATAAAACTAGGAACAGAGCGCTATCTCTTATCGAACGCCAAAACTTACTGAGCAACCTAGTAACCTTTAGCATATAGCCCACTTCCCACTAGTGGTACCGCCGACATCTATATTACCGACATGTTTAAATCCCCACTCCAACTTTCCCGAAAATTTTATTTGAAAGCTCTATCTCAGTGAAAAATGGAGGAAGTTCTCATTCCCCCGCGTTTCCATTAGTTCTAAAAATGTCCGCAAATTTAGTTTTTCATCCCTTAATTATTTGATCGAGCAATACTAAAAATGTTCCCCCTTGGTGATGGCAGACTGCCTATAAATTGAGTCACTCAACTTATGTTAATTCGGAATCACTTCAGGCTAACTTCAGAAATGCTTTCCAGCAAAGGCAAGTGTTAGGTTCGTGTTTCAATCAATACTCAGAAGATAAAACCTAAATCGTTGTATCATTGGAGATCTTTCATAATAATAATGAGGTGAGTGATAGAAGCGCCTTCTTATCCACATTATTCCTTGCTGCTCTAAATATGGGTGCAAAGATAAAATTTTGCTTTTACTTATTGCTGTCCTTTTTTTTCAAAAGCGTTCTAATTTCAGTGTCTGTTCCACCAGTACCAGATTATTGTAAACTGGTAAAATTTAATATTGTGAAAGTATATTGGAAAAAAATTCGTGAGCAAATTTTGGTTGAAGTTAGTTTCGGAATCGAAGTAAGTGCGACTTTGATTGATGATTCTGCTGCTGCAGATGTTATAAATGAAAATTTATAGATTGGCAACCATTGTTTTTACTGATGTTGTGGCGGCCTTGGTTGTTGTGAGACGTTCGATATGTTTTTCAAGGGCATGCCATTAGTGCGATTTAACGTTTCTGATGTTGGTGATTGTGTTTTGAACTTGTTTATAGTTCCATTAATAAAACTGACTCTAACATTAAAATAACTACCTTATTGTGAATTTTTAAATTGTTTTTTTGATTTATTATTTCAATTTGTATTTTTTTTGTGGTCAAAAAATAAATTCCTCAAGTGTGACAGTTATAAAGAAATAATTTTCACCTTCTATAACAGGAGTCAGGATTGTTGATAATTGTGCTATAATTTGATGACACCTGACAGTAATTTTCAAGTTCAAGATCGCATTTATTTGACTTGATTTTTTTTGACTAAATATTGGAATTTAAAAACAGAATAAAAATTTACATTATCGTTATTTTATATAGATTTACCGCACTTATTGAACACCCCTCGTACACTGCATTGTATTATCGCTGACTGAAATGTTGCTTCTGATGAATTTGGAAAACGGCAGTTCAATGCCCTCCTACGCCTTGCATATAGACTTTAGACTGTTAAATACAATTTTCTTCGAATTTTCGGTCTACGTTCCCTAAAATACTTACTTGCTTATGAATAACTTTAAATTCGTAAGACATTATTTTCGTCTTAATGGTCTTCTTTTGTAAATGAGGTGGAGACAGCCACGATTAAGACGGCCTTGAATTGAAGCAACATTGTTGACAAAACTGACAATTTTTCGTTTGCTATGGTGGAGCTCCGTTCGTTATTTATTGAATCACATCCTTTACAACTTTCAATTTGTGAAAACATGTTACAGCTTCTTGCTTTGCACAGATTATTCCTAAGAATTTCCGCAACATGTGTAAGCAATGTATACTAACAGCAAGTAGCTTCTTGTATCCAATTCTCTGGTCAGCACTCGTTCATTAGAAAAAAATTTAGGTTGAACAGCTATGTGTATATTTTACACTGATTTCAACTAAAACTAAGCTTTTTCACTGACGACCCCCATCCCGAAAGGTGATAATTTAAATGAAGTATCGAATTGGAATTTACGCAAAACCTAACTATTTGTCGTAACGTTAGAAAGTCATATTTTCACCCGGATAATAATACTGAAGCAAATGTAAGGGCAGATTTGTGTAAAATTTACTGCGAATGAGTAACCCTCTATAGTGTCCAAGGGATTAGCCCATTACTTCAGGAATCGCAGCATTCTCCCTTACTGGGGTAACACATCGCACAACTGTTGGTTGTGCTTCGAAATTTTATGCAATTTTTATTTAAATAACTCGTCGGGTAAAAAAACCTCAGTCTAATAAATAAACTACTGTTTTCCAGTAAATATTACTTTATTTCTCAACACAGTCTCCTTCAAGTGTGATACAATCAGTCCAACGCTTCTATAATTTTTAACGTTTGTGCTTTTCATTTGACCCAATTGTTTCCTTGGAGCCCATTTTTAAGATTTTGCAAACAGGTAATACTCGATAGGTGCCAAATCGAATACCCTTAACGGAGAGCAATTCGAAACATTACCTGTAACAATTTTGCCAAAATACCTTTCCGGGTGACTGATGCATCCTTAGTCGCTTTGAGCGACTTCAAGTTTTTTGTTGCTTTTAGGTGACTGCCGCTTTGATCCAGGTGTATATTGAGTAGGTCTTTGTTATCATCATTACGAAAATATAAAAAGTAACATCACTAAAACATCTGTTGGAATAAATGTGAAATTCTTTGGCCTACAAACGTTTTCCGAGTCTATTCATGCATTAAAATAATTGAGCTTCGAAAACTTGTCTTAGCAGCTTCGCCAGTAATAAATCTCGAGTTAGTTTTAGTGACCTCCCACTGTGGATGTAGCAGAGAGAGAGATAATGTGAAAACATCGTCACCATCCACATGAAGCAACCGTTGCTTGGGTTAGTACATTTTGGGTGACCGCATCAACAACATAAAAGAATATTGTAAAATGGAATAAAAACAAAATCAGACCCCGCCCCTATCCGCCTCAGCAGCCCTAGGAACTACTAATCTCGAAAATAATTCTGATAATGTACACTCCACGTCAAAAGTTTTTGACCACCACTCAAATCTGCAATTTCACTAATATACAAATCAATATTAAAATTGTTTTATGCGAATTTGTATTAAGTGCAATGATTAATGTAGTAACACAACCTTTTCTTTATGGATTTTCTTTCCATACTTTGAGGAATCACCGAAAGTAAAAAATATTTTTTTTATTTAATGTGTTCAAGTGAGTTACTATGGTGTTTCTCAGCGTTCTACACTACTCTTCAGTTGCTTGTTATTCATTTTCTGTTCATTTTTAAATGAATTGTGTTTTACGCTAATTTCTCTCCGTTCATGGATAGTAAAAGGAAACTGTTCTATTAATAATATTATTTATATTTCTTCTATTTTTTTAACTAAAATTAGAATAAAATGGCAAAAAACGAAATCATTCAGTTTTGGACCGTCAATCAATTGTAACTTTATACAACAATGGTAATTCCTTACCCCAGATTGCGAATAAACTCAAGATTCCGCACTCTACAGTGCAATATACCATCACTAAATTTAAAACCACAAGTGAAATTAAAGATAAAAAAAGTCTGGTCGCCCTTGATGCACAACAAACAGAGAAGATACCGATATAGTAATAGCATCAGAGCGGAATAGAAGATTAACAGCTTCAGAAATCGCAGCCATCAAAATCGAGACTTGCCGGTTTCTATATCGACTGTCACACGTCGTCTTCTCAACGCTAGACTGCAAAGTAAAAAAGCTGTCAAAACGTTGTTAAGAAAGCAAAATCTGTGTAAGAGATTTGCAAAACAGCATAAGGATTGGGTACTTAAAGATTGGAAAAAGGTACTATGGACTGATGAATCATCCTTCCAAATTTTTGTTACCAAACGTAACATCTATGTTCGCCGTTGCGCCAACGAAAAATATCTGGACGACTGTTATTATCTCATCCGTAAAACATGGGGGAGATTCTGTCATCATAAGGGGTTGTTTTGGTAACAACAAAGTGAGAGACCTTAATCGAATAAACGGAATTTTAAACAAGGAAGGTTATCTATCCATACTACGAGAGCTCGCTATTCCCTCTGGACTTTAAGTTATAGAAAAAGGATTCATTTTTCAATAGGATAATGATCTTAAACACAAATCAAAGTTATGTACAGATCATTTGAATACCGAATTCCAAAGACGAAAATTGAATATAATGGTGTGGCCACATCAAAGTCCCGACCTTAACCCTATCGAGCTTTAGAGTGACGAACTGGATCGAGCAGTACGAAAAACATGCCCTACTTCAAAAGAAGACCTTTGGAATAAATTGGTAATTGCATGGAATGGAATTCAGTTATCCACCCTCGAAAAATTATTGTTAAGAGTGCCAAGATTATGTGCAGCAGTTATAAATACGCACGGAGGACATTTCAATGAAGCCAATATATAAATTTAAGAAAAAAAATTATGTTTAAATTCAATAAATATAAACAATTTGAAAATTGAATTTATTAATAAGAAATTGAAATAAACGTTGAATTTTGTTTAAAAACTGTTAAACTAACTTTTTTTTTGGGTGGTCAAAAACTTTTGACTTGGAGTGTAACTTCAGCGAAATAACTAAATAGTTCTAGTTATGGATTGCCTAATTGTTGACCAATTAATGCTACCTTCGCTGTTACGCAAACATGTGCGATAGTATTATTCCCTGATTTTGTAATCTTAGGGCGGGTCCACATATACAAAATTTAGTGCAGAACACGTTCAGCGTAAACATTTTTGCCGCTGAAGTTTATATACACACAAAATTTTTCGCCGCAAATTTTTTTGTTACCTCCCATTTTCAGTGCTCAAGCTATGCTTGAAAATAATTTTGATCACGCCAGTCCATATGAAATCAAAATTATTTTTTTTATAAAAATTCGTTTATCATTTCAAACTTTTAAAAAATTTTAAAAACTGACAAGTGTTGGGTCGTATGCGTTGAATGTGGTAAATATTTTTGTGTTGTTTTTGTGCGCCGTACATATCCACTCTTACTAATTTGCGGCGAAAATATTTACGCCGAACGCATTATTTATAGTCGATGGTTTATTTTCAGTTTGTTGCTTATCAAGGGCCCTATTCTTGACATCAGAAATTTCCGCATTCGGAATATAATTTGCTTTAAAATTCTTTACATTATTCGAATTTTTCGAAGGCTACTTTAATCGTTTTTTTTTCAAATTTGTTTGCAAATTTTCAATTATTCATTTCCCTACTAAGGTAAAAATTCCGAGTGGGTAAATCGATTCGGAGTTATAGGGAAATAAATAATAGAAAACTTGCAAACTTTGAAAAAAAACGATTAAAGCTCAAAACAGAACACGAGCGAAGGCGGCGAGCGAAATCGCCTGTCATATTACAAAACACCGAAAACATGCAAATCAAACACAACCATCGACGCAGGCGACTTGATTGAATGCTCACTCCAATTGATGCTCACACCTGGAAAAAATGTCAGGTCCATTTCGATGTTGGAAGTTCGTGGAAACTCGATTGAATATATCGCACACGCAAAATTTGAAATTTTTTAAAAATCACACCTGGAAAAAATTTCAGGTCGATTTCTATGTTGGAAGTCCGGGAAAACTCGATTGAATATATCGCACACACAAAATTTGAAAATTTCTAAAAATTGACCGTTTAAATCGCGTCTTTGGGTAGGATTCATAAATTATTTGTCTTTATGAGAGAAGGTTGTTAACCTACCGCTAAACCTCCTATTTACGTTTGCAGATCGCGTACAAATAATAATCTTATGGCATCCAGACCTACTGTGAACAAATTTAAATAGCGACCCGCTTGCTACAAGTAAGATACGCTCTTCAGCCTCTCCTAACATGGTGAACAGACGGTGATTTCGTATTGGTTTTATGGCACCAATAATTCGTCGTGGCATGTAGTGTGATGCAGTTGGGATTCCCTTGCATCGCCCCCGCTACGCTGCCTGATTCATTTCGAGTGACCCAGAGAGCACCACGAGGAGGTATGAATCTAGGTCTTCGCTCTCCATTTTTTTTTTTTTTTAGTTTTTTAATTTTTATATATTTTTTTTTTGTTGTTTTTTTTTAATTTTTATTTTTTTTTGCGTTTTTAATTTTATATTTTTTTTTTTTATTTTATTTTTTTTATGTTTTTGTTGTAGCTTTTATGTAATTCATTTTTCAATTTTATTTTCTAATTAAATAGTTGACTATTTTAAACAAAGTGGACAATAAAACGGGTCTGTTAAATTAAAATCGTTAATGTCCACACCAACTTCAATATCATGAGTATAACGCTGGCACTTCGAACATTTTATCGAATTCCCGGTTAAATTGACGTTTTCATCTGGATTCGTTTGCGTGAAATATTAATATAATAATTTTTAGGTACATATTTATACTTCATGTATAGTTCACCGTCGACCATCATGCAAACCCCACAATCATTATTTCCGGTTTGCTTGTAGCAATCAGGAAAAAAAATTTGGGTTTATTTTTTGTGGAAAGTAATTATTTTTTTCCATTTGGTTATAGAATGAAATAAATTTTTTAAAGTTGTTGAAACAATTTTCATAATATATTTTGGCACTTATTTTTATATCTGCGTCTAGTTCAATCGAATCATATACGAGATATTGACTCTTTCTGCAATCTACAATCACTAAATGAAAGTGTCGTTTATTTTCGTCGAAAATTGGCATAACTAAAATTGGCTTGCATAATAAGAAATTTTTGGCCATATTTTTAAAATCTTCAGATGGGTTATTCGAAAAAAACAGTATTGCACAAAATGAGTATGACTCAACTTGGCAATCCGAATACTGTTTTGCGACTAATTTTAACCAAATATCGGCATTTTCATTTTCGACCCAGTTTTTCCCAGACAAAGAATTGCAGCTGTCGAAACGTATAATTTTATTGTTTATTTTCTACTGCGTAGTTGACGTACGTATCATCTATTATATAACGTTTATAATAATGTTTAACGTCTTTTAATAAGTTATTTGAAAATTTTTTATTGCGCGGATCTTGGTCATCTCCCACCGTTGTATCCTCAGAACATTGGCTTATTGGCGAATTTCTAGAAGACAATGAAACGTTTGAAAAATGTTTCATAGCTGAATTTTTTTTGAATGCCGCCAATATTCAATAGGATCAAATTCATCCATAACAGGAGTTTTCCGTTTTCTATTTGTAAAACCTGATCTTGGAAACTCGTTAAGAAAGTTTTCGATTTTGAAATTGATTGACTTTTTTGTAAATTCTAAAAACATGCCTGCTTTAAGAGGTCGTTTTCCTATTTTGACTGCGTTTTTATCAATGTTATTTTTCATCTCACCAAAATAGCTTTCAACGGCAGCATTTGTAAAATGTACGGTAGGTATCTCACGCTTTTCCAAATACCGTAAAACTGGCGTCCATAATGGAAGAAAAGGTATAAAATCTTTTAATATCTCATATAAAAATTTCGGTCGGTAAAATATATTTGTGATGCTCTACGAGCTTTCACTTGGCTTAAAAATGAAAATTGAAGAAAATTCGAAATAAAATTTGCTGGTTTCGTATAGCCTCTTAATTTTCGGATCGTCATCTATGTCAAAATTGGCGATAATGGGAATGTCATCAACATTAATGTTTTCGTATTTTGGCTCATGAAACTGGTTTTCTTCCAATATTATGGCTAAATCAACAATTAAGTTTTCAGCAACTGCTGCATCCTTTTCATCACAGATGTTAAATAATAAAGTCCAAATTTTCTTTATATTTTTAAAATCACATAGCATAAATGTATATGCACAAATGAATTGAATTCATCTAATTTGTTTTTATGCAACCATTCGTAACATAAATTTACATAATTTAATAAATCGATGTGATTCCATCTCAAGGAAACGGCGTTAATTATTGCACGACTGAAGTCCGTGACATCATGTTGGAATACAGGCCAACGGATGTTTGATTTTTTTTAAACTCGTTTTTGAAGAATTCCAGAAAAAATCGTACATTGAACGAGGTTTGTAGACTAGTGATCATCTCCATAAATGGAAAATTCATACCAGTTTTGCCATCAACATTTTTGATATTCACCACCCCTGCATAATAAAAAATTTGGTGTTCTATTTGGTTGGGTGTTGTTATTTGGAATTGAATTATTTTAGATTTATCACTCACGATCATAAATTGATGATCAAACCAAGCTCGCAAAACTCTCAAATCATGAGTTATTTTCACAGATAAACTTAAACTATACTAGTACCACTATATATCCTATATATCAGTGCCACGTCATCTGCAAACGCTACTTTATCAGCATATAGATTAAGTTCAAGAAATGAGTTACTGTAAATGAGGAATAGTAGTGGCCCTAGAACAGAGCCTTGAGGCACGCCACATTGAACATGTTCAATGTTACTCGAACTTCCATTGATATTACTTACTAGAATTGTATCTTCTAAATAAGATCGAAACCAACAATTAGTAACTCCGCAGATTCCGATTGAGGATAATTTAGCAATTAATAAACTGTGGTTTACCGTTTTAAATGCTTTTTAACATCAATAAACAAGCAATTAACAACACGGCTTTCATTTAAAGTGTTGTAAGAAGAGGTAAGTAATTCCATTAGTGCATTCTCAGTACTAAGTCCTTCTCGAAATCCATATTGACGTTGAGAAATAAAATATATTTTATTTAAATAAGACAAAACACGAGCTTTAACGCACTTCTATACAGTTTTTGAAAAAACTGATAATAGTGATATAGGTCGATAGTTAGAAACTAAATTAGCATCACCGCCTTTAAACAACGGTATTATTACAGCTTTTTTAAGTGCTGCTGGAAATTTCCCCTGAATAAAACTATTATTAAAAATGTGAATCAATGGAAAACATAAGATGTAACCAAATTTCTTTATCACAAGCGTGCTTATGCCATCATTGCCTGATGCAACATTATTTTTGAGCGTAGATATAATAGTACAGATTTCATAAATATCAGTAGGGAAAAAGAAGAAATTCGACTCATTATATTCATCATAATTTATGTAATTTGTGCAAGTATTAAAACTAATTGGTGTTTTCAAAGCCTTACCTATATTCGCGAAATATTGATTAAACTGATTAGCAATCACAACACTATCAGTAAGAATCGTATTATTGTCTCCAATGATACTATTTATTGTGTTAGATTTACAACGTTTTCCTAGTAAGTCATTCAGTAAATTCCATTGCTTTTTTTGGTCATAACTTACAACCTCAAATTTTAGGCGTGATTAAGTGTTATAGTGACTGTGGAAATGTGGATGATTTACTGGGATGAACTTTAGATAGTCACTTCAGAGCAGGACGATAAGGTCATTTTTATGTTGTTCGAGAGAAATCCAACAATAAACTTATGGCAAGCAAAATAAAAACTAAGTCAGAAAGGTGTTGAAGTGTCAATAAATACAATTCGACGAAGGCTTGAACAATTCGATATTGAAAAAAGGAGCACACAGCATAAACCTTTGTTGACAGAGAAGCACAAAGAAAAAAAACTAACTTGAGCAAACGAAAATTTGGACCGGTATCCAATTATTGGTGGAAAGTCTGGAGACAAATAAAACTCACAGATTTGTCCAACGAACCGTTAAGCACCTACAAAAGCGCCATGTGTAATTTTGTTTCTCCACCAAAGGATTTGGAAGACCATAGTAATTTTCACAAGAACATTACTGGGTACTCAATTTATGGTGAAATTATACTAAAATGGTTTGCTAAAGTCCACTGAGAAACTTTTTGGATGTGCAAATAAAGATTGGATCTTACAAGAAGATTATAACCCTAAACATCATAGTCGCTTTTGCACCCATGTGGAAAGAGCAAAATAATATTCAAACTTTGGTCCAGATGCTAATCCGATCGGAAACGTTTAGGGTTTTATGAAGACAAAGCTTAGAGGAAAAAGAATATGAACCACACAGCAGATTGTCCGCGGTCGCAAAAATATTTGGAAAGACTTTACTTCAGAATATGCGGGCAATGCTTGTTCGTTCTCCAGCAGTAAAATGAGGCTCCATTTTTGAGAATGACGAAATGTGGTCGATTATGAAAGTTTTATCCGTATCCGAAATTCTGTCTCTATTATGCGCTCCTTTTTTGATGAGTCTATAACTCCAGTTAATTGTTTTTTTGTGTGTGCCGTGTAGATGGGTGTTTGACTAATGGCTGGGATGAGATTTGGTTTTACGAATTACTTTAATTTTTTTCGTATAGTTAAATAAGGGATCATATTTCCTGTCCCTGTCTAGTTCGTATTAACATTTGAAAAATTGTTTCCTTTCTTGATCTTTGATTTTTGTACTGCGCTTTAGTTTGTAACCTGCACAAAGATTTTTGTTCCCAATTTCTCTTTGGTTACCACCTTCTCAGCAGAATTCACATATTTACTTTACTTAAAATTATTAGAATTGGTCAGGTTTTCAACCCCGAACACTTCGAATCGTGTGGAATTTATGAGTTTTTCACGATTTTCGAAGGGATGACCAAACGTTGTGAAGAATGTGAAGATGTTATGAAGAACCAAAAAATTGAATTGATTATATGTTATGTCTTCCACTTTAGATACAATTCATTTAAAAAAAAATTATCTGACTGGTATATTCCAATTGGAATTTTTATTAATTTCGTAAAATGAAATTCCGAATTAAGCGACGAACCTAATTTTATTGAATTAATACAATGTTGTGGTATGATTTTGAAGTGTGGTATAATTCTGCTAATTTAAGTTTATATTGGATTGTTTATTATTTATATTTAAAGACTATTTTCAATATTCTCTTGGCTGACATTTATTATGTGGAGAAGTCTTGCATAAGATGATATACATGATCAATTTTTATTCGTAGTAAACCTTTCGTGCCTTAGATGTCATTTATCTTGATTAGTTGTCCCCAAACCGATACTAACCTGTATTGTTTGTTTCATTTTTGTCTTATGAGTTTTAGCTTTTAAATTTAATTAATTTTTAGAACTTCTAATTTTTTGAAACGTGGTGCTAGTTTGTTTTTCCTATTCGTTTTCAATATACCGTGTTTGGTTTCCTATTTTGTCGCTACGGGGTTTGGGTCTATTTCTATTACATTTTTCTATCAGTTCTTTAAGTTTCTGTATTTCTGTTAAAGATTTGTGGAGTGGAAGTTGAACTTCTGGCTGAGGAAAAATCTAATTTTATTTTGTGTAACACACGTAATTCCTTCAAATTTTATTTCTTAAATTCCCTTTTATGGTCAACGACTTTTCTGGTTGGCTATAATATACTGTCTAAAAATATTAAAAACATTATGCGATGATGACCGGTAGAACTGCACCAAATCTAGAAAATGTATCTAGAATCGTTGGAAATTGTTCCTTTTCCATTTGAGTTTGCAATACCTTCAATCATAAAATTATTTATCTAGCTAAATAACCAAAAATCCGTTAGAACAAGGAAAAACTAAACCGGTCAGATATTATTGTTTCAAATATTGACGAACGCCGTTTACAAACCTTGACCTAGCCGATCGCCGAGTTTACATCATTATTATAAACGTATAGAAGTTGAAGTGTTTTCATATAATCCACACCCTTAATTCATTGTGAGAAACCACTTTAATAATTAAGTAAGTAAACATCATGTTCTGTGTTAAAACCTTTCAAAATATGTATTTACATTTTTTATATGAAATATCCTTTATACCACTTAAGATACTTAAATTCGGTATAATACGAAATGGTTTTAGAAACTTTTTGTATCTCACTATACATTTTAACAGACACACACACAATATGAGTACCCTATAAACACATATACAAATTGTGTTAAGTTGTTAAGTTGTTTTTGTATAGAATACATATATAGGGTATTTGTATTCACAAGGCAAAAGTGCCACTCGATAATGCCGTATAATGCCAAAGAAAATTCTGTGAAAATTTAATCCTGATGTACGACATTTTATTTATTTTATGTCGTGTATGAATATTGAAGTGCAAAAATAAAAATACACATTAACATTATTGATATATATGAACACTATGGGTATATATAAAGGCAGTGCAGTCAACATTGCTTGTAATTTATTAGAGGACATGAAATCAATAAATGGC
Source organism: Nephrotoma appendiculata (assembly GCA_947310385.1). Taxonomy (NCBI): domain Eukaryota; kingdom Metazoa; phylum Arthropoda; class Insecta; order Diptera; family Tipulidae; genus Nephrotoma; species Nephrotoma appendiculata. Next base: position 138,929,320 of record OX371223.1, on the reverse strand, counting down.
TTAAAACGCCAAGAGACAAATAAATCGTACATAAAATATTTGGAAAATTTGTCATTAACTTAATGCGAGTACTGTTGCACACCTACCAAACAAATGCCACTTGAATTAATTTTTTTTAAATTTGATTTTCATTTTTAATTCATATTTTAATTTCTCCTTTATAATAATGAATGTCCTGAACAATAATTTGAAGGCAATTAAAAGAAGTGTAAATGTTTGTGTCAGGTAAGGCGAAATTAGCTTCAAACTGAAATGGTTTTAAAAGATGTAATTTAAAGGTCCATTTTACCACTTTTAAAAATGTATTACTCAAGATATTGAGCCATGATATGTTACAGCTTGAACGTTAAAAAAAGAAGGTTTACCTAACCCCGGTGTATAATAAATTATTGTTGATTTAAGTTAGACGGAATTGGCTTAAGATGATATATGATTGTAGGGTAATTTAAAGGTGGATTTTAACAACTTTAATAATTTATTGCTACCACACCGCCACAAGATATTGGATGAAATGTTACTCAAAGGGCCTTTATGAAGGCAAATTAGCCTTACCCGGGTGTAAAAAAAATTAAATAAAATTAAAAATTATTTATTTAGATAAATTATTAGAAAACTTTAGGAAAACAAAATTACTTAAATAAAAGATTTAAGGAACAATTATTACGAGATGAAGATTACACAAAAAAGAAATCAAAATTGATTAAAATAAAAAAAAAACAAATTAAACGAAATTGAAGATTTGCGAGAAATGGGAGAATAAATTAACTGAAATACAAAAAACCCTGGAGAAAATAACGAATATCTTGAAGATAAAAAGATTAACAAAAATGATCTATTTAAAACCAATAATGTAGAGTGCCGAACAAAGGTAAATAAGATTGATAAATCAATAAGATAATTTAAAAGAAATCGAAGAAAATCGTGAAAACAGAAATATTGTTCATAAAATCACAATGTCAAAAGTAAGAGAAAGTGCAGAGTATCGAGGGAAGAAAAATGCCTTTAATAAAATTAAGATAATTAAATCAAGAGAAAATATAAGTTAAATGGTGTTTCATACATGTCGAGGCATCATGTCTTGGCGTGATCTGGAGATCCAATTTTCGATCACTTTGGCGTAACAGTGTAGACAAGTGACTTCACAAAACCCCAAAGAAACTATTTAATTTAATACTTATTTCAGTAAATTAATTGTACGCATATGTCGGATGTCAATAATATCCAAGTAATCATGCCTCTATACCATCTCCGTCTTCAGTAACGTTTTTACCAGCATCATTTTTGTACACAAATATAGTCTGATAGTTCCCTCTGCCCATAAAGCACACCAAACGGTATGTAATGATCTATGATTAATTTACAAACGTTGCTCTGGCGTGATTCTATTTAGCATGAAACGGCAAACCAAACTAATCAGAAATCAACTGTCAGCCGTCAAACCGGCTGTCGCTGAAAAAAGTATTGGCAATTTAAAGTTCTATGCCTCAAAATGAGACACTCTTTTCAAGACAGTTTTAACTCAAAGTTCGGTACGTTATATTTTGTACTTTAGAAATCAAGTGAAGTGTATTCTATGTGAGATCTATGTAAACATTCGCGATAAAAGAAAGCCGGGTCTTCGCCGTAGTGTTGTGCCGCACTTTTTACACCGCGTGTCTGTTCTGGGCGTTGTCTTACTGATCTTTTTACTGTTTCTTCTCTTGGTCTCATAAAATGTACCCCCAGATTGAAGAATCTTTGTCAAATTAGTTACTGATGAGCAAGAAACTTTTTCATTTTTGTGGTCTCGCAGGCCAACATTCTAATCTCAGGGCCAAATTTACCGCTCAGCAGGTTCTTTATTACCACTTCCAGTTAATACACAAACATTTCTTCAAATCTATTTTATTGAAAATTCTGAAGATATATTAAATGTACGTTGTGAAATCAATTCAGGGACAAGATGAGAAATAATAGGATCATTACAAAAAAAAATTTCATCAACATAATGAATTATTTAAATTATTTAAAACATCAATTGGAAAAATGCCATCTAATAATCATGAAATAGTACTTAGAGACAAAAAACTCCTACTGGAGAGCACGCTAGGAGATTTACTGTACCAACAATTGGTACAGTGAATCTCCTAGCATTACCTCCTGGGACTCAAATGGTTAATGTCACGTTATTCAAATTGGTCTCCAGCAATAACTATTGCAAACCTAATTAAGGTTTGCAATAGTTATTGCTGGATACCAATTTGAATAACGTGACATTAACCATTTGAGTCCCAGGAGGTAATGCAAACGCATTACAAACATTGTAAAACCATTTGTGGTGCAAACGCAAACAACAATAAAATATATTTAAAAAAAGCTTTTTAAAAAACCACGCTTATATTTAAAGGCTCTAAAATGTAGCTAATAAAAGGCTTTGAAAAGTAGACAATAAAATTGTTCTGCATTACTTCTATCAAGGTATATTTATACCTAGTAGAATATGACTATCTAGTAGAATATGACTAAAAATTAATATGACTAAAAATATAAGCGTGGGGCGCTCCTTTACGGCATTAGTAATTTAAGACTACTAGACACATGAAGTAAAGTATTAGTAAAGTCTTTTAGTAACTCTAATGGAACAGTCTATTCTGAGTATCCTAAGAATCGATTTTTTGCTGGAGCATTTCAGTATTAACGTAAAAATGATATATTGAGAGATAGTATATACATTCAGAAGGAGCGCTCCACGCTTATATTTTTAATCATATTAATTTTAAATTCTACTAGGTATAAATATATACCTTGATAGGAGTAACTTACTTTTCAAAGCCTTTTGTTAGCTACATTTTAGAGCCTTTAAATATAAGCGTGGTTTTTTAAAAAGTTTTTTTTAAATATATTTTATTGTCTACTTTTTAGTCATCGAAATTTGCAATCAATTTTTCGACCATGTTAACATTTGTCAGGAAGTTGTAAAAAGATAGATGGTATATCTATCTTTGGGCCTTACCTTTTAGAGTGCGATCCGAGAGCACTATGTCATATGATTGTTTTTTTATTATAGCCTACTTTTATAGGTCTTTGTCAATATGTTTTTTTTTGTCAGTTATTCGCGTACCACAGATCTTAGTCTCACCATTTCTATCAATGCCTCATTTTTATATGGCTTCTTTCCTGTCAATTCTTCAACTATTTGCAAACCTTCGAGAAATCTGACTCGACTTAGAGCTACATAAGCTTGTCTACTTGCGAACAGGTCTGAACCCAAGTCAACTGTGCTACCTTGCATCTTATGTACAGTTGATGCCCATGATAGTATTAATGGTAGCATACGTCTTCCGATCGTGCCATAGCTATAGTTGGCTGAAAACTGTTTCGATATCGGACGTATGATGTGAATACCATGGCTACCGAAATCTACTTCTACTGCTGGTATGTTTTGGGCATACAATTGTCCTCTACGATCTTGTGGCCCCTTGATATCCGTTATGTGACCTATGGAGCCATTGACCAAGCCATTTCCAACATCGGTGTTGGATCTGAGCATCACTTTTGCGCCTCGGAATATGACTAGTTCTGTTGGAAGTCCAGCTGTCTTACTTATGTCATTTGGAGTGACTCTTTCCAAGTTTATGTTGTCTGTATTCCGTGTCGAATCGACTGATGAATCATGAGCTCTGATGGTATTCATTGGCGTATTTCTGTTTTTGAAGAATTATAACACAGCTTCATTGTGCTCATTCTATTTCTTCTTGGTTGGGTATATACGAAGGGCACGTTCTATGGAGAATTCCCTGGTAAACTCATTGCTGACTTTGTCTGTCTATGAGTACTTTCATATGCTGAGCCTGCAAGTCGCCTACTCTCACTGCGTTCAGGATATCTATGAACGTATTGTCTCCTTGCTGTCGCATATTCTCTGTCAATTCAACCAATCTGAAGAGTCTCCATAAATGAACAGCTGGTATCATTCGCTCTAGCTGCTGAAATACTTGATGTCCTCGAATCGGTGGAAGCTGCATTAGATCTCCGAACAGTATGACATTAATAAAGCCAAAGAGCTCATCTCTATTCTTAAGTTGTCTTAAGCGTGAGTCTATCATACACAACATCTCGTATGCTACCATGGAAATTTCGTCTATAAACAGGATCTCTATGTCTTTCCACTGTTGTCGCATTAATTGGAGGTAATTGCCAGTCAGAAGTGGTACATTGTTAACGAGTCTTCCATCCTTCTGAACCGGTAGCTTCAGCAAACTGTGTATTGTTAATCCGTCCACAAGTCGTGCTGCGACACCTGTTAGTGCTCCAGCCTTTGTTGGCTGATTTCCATAGCATCTGTTCATCTGGTTTCTTAGTAGGTTGAATATGAATGTCTTTCCAGTACCTGCAGCTCCTGTAATGAACAGTCTTTCTCGATTTGTGCTGCCATCCATTTGTTCCTGTATGCATCGTGTGATGTGTATGAAGAGCTCACCCTGTTTGACATTCATAGCGCGTTGTGCATATGTAAATTGCTCATCGGTCGTTGCATTGTCAAATTCAATTTCTTCCTCATTATCAGTTAAGACTGCAGCTGGGCTCTCCTCCAGAAGGAATGCGTGCATTTGATTGAATGCATTCTCCAGCTGTTTGTCTCGCTCTCTATATGTTTCTATATATCTATTGATTTCGTTCAGTCGTTCAGCGAATGCTTCCCTTGCCGTATCATAATCTACAATCAATTTGCTTTCTTGACGATATGGCATGTACTGAAGGAGGAGACTGTAGTAGTAATTTTCTGGATCGGATGTAGCCATAAAGTATGGGACTTGTACAACTGCTGGCGTGGCTCGCTCGACTATTCTTGATTATTGTCTTTCTAGTTCGTGGTTCATCGTAGAGTATATCATCATCAATTCCTTCTTCACTAGTATCATTCTTACTGTAATATGCTTCGAAGCGCATTGCAAACTCAGTCAAGCTCATGTTATTGAAGTTAATAGTCGGATGTGAATCTGGTCTCAATTCGTATCTACCGAGTATACTTTTACAGTAACCAGTCGCCAAACCCTCCTCATTGAACTGAAGCACCTTGTATCGTTGTTTTGGCTTGCACGTATTGAGAAACACACATTTTCTAGAGCTCTCTCGCATCTTGAGATGAGCTAGGCGATATACAGCTTCACATGCAGATACTTGTCTTCCTTGAGGATTCTCATACAGATCTTGAAGAGCCTCCGAGAGATGTTGGTTTCCTCGCGTCGTATCTGCTGAATGGCCTGTGCAATTCCAACATCGAGGTCTGTCAGCTCTGATTTGGACATGTACTTGGATATGTAGAATGCGATAGCTTCATTCTATCCGCATGGCTTAATATCCATATTACCTTCCCACAGTTTGAGAAGTGTGGGATTGTAGTTATTGAAATTCCGGTCTTGTTCACGCCACTTCAGTAGACAGATTCGTCCTCCGTTTCGAATGAAATCATCCGACGAATGAGACACAATCATCGTTACCTTGTGCACAGTTCGCGGGAAGCTGAACCGGCATCTTCTATCAGCAGTATTCTTCTTATAGCAAGTATCTTTGTGTCTATGAGTTTGGCATTTCTTAAATGTCTAATAAAGCTCTGATTCCTCACTCTAAAAAGTTTGATCAAATTTAAACTAAAGATCAATTAATTTTATTTGAATTATTTCAGCAATTTCCATACAATAAATGAAGTAATGCAATTTTTTGTTATTTATTCAATAAAATGTGGATGTTTTTCAATTATTTGTTTAAATTTCATCGCGAGGATGTTGTTTATTTAATTATCGTTGGAAATTAAACAATACGTTTGTTGAACTTTGAATCTATTGATAAATTTTCAGTAGAAATGTTGAATAAAATCGTTTTGTGGTAAATTTTAAACATAAAACTATTGAATAATCAACAAAATAAAACAAAATTCTTTACAGCTAGGTGACCTATTGTATAAATTCAGTAAACCTGAAACCATATAGCTAGAACTTCAGAACAAATGTAAAAAATAAACAGCCAAGTAAAGTGGAATTAAATTAGTTTGATTAATATTTTTTAAAGTAAGTACGAAATAATATATTATTATAATATTGCGATAACATAAGTCAAAATGTAGTATGTATTATGTAATATCAAACAAAACTGAGATCATTCGTTTTGAATAGTAGCAAAAGCACGCGTCTGTAAGGATACGGTAAAAATTTGTGTAATATTTTTTCGCTTATTATAATTCGTTTCGTAATATGTCATTTTCTACCATATCATTCAGATTATTTTTCATATTTTCAGCAAATTCGGCAAATATTGGTAAAATTTTACGAGGTATAGATGTCACTACCACTGTCAACAATAATAAGTGAACCGCATAATAGTTCAATTATCACACCACAACATCACGAAGAAAATCAAAGCTCCGAAATATACCTCGACGATACGTCATTAATTATTTTAATGCCTCAAAATAAAAATATTAACTCCAAAGATGTTTATAATGATGAAATAATATATCAATCGTCACCCAGTACCTCGGATATGTCATTAGCTACTATTTTAATTATGAATAGTACAGCAATGTCTTCATCGTCATCCATTGACCACACTGAAGTCGCTGAACTATTCAAAAATTTTGATTTGAATGGAATATCATACAGAAAATATATTTTAAATACAATAAATTTAAAAATAAAAATAAATTTTGACTAAATATCAACAATTTTGAGTTTAAATTCGAACAACGAGTGGTTGAAATTAAACAAATTCAGCAGATATCTTCTAAAAATTCAGCAAATTTACATACCTATTTCATCAACTATTCTTGAAGATAATGGTTAAATTGTTTTAATTTAATCATAAATATGTTTAAAAAGTGTTTAAATATAATTTATATTGTTGAAATGTAAACACATTTTTGTTAATAATTCAACAATATTCAAAATATTATTAACAACTTTTTTGTTTAAATTCTCTCCTTCAAAAGTTGATGTTTAAACAGGAAGTTTTTTTTACGCGTTTAAAATTACTACAATAATTGAGTGTAATTAGTTACACTCAATTATTGAAGTAAAATTCAACTTAAATTTTTTAGAGTGCTCATTTCTCAGTTCACAAGAGCATACACGATCTATTTGTGCCAGACCTTCTGGTGTATCGAAAGCTGGATGGTTTTCAATCCACACTACCATGTGGAGATGTCGACTGTCTCTTATCTGAAACTTGATTCTCCACCAGAAGTCTTTAACTCGACCACAAAGTACATTAGTGTTGCTTTGCATGAAATGCCGACTTACAACAACGAGATATCTCTCGATGAGAACTTGTGTTGCATGTATATCAATAGTGCTTGGATCTTCATTCGGTCTTCCATCCGGCAATCAGTAATGCTTTTCTCATATCCAACCAGTTCAAGTCATTGCAGCTGAAGGTGACGAAGTAGGTTGGTGGACCAAGGCATCTAATTTGAGCTAGAAGCTCAATCAGTGCCGAGCACTAGTAAGCAGCCGAACCTCGCAGGTTCTTGATGTATTTCTAAGAAACCACTACCGTCTATTCTTAATGCTCTTGGGCGTTCTACGGTGTATATTCTAATTGTCTCATAAATACCATAACCCACTACCATATTTCAGTCTAATGTCAAAGTATTTAATCGGCTTGGTGGAAAAATCTCAGCTCTCACAATATTGGCAAGAACCATAGCGGCACATTGCACTCCTGCATAGCCAGATGTGAATACAGATCCATTTCCTTGATGACATGAAGCACGTACAACTCGTGATACTTCGCTAATGGACATATACGTATTACTTTCTTGGACATCTTCATTTAAAGAAGTTGCTACTGCAACACGAACCAAATCTCGTTCATTGATTTGAGCGTTATTGTCAATAGCCACATTACTGTAAAATAGATTGTGTTGTTTCAGCCATTCTAGAGCTTCATAGACTCGTGATCGAGATATTGAGAACTCTCTTGTTTTGTCAAGATCCTCTAATCGCTCCACCACGAATACGATACCAGAGTTATTTGTTGATCTTGACAGCATATTCGGTAGCTTCTCAGTGACTTCAAATATGTCCTGTCCGAAGTGTACAGCTTGTCCACGACATGCATGTTGACCGAAATCTCTAGTTAGTTTTACTATCTTAATGAATGGTATTACTCTTGACAGCAACCGTTGCTTAAATTTTGTGAGTCGTTCAATCACATCTGGTATAGCACATGGGTCAAGACTATTCCAGTATGCTTTCGGGGGATGAGTGGCTTTGTTGCTGGTCAAATGAGTCTTACATCTGTGACAAACGCTAAGGGTTGTAGATCTCATAAGCTCGGGTGGAAGGTAATTAGCAGCTTCAATACTTGGGCAACACGATGTGATCTGATTTGGATAGCATCTTTTCGTGCAGACTTCACAAATTTGATCGCAGTAAGTATTAATGGCTGACTTGAAGGTCTCAGTGTCCGATCGTAACCGTTCTCGTATTTGAGACATGTTTTGTATGTTTCGAGCTACACGTACTTGCTGCTGTTCAGTTGTTTCTGCTGCTCTCGCATGTGTTAGAATATTCGCATGTGTTCACGATCACTCTGCAATTTTATTTGATGCTCTTCAGGTGTCTCTAAAGCTCTTAATTGTGACATATGCATGCGAACGGTTTCCAATCGATTTTGCCTTTCTTCGGCTGTTTTTGCTGCTCTAGCTTGAGAGATATGCTTGCGAACTCTATCTAAACGCGCTGAACGTTGTTCAGTTGATTCTCGTTCTATTTGCCTGTCTAATCTGGCACGCTTACACTCTGCTGTCTCTGTAGCGCGGCTTTGGTATATATGTTTGTTTGTTAAACTTGAAAAACTAAGCAACTTTTGTTCTACAACTTTTTGATTTGGCCGCCATGTTGGCTGCGGCCGGCCTCTGAACGGCCATTTTTGGGTTTGGCCACGCCCACAGCGCTGAACCTATTTGACATACCCCGGGCATATGCATATCGTTGGAAAGGTATTGATGTCAGCTATCAAATAGCATATACAAAAATTTCAAAAAATTAGGGTGGAAAGTCATTTTGGCCAAAAAAACTGAAAAATGCCAAATCGGCCGCCCACATTCGGCCAAATTGCTAAAAAATTAGCCCAAGACTTTTGGTTCATATTTTCAGGAGTATTAGCCACAAACCTCACCTACAATATGACATCAACCGTTTGTCCCAGAAAACTTGTATATTTTGGATATTGACCTCCATAACTTAAAAGGCACCTAATTTTTGCAAAATTTCATTTTTTGGTTTAAATGCACCCTAATATCGATCTGTTTCGGTTCATAATGATAGTGAATCAACGTATTACAATGGAATCAATATAAATACATCATATTATTATCATTGCTAAGAGAATATTTACCAGTGACCCTTTTTCATAACAAAAAAAAATGAAAAAAATGACAAATTGATGTGATCGAAAAAATCACCAAAAACATTGAACATTTGACAGTCTCCTTGCATAAAATCGATATTTTTTTAATTTTTATGATGATTTCTTTAAAAAATAGATCTCATCTCTCCTCCCATTGTTGATGGAATATCAACGAGAGGGTAGCTACCATTAATTTTTGTTTTCAACTAACACTTAAATATGTATATTTTATTGTATTGTATAAGGGATCAAAAATGAACGGTAGCCGCATGCGGTTAGTGACAAAACAGCAAGAAACATGCAAAAAAATTTGTTGAATTACTTAATCGAATTTCTACCAAAAACACATGCATCTGATCTAAATTTTTACTACTCATTTTTACTACTATTTTTACATGCACTAAAAACTAAACTACAAATGTCCAGCGATAGCCTACGACAACCGGGTGTGTAATAAGATCACACCCGGCATGACTTTTTGTGGCTTGTACCACGGATTCCAAGGATTCTGAAATAAAATCTACTAAAATACTACAAAATGAAGATTGAAAAAATGCATGCAAAATAAAGAAATAGAATCGTCTACCACACACCAGAAACAGTACACCTGAATGTAGGCTATCATGCTGAACATAATAAAAAAACTACCTATCTGAACCTAATGATGAGACCTGACCCTACTTTTTAACATAAAAAAGATAATATAAGTCTTTACTATTTCGAGGCCAAGAGCATGGTGAGATGATGCCATCATCTGCTACAAAAATATTTCCATTCTTTCTCAAAATGACTGTGTAATGGCCTTCTTTTAATTCTGTGCCATAATGGAAAATGACACTAGACAAAACATATTTTATATTTCCAAAGCTTAATTCTGCCAATTCGTACAGAAGAAAGTTGTAGACTATTAATTTTCACGTATATTGATCGGCAATGACAAGTGAAAATATGAGAAAGCGACGCGTATTCTCAAGCTAACATTGACTTTTCAGTGAATTCTTGCACCTATCGCTAGAACTATCTTCATTTCCCACCCATCTACCAAAATTAAAACTAATCAAATTGGATAAATTACATTTTCCACTTGTGTGCTATCGAGTGTGTGTGAACTGTTTTGACTGACAACAATAAAACGGATCGCAATTCAATTCATTTTCAATTTGCCGTGCCAAAATCATTGATATCAAATAAAAAACCTCTTAATGAGGTAAATGTTCGAGGGACGAAAGCCGAATTCAATTCACAAAATTTCTGATATCAAATTTGAACCGAAAAAAACAATTGCATTCGATTTGTCAACGATTTTGTGGAATGTTAGTGCATTCGGCGCGTTATTCGGCTTTCGTCACTGGAACATTTACCTCGTTAAGAGGTTTTTTGTTTGATTTGATATACGTCTAATAAATATATTGCTAAAATTTGCTCGATTTCGTTTTAAACTTATCTTGATGTGCTTCTTTTTTAAATATCGTCAATTCAATGAATATGTATCTGTCTCTTTTTTCTATCTCACTTTTATTTTATTTCAATGTTTTGAATTAAAATTATGTACAAATTTTGTAATTTATTCAAAAATGTGTTCTACGCTTTCTAAACTAATAAAATAATGTAAAATCAAACATAATATTTTACTTTTCATTGACAATTTCGCAAATTAAAAATCATAACAATGTACTCCACACAACTGCATAGAAAGGCTTTAAAATTTCAATTGGAATTATCAGAAGTCCAATTAGATTTGTATACGTATATGAATTTAATCTGTGGAAAAATCTATGGAATACTTCACGGGCCCCGACATATTTCAATATAAGAAACAAATACACTCTAATAGTAAAATTATTTACAAAGAATTTACTATTCTGGAAATTTGCAAGTAGATTTAATGATCTTATATACGTAATCGCATTTTATAGCTATGATATCTTAAATTTAATAAACTGTAATAGAATTTCAAAATAAATTTGAAGATACGTAGATGTACGACAAAGTAACAGCCATCTAGTAATATCAACCATGTATCAGAGACTATATAAAACTAAATTCTATTACAGAGATTACGTAAAGTTTTTAATTTTCCTTCGCATACATTTTGCTCTGAATCCAATCCTATATAAGAGAATTCTATTGTACCCATAATCCATTTACAGTTTTCTAGCTTATGTATCAAATATATCTACAGGGTGTTCCACATTAAAACACTGGAATTTTGCTTTAAATCTATCTCAAAACTTTTTCATTTAATTTTGGGGCACCTTGTCCTTATTCAAACATATCTATGTATGTTGTACGTAAGGCGTACATATTTATATCGTTTCTATACTTACAGTAGTAATTTTGGAATACAGCTAGAAAGGAATAAAAAAAGATTTTCTGCTATTACTGTAAATTATATATTTTGCCATTTCATAAAATTCATAATTCTACAAATGCACATAACTAGGTATATAGCAAAATATAATGCTCACGTATGTAAACACATTACACACGTACATAATATCACATATATATTCCATTACTCAACCCCATATTTTCCAACCTCATATAAAACATTTTCGTTTCTTGTGTAACAAATCATAATCCGAAAAGTTGTGCACAATACACTCGGTATGACGTATACGTTTGGTGGTACACTTACTTTGGTGTACTTTACCACTCGTATTCGTGTAGTATAAAATTAAAACCAGCAACAAAGATTTACGTTCAAATAGGTACCTACTCGTGTACAGGAAAAATTTACAATAATTGTTGACTTAGACACGCAAACGATGATAGTTAAGCTCTCGTATAACTAACTACCTTTCCAACTAAAAATATTTGTATGATTTAATTAATTAGTTTTAATGTGCTTAGCGAGAAAGACACCATAAGCAAAAAAAAACTGTGCGGTGTTTGGTTTGTTTGTCTAATTAGTTTCTGTATTTTAATTGAATTAGAACAATTAAAATTTAAAAGTTTTTTGTTTTCCTTTTTGTTTGTTGGTTGGATCTCTACCAACTCTATTTACTTTTATAATTACGTTGTCATTTTTGCGTGTGTACATTAACAGGGAAAGTATTGCGCGGATAATGTTCGTAACGCGTCTTTTAATTCGATAAATTTATTTTTAACCGTAATTTTGGGTTTTTTGTGTTGGTGTCGTACAAATCATTTATGACTGTGGCGTGGAATGTATGAAACATTTTTTTTCTCGAAATATTAAATATTTTTAACTTTTAACGCATTCGCGCAAATACCGGCTATAGCAGTCATACAATTTTTTGATTTTTTAAAGAATACCGACATATTTTTCAATTCTCAACAACACATTCCTTTCCGCAACGAAATATCATTGCAATTACAAAAGTTATCAAAACACACATTTGAAAGTGTGCGGCAATGTGTTAAAGAATCTTTGCAATCTGTTTTGGGATCGAAGCACTCCCAGCTCGCAGTTCGTTTTTCACGTCCCACCTTATGCAGCAAGCAAATCGAGGACGAAAAGCTATTGGGATACGAACGGGATTCGAACCCTGTACCACCCGAAAGCTTTAGCCATTGTGTCGTATGGTAGGTGATGTAATACATCATGTCCGAATGTTGAAATTGTATGTTATCATGTATTACTGGTTCAGCTGCAGACCATGGCTATGCATATTGGCATTAGAAATGTTTAGGTTGCCAAGACGTTTAAAAGCTTGATTTCACACTAATAAAACTTCGAATTCTTTAAATTAAGAAAATCGGTCGTCTCGTCAGACTGCAATAAAAATTTACAAAAATAATGAAAATACTTTATATAAAGAATAAGTCACTGGAGCACCGAGCATCGCTCGATCAAAGTTGGTTGAATTGAACATTCTACCGAAACAAATATCAGTTGCTTCTTTAATTCTTCACTTTATGGAATCGTCATTTTTTAACTGGCTGTTTGCCGGATCTAAAGCTCTCGCTGGCCTTACGTTTCTATATTAAACAACAGTCGAAAAACGGAAGGCCTATATTATATTGAAGCCTACACCCGACTTTTATGTGGAATTTAATTCACATGAGCTACCGATACAAAATGAGAATTCCCCTCAGATCACACGGAAACGAAAAATTTTTGGTACTTTACACAAAATGAAAAAAAAAAATGTCGGAATGTAGCGAATGTAAATTTCATGAGGTTTTCGTTGTATAATCTTGAATGCGCTAACTTTACATAAGAATATAGTTTATTATAAAATATGACCTGTGGCATACAGGATACATAAAGTACGTGACACACACGCGCAACCATAATCCGTCAATAATTAATCAAATTTGTCTAAAACGTACAAAACAATATGTCTACTGTTAAAAATAATCAAAATTAAGCATTATTCGTCTGTCTGTCGCGTCGATCTAAATCAAATAGCCAAATATAAACATGTCTATGGATGTTGACGGCGGGATAGTCAATTTTTAATACAATTAATTAATCTTAATTTATGCTGACTTGTGCTATTTAATTGAATTTAGAAGTTGAGTGATTATAATTTTTATTTTATTATCTACTCACCAACAACAATAACAACAACAACATAATAGAACGATTGCGATTGGTGTTTTCAAAATCATAGCGCAAAATACGAGTTGAAAAATGAAAAATACAGAAAAAAAGGAAAAATGTTATGGTTGAGGGCCATTTCTTCGTGTGAAAAAGGAAGGAAATTAAATTTATTACTAATTCGTTACGACGGTTTTATTGATAAAGCAACACATAATGTAATGATGGTTTTTAAAACTCGAAATATATTTTTTAATGGTTAGATAATCTAAAACATCTGTTACACAACAATATGTATTATATATATACCACAAAGAGAATGACTAGAGCTGGATATACTATTACAGTTTTGCTGGAGAAAATTTATGTGCTGGTAAATTATCCAGCACTTAAATTTATGGTTTTCTCATTTTCTGCAATAGCACAAAGATAATGTGAACGAATTCAGCTTAGATTTTATTTTTATGTAGAATTTAATTACAAATTTATTTGCTAATGGGTGCATTCGTGCTGTTTCGTTTTTGATTGCGACTAACCGTCCTGCATGTTTTATATAGGGGTTCTATACGCGAACCCCCGCGGAATCAACTTGTTGGAGCTGGGAGATCGAAGCAATTTTGGGAATCGTTCATTAGGCTTGGGTCCAACTATTGCGGCTCGTGGTAACCACTCCTAAAGAAGCTTCATTTTTTTACTGGTATTTTACTACCGTACCACTTTTGTTCGAGCTGCTTACATTGGGATATCGTGCCACAGGTGAGCATTGGTTTAAATATTTATACTTGTTCAATTGGTAGTAAGAGATTTGTTTAGTTTAGGAACTGTGATGTCAAACAGATTGAAAAACTTTTCGTTTAAGTCTGACCATAAAATGGTAAGAGGCGAAAGCTAGCAGTTCCTGATAAATAATGGTTCTCAAGAAGTGACCTGTGTCAAATGGAGGGACACTAAATGTATAACAGCTGTTTCGCACGTATATCAAACCACTACCGTAAACCGTTGTAATAAGCAAACTAAATCGTATCAATCCGTTGCGTGTCCAATCTTGCAGTATAATAAAAATATGAGAGGTATCGATATAGTAGACCAAATGTTGGAATACCACAGGACTTTTATAAAGACGAAAAAGTGGACCCTTAAAGTCGTAAGTCATATGATCGATTTAGCATTGGTTAGAGCTGGGATGGAATACAAAGAAGACTATGTGTTGTTTGTAAGATGGCAAATAAACGTATAAATGATCTTTTAAATTTTAAATTGGAGGTGGCTGGTGCATTAATCGCCAGTGTGAACAAAAAACGACGACAAAGCAGCAGTGAAGATGATGAAGTGCCTATTACCAGTCAAGCAAAATTATGCTCACCTCTACCTTGTATCGGAAAAAGATTTGATGAGAATAATCATTGGCCATAGTGTTTGATTGTATGGGAACAGCTAAACATTGCCGTTTGGAAACTTGCAAATGCCGTACACGTTGTCGGTGTGAAAAGTGTAACAAATATTTGTACCTTTCTTCTCAAAGAAACTGTTACAAACAGTTCCATACTTTGAAAAAGTGATTCTTAACTTCAATGCACACAAATGTGTACGTGCGGTTTTTCCAACAAAATTCTTTTTTTTTTTTAATTAATGAGTTTTAATTAATTTAGATAATTCTTAATCACTTTAAACAAATATTTAAAAATCGGCTATCCCATTATTTCCCTGAACTTTCCGCCAACATAAAATAAACATACACAATTCCGTTGCTTGAACTTTATTTACGATAATCTTTTCGGGAAAAATATCTTTGTTAAGAATGCACAAATCGGATGATAGTCTTCAATTAACACATAATTCTGTGTTTGACATATTCATTTGTCGTAATCGAAATTTACATACACAATTGAGTATGTGGATCAGAAAAGGGATATACAAGTAGGAATGTAGAAACAACCCTGCAAAATGCATAAACTGTAAAGGATATCATCCTGCGAATTACAGAGGATGTGAAGTAGCCAAAGAGCTTCAAAGGCTAAGAAAAAAAAATTAGTTTCCTCAAAGCTCACGGGAGAATCATCAGTAATAGTGAAAAAGAATATTAAACACTGTGAAGAACTTGGTTTCGAAGAAGAAAGTATGCAAGTTAAAATCGTAAAAATTGAAGCTAATAAAGACAGTATTTTCTCTATCTACTGGCCTGGGACTTTAATGCAAAAAGCACTGCATCAAGACTTACAACCCGTAAAAGAAAAGAGCTTTTCAAAGCAGGTCAACCAACATATTAGCCTATCGATATAAAAAAATACCAGATCTCATTGATTTCTATGTAACGAAAGGGATTACCGAGGACTATTTGTGTCTAGAAAATAGCGAGGGGATGTATTCTGATCTGTTATCATGACACTCAGCAAAATGATAATTAATAACGATAACTTGCCTAATCTAACAAATAATAAAACTGACTGGGGCCTATTCTAACAACCAATTAAAGAGGACATAGACATAGACGACATAGTGCCAATTAAAACAACGGTACAATTGGAAGACTAACTGGAGGTAATTAACAGTACTATATAATAAGCAGCATGGGAGAGTTCTCCTACTAATCATACCAAATCCCGTAGGAATCAAAATTACCCTCTTGAAGTTAGGGAATTAGTTAGAGATAAACGGAAGGCACCAACGATCTGGCAAAGGATACGCGCCCCGGAAAACAAAAAAAAAATCCTCAAGTATCTGTGCAATAAACTGAAACAACTTATAAAATAAATTAAGAATGAAACTATTAACTAGTACTTAAGTAGTCTCACCGAACATAAAGACACTGATTACTCTGTTTGGAAAGCAACAAATGGATTAAAAAGTACCGACATGCATGTGCTGCCTATTAAAAATGAGAATGGAAGCTGGGCCAAATGTGACAAGCAAAAAGCTACTTTATTTGCGGATCACTTCATAAAAACCTTTCAACCGTTACCCAGGCAAACTGCAGATGAAAACATAACAACTATTAGCAAAGTACAACTTAAATGCGAAAAAAACTCCAGGTTATGATCTAATTACTGGCCAAATCGTAAAAGCCATTCCCGAGAAGGGATTACGAAAATTGGTTCAAATAATCAATGCTGCCTTCAGACTAAAGTATGTCCCACGGCAATGGAAGGTTGCTGAAGTAATTATGACTCATAGACCAGGCAAACCAGCAAACGACAAAAAGTCGTACAGGCCGATTTCACTACTTCCTGTCATTTCAAAATTATTTGAAAAATTTCTGCTCAAGAGACTCAAGCCAATAATAGAAGAACTAAATTTAATTCCACCCCACCTATTTGGATTTAGGGAAAATCATTCAAACCACACAAATGTGTGAGTAAAAAACCATAGTATGTAATGGCGTTGTTGATAAAAAATTTCGCTTGATTTGAAGTAGTTGTAAACTAACCTAATTGTGTGTATAGATATAGTGTTTTTTTTCGGACGAAAATAACTTAAAAAGGAATTCACAAATGTGTAAGTTGGTTCAAAAAACATACAAAACTAAATGTTTGACATGGCTCTTTTGCCCTACCCGCACAATTGTGTTAGTGAATCACAAAAAAGATAGAAAAAGTTCACAGCATAACGGATATAATAAAAGACGCACTTGAGACAAAGAAAATCTGTTACAGTATCTTCTTAGATGTAGCAAAAGCTTTCGACAAAGTTTGGCACCAAGGACTTGAATTTAAATTGCATCAAGATCTACTTAAACAGTTCTATCAAATTCTTAAATCGTAGATCGCAGATCGACGTTTCCGTGTAAAATGTAACGGGTAGTACTCTGTACTAAGGAGAATAGCAGCAGACATACCACAAGGTAGCGTACTGGCTCCTATACTGTATATCCTGTACACCAAAGATATGCCAAATACAGAAGGTGCTACCATAGTAACATTTGCGGACGATACAGCTATTCTGGCAACTGGAAAGTATATATCAGAAGCAACGACAAAACTTCAACAAGCAAACAACTCAGTGAGTAACTGGATAAAGAAATGGCGCATTAGCCTAAACGAAGCAAAATCGGTTCACGTAAACTTCACAAATAAGAAAGTTAACTGCATTACATTAGAACTCAATTCAAGGCAGATTCCAAATGCAAATACAGCCAAATATCTAGGCATGACTCTCGATTGCAAGCTTAGATAGAAAGAGCATGTTAAAAAGAAAAAAGAAGAATTGAAAATCAAATATAGGAAAATGTATTGTCTAATAGGTAGAAATTCTGAGCTTACAATACATAATAAATGGCTGTTATATATCGGCAAATACTTAAACCAGTATGGACCTATGGTAGTCAACTTTGGGGTTGTACTAAGAAAACAAATACACAAATAATGTAATGTTTTCTAAACAAAGTGCTGCGTGGCATCGTCAACGCACCATGGTACATTAGAAATGATAAACTACATAGGAACTTAAACAATCATGGAATATGTCAGTGAAGAAATAAAAAATCATGCAAAAAAACACATTCAGCGGATATCTCGATAACAAAATGCAAACATACGAAGATTGTTGGACACCACCAATGCAGTAAGAAGACATCAAAGGCAGAAACCTTTAGAACTAGTTAGTTGTATTTAATTAGGACAGAGAAATATAATAAATTATGTGGAATTTAAACGGGAATAACTATTGGGTTACTGCCCGTCAAATGTGAATCTTTATTTAAGAAAGATAAATTACTAAATGATTTGTAAATCAGTTGTAGTATAAATTATAAATAAAAAAATAAAATAAAAAAATTCACAGTGGGTAAAATTGTTCCAGAATGGTTGGGAGCATTAGAAGATGACAACCGCCCGGGTCGCGCTTCAGATGCCATTGGCCATGAAAACGTAATTTTGTATTTCTGTTTCGCGGTTAGCGTGGAGACTTACCCTTTCATATGGTACCACTCACACCATATTACCTAACCACCTTCACAAATGTTAAAAGTAGGTGCGCGATAAGTACCCCGTTTGTTGGCGACAGAACAAAAGAAAATTCGTGTTCAAACTTCATCTTCAAACTTAAAAGCTTCCACCGTATAATCCAGTGACAGCACCCAGTGACTACTTTCTGTTTCCCAATTTAAAAAAAAAACTAAAGTGCCGGAAATTTTTCGGTGATTATGAAGTACAGTCAGGGGAGGTATGTTGTAGCATCACATTTTCGATACTTTATCAAAGTTTATGTCTCGCTTCTTCAGAATAAAATATGACACTTTTTCAAATTTTAAATCATTCACCAGGTTGCTAGATTGAAAAATTGTGATATTCTACTCCGTTTCTCTCACCAAATAATTTGTTTTCTGAAACAGTTGCCCATTTCATTTTAAGAAAACGAGAAATAAACTTCGATAAAATATTGAAAATGTGATGTTATAACCTGCCACCCCTGTTGTAAATGGATATTTTATGGAGCAAAAAAAACTTTGTTTTTAGAGTGCTTAACAAATCTATAAACCTTAAAGGAAATTATGTATGTCGAAAAATAAAAATATTGCTGTCTCACTCTTTTTCCCATATGATATTGCTACAAATTGCGATTCATCCATGCATATATGTGCCCAAGTAAAATAGTAGTAAGTGTGCGATATTTTTGGGTTAGTTTTTGAACTAGCGAATATTTCGCCGCTTATAGCTAATAATGAATTCCTACAAAGTCCAATTGGTTCAAGAATTGAAGGCAGTTGACCATCCATTGCGTTTTCACTTCGCGGAATGGGAAAATTCTTTGTTGGAAGAACATAATGTGAACAGCGACTATGTGACAAACTAGAATTTCCGTAAGTAACATTTTCTGCAACCTTCAAATATTAAAGTATTCTACCAGTTTGGCAATAATAAAATATTGATCCTTTGAATCCTTATAAATAGGTACACGCGTGGCATGCAAGACGGGCATCATAACACATTTATAAAAAAATTTGCCAAATAATGTAAAATAAATTCAACATTTTGAAGCAAAACTTTTTATTTTTAAACCACTTTGAAATAAAAATCTTTTTATAAATAAATTTTGTTCGTTTTTTATGACCCACCTATATTCTATGTGGTACGGTGGTATATAAGCAAAAAGTAATAAAACAGAAGGAAAAGGATTTCATGGAGCAAACAAAAAAAAGTATAAATCTAATCTATTTGAATTACAAATATCAATAGAAAATTCTGAATAAGGATAAAATTTGCGGAATTTAATGTGTTTTCCAATCTTTTTGTTGTTGTTATTATTATTCCATATATACAGATTGATGAATTGTGTATAAGATCTTTTATTTAGTAAAATGCGGAAGGGATGATTTTTGGGCTGCGTACAATCAAATTTATGAGGTTTTTTGACCTAAATGAATTTGAATACAGAAGAAGTTACATTATTTAATATGGTTTGTTGTGCTTCGATAGTACGTTACCAACAGTATTAGAAAATCATTTTAATCTCATACAGCATAAAATTACATTACATAGGATCTGGTTGGTGTAGCTTTTATACGCCCGTCTGTGTTGAATAAGTTCATTATACGTGTAAGATAAAAAAAAAATATAAAAGATTTGTATTCGCCTTGCACGACTGAACAAGCTTATAAATATTATTTTATTTATGGCGTATAAGCACCACCTAGCATATAAAATTATTATTATTATTATTATGGGCCACGACGTACCATTTGCGCTAGACATATTTTATGATATTTTATCCTTAAATTTCGTTTTTATTTATAGAGAGGGAATCGCAATTCGAGACGACGAGTTTAAGATTCGCTTTATGGCATTCACAAGCTCGATATCAAAATCAGTGATTGGTAAAGTTTTTTTTTTATTTTATTGTAAAAGTTCCGCGTTGTTAACGTCAAGGTTTTACTTTGTATTGTTTGCAGTTGGATTTGTATTTTCCAACTATAACGATTGTTACAAATTATGGTTGAAATAAGATTTAATGATATGGCTTTTGTTACATGCGTTCACCGTATCTTGTTTATTTAATACGTGTATAATAAAAGAACAAGATGGATTTTTATACTTTGCCTTATTTTAAATAAAATATATCACTGACAAAAAATTTACAGTGGCGCGGTTGTTAAACTTAAACTGTGTCAGCTATCTTTTAACAAATTGCTAATTCATGTATATGTTTGAATACTTATATTTGTTCGAGGAATTTTTTTTATCAGTGGAATTTATTTGTTACTTTGGTCTAGCAAGGTGGGAGGGGACTGCGCTATTGAGCAGCACCTATTAAGCATTATTGAGCATTAACCTTTTCAGTTAAACTATGGGATTTTAGGGTTTTGACGTCAGAATTTATAGAACTACTTTATGGCGTAAGAGTCTGTGGTATAAACCTCAAATTCACTATCGTGTGTGGTACAAGACTACATTGAAAAAACTTTCAGCGTGTTTTTTTCACTGTCAAGAAAATTGACTCTTACTGTTGACCATCGAGGGATGGGCGAAGTAGATTTCACAATGATATCTATGCGGTTGTCAACACGTAATCTATTACGTAGCGATTTTTACGTCGCTGACGATGACAATGTAGGCAAGTTGGACAATCTAGGAAATGATATTAAAACTCAAATTTTCATAATATTCTCTTTCGTTTACGTTAATCGAACTGATAAAATTGCGGTCTGGGTATTAGGTAATTATCTAGTTATCCTATTTAGAGACCAACTCAGTTTACATTTTGATACTAAATCACATAAGTATTTTTTTGTATATTATTATAAAATTTATTATTATTTAGTATATGAAACTTAATGATAAAAGCACATTAGATGTAAATAACAATACATAGAGAAGTCCTTAAGTGATCTCGATTAGTTTAATCCTATTTTGGTAAAAGGCTATTTCGGCCTCAATACTATTGGGGCAGCTGCAGCACAGTTGCCAGGCTATGTGGCAGGGATGAGTGGGGTTTACGCCACCAGCAGTTTATAGCTTGTAAGTAATGCAAGGTGTTCAGATAGCATAAAATAAATTACTAACACTAACTTATGATTCTATATATTTATTTAATTTAACTTTCACAAATTTATAAAACCTCAATTTCAATGTCAAAATTATTGATTTTTTTTAATTGTCTATATATCAGATCAGCTGATTGGTATTGGAAATTGTAATTGTAACATTACCTAAAATTAAATTATTAATATTTAATGTTCACTTATATTATTGTTATACTTAGCTTGCATTTCATAGTTGTCATTTAATAATTTTTATTCAGTTTCAAACTATATTTATGTTAAAATCACAATTTAATAAAATTCTATTATATATAAAAATAAAACAAAATTTCTTTGACAGATAATTAGTTCGTGCGATTGTAGTGCCATTAGTCCAGATAAGTTTATTATTCAAGGTGCTACAACCGAAATTTGTTAACGCCATCTTACGGCAAGAATCATATTTAATCTAGCATAATAAATTTAAGGTTTGCTTTGTAAGTTTATAATTATAAAATTTTGTCATTAGAAACAAGTTTGACTAACAAGTAACACTTCTAAAAGATGAAACATTACTAATAATAAAAAAAGTGAATTCGTAATCAATTAAAAATAAATGATTGTAATAAAAGTAATTGTGCGTTTTTAAGTGATTTTCCTGCAGCTGTATATATCAGCTGTTTGTCTACCTGCGGGCAAATTCCGGTTTGGTGACTAATGACAATGATAAATGACTTTAATTTTTTTTTCGACAAGTCAGTTCTCATTATCATAAATGGGGAGACAACCTCGACGGAACGAAGACGGAACTACGCAAAGAACGCAAAATAAGATTTAGTATTGCATTAAAATTGTTTTCGCTGACAGTCTCGACCTACGTTTTTGACAAAATACATAACCTGTAATCTGTAAACAAAGTAATAAAGGGCCTCGACGTACGTGTTTGTCATTAAAAATGAGTTTCGAAGAAAAATTAATTACTTTGGTTAAAGAAAATAAAATAATTTATAATAAACGTGCTACTGGCTATAAAAATGTTTGTAAAAATACAGATATATGGAAAAAAATTGGAGAAGAATTAGGCGAGACTGGTATGATAGAATGCATTGTTATATTCTATAACTTATTTTTTTAATGATTAACTTATTTCAGATAAATATTGTATGGCAAGATGGAGAAGTTTGCGTGACAAATTCGTTAGAGAATTGAAGGCCGAAAAGCATTCATCAGGAAGTGGTCTAAGCTTAAAAACCGTGTGGGAGTTCCGCGAGCAAATGTCATTTCTAGTAGATCATTTACAACCACGAAGGCCGGTATAAAATTTGTTTATCCTTTCCAATTTATTAAATTATTAACGAAAAAATGTTTCCTTAGAACGCAAGGCAATTATCACGAACTTGGTGAAAATTGTCTTGATGATAATGACAATGAGGTTGATGAAAGTGATGAATTCTTTCAAAGTTTTATACCGGACCATTCTTCAATTGAATATGCGAACGATTCGAATTCTAATTTTTCTAGAACGGGTGCATCCACTTCTTTATCCGTATCATCTTCTACTAAAACGAATGCCGCCACAACCAATACTATCTCTGCCACGTCGAAAGGTAATATGCCGACGGAAGCTGTACCGAGAAAAACGACTGATTCGGATGTGGCTAGTGCAATAGTATCGACAATGGCAATGTTGAAAGAGTACATAACTGACGAAAATATTCCAAAGTCATGGAATCGAAGTGGTATAGAAAGAATAGAGAACCATTTAAATAACTTAAATCCTCACAATAAAAGAATTGCAGAATACAAAATGACGAGCTACCTTTTACATTGCGAGTTGGATCAGTTACAAGAATTGAGTATTGAGTATCTTGATATATATTTGGATTAGGTACTCTTACATTTGCCTTAGTTTAAATTAACCGCATCTCCAGTAGAAAAACTTATGACTGTAAGGCACAAATTACAGAAAAGCATACAAAAAAAATTTGAGATTTTTTTTTTTTTCAAAATTATTTTGCATGCTTTTCTATAAAGCAAAAGTCATAAGTTTTTCTATTGGGGATGCGGGGTTATTATTATTATTTTTTTAAAAGACAAAATTGAATTTTGTGTATTCTTTTTTGTTGAAATGAATTCTGATACTGAATTAAGAATTTATTATATAATAAACGAATTTATTTAACAGGTCTTGCTTAATTAATTTTATTTTGACGAATAATAAAACTCTCATTCATAAAATACCGTTTCAACATGTCTCTTAGCTGGAATGCATGTTTCGATGCATTATCTTATTATAGGTTGCAATGTATTTGCACTTGAAGCCAACTCACTCGTCCATGTTCCTGATTGAACATTGCCTAGTTCATCTTCCTGATCTACAAAAGTTTCATCACAGTAAGTATTGCTGGAATGTTGGTCTTTTTTCACAAAGTTGTGGAGAGCTACTGCCGCTAACACGACCTACATAAAAAGTGTATCAGTAATCGGACATATTAAATTAAAGGAACTATTTAAAACCTTTTCAGCGTTCTCAGGAGTACAAAGCATAGTATTTCTAAGAACTCGCCATCTCGCTACCAATATGCCAAATGTTTCGATGACTACTCTGGCCCTCGAAATTCTATAATAAAAAATTTTTTTTTCTGTTGAAAGATTCTGGCATGGAGAGGAAATGCTGGGTCCCCAACAAAAAAATGAGGGAATTTGATGGAAGTTCCAGGTAATTCTTATTCAGGAGGAAGTGGTAGCTGGTTCTGAAAAAGTTTTTTCCCAAACGGCGAGTAAGCCAAAATTCCTGCAAAAAATGTTTGAATGCTTTAATGTTTAGGTAAATTAATTTAAAGAAATAGATTTAACCTCCATCGCTTTGGCTCCCAAAAGCTCTAACATCAACCATGGTGAAATTATACTCCCCATCGCAAGTGGCCAAAAGTACAATGCTGGAAAAGTTCTTGTAATTATAGAACTGCGAGCCACTTTTCGCAGGACATGTTATGGAAATATGCTTCCCGTCCAAGGCTCCGACGCAGTTAGGTAGATTTGGAAAAAACTTATAGTCGTCTGGTTCAGGTTTTTTTACATAAATGTGCCCCAAAATTTCCCAAATAGCCTGACAGGTTTGGAAAACTATCTCCCTTGCAGTGGATCTTCCAAGTTTAAAGGTGTCTCCAAGAAATAAAAATACAGTGAAACATGAATCAAACAAGTTACGCATAGCAAGAATAACGTATAGATTACGTCAAGGTTAGAGCCAATCGTGCCTCTGGAGTTATCGTTAAAACACATGCGTCTCCGGGTAAGCTGTTCTTTAATAAGGGATAACAATTTATGGAATACATCAACACTCATCCGAATACATCAACACTCATCCGTTCGAATTTTAATTTGCATGAAATTACATTTTTTCTCATGTGCAAGGTTTCTTTCTGGGTTTGTTTTTAATGTTTGTAATTTTCTTAAATTCTTTACGCACACGTGTTTTTGTGTGTTGCGCGTGGGAATAGAAAAATTAGAACATTGTTTGCTTATGATTGAAATGTTGATTGAAATGTTAATTGAATTTATGTGTTGTTTGGGGTGGTTATTTCGCAACATCGTGTGTTTGATAAACTGCTCTTCATTGGTTTTGATCGCCATAAACCCTGCTTTATAAAAACCATTTATGGAACGGTCTAAAAGTTCAGCGCTTGTATAAAACCGCCTGGTTCTTTTTTTTTCTTTGCAACCACATATAAGCCGAACTGCAGGCTAACAAGACTAATTTAATTTTTTTTAACTTAATTACACTTATGTGTCTCATTGTAATAATCTTTCACAACACAAGTGACACTTCAATCCGTTTTTGCGTAAATATTGAAAATAATTCAATTTTAGTACTTAGTACTAATGCGTAGGTCCTTCGACTTAGTCAATTAGTATATGTTTTCATGGAGTTTAACTTTTGCGCTATTGCGTAGCTGCGTTATAGCGTCGAAATTGTTTGGGGGGTAAAATTTCCGAGTTTGGTTTTCTAACTGAGTTTCAACTTGCTATACATTTTATAGCATGAGTTTTTCTGGTTTCTAGGGTTATTTTTTGACATTTCTGATATTTTTTATTGGTTATTTCTTGCGATTGATTGATAAAATTATTTCTTGTGAGTATAAAATTAATCTAATTAATAAAATTATTAATATAATTATTCTAATTAACAAATTAATTCAATTATAATTTCTTTATAATATAATAGTGGTTCAGACTACATGGATTTTTTTATTGCCCGAGTTCGTAGACGGCAAATCTCCACTCGAAGGTAAAATACATATCACCAAAATACAAAATTTCTCTAAATTTAATCCAAATACGTTTTAGATTTCGTCTCGTGAAATTTCGGAGATATTTACGGAGGATAAATAATCCTTTTCAAGCGACAGATGCCGAATTTGTTAGGCTGTCTCGCTTTAATAAAGCTGTTTGTAAATTAATAATTAAATAAGTTCAACCGCATATGCAACAGCGTACTCGTGTTCATGGGCTAAGCTCTACTTTTCGAATATTATGCGCTATTCGATTTTTTGCAGTCGGGTGCTATCAGCGCCCCATAGGGCAAGATTTTTTTATTGGACTATCGCAAACATCAGTCTCTCGGTGTGTTTATGAAGTGTATCAAGATCGAACAAAAATTAGCCAAACAATTCGTAAAATTTCCATTAAATTCGCCGCAAGTCTTACAAACAAAACAGAAATTTTACGAAATGCACGGATTTCCGGGTGTCATAGGCTTGGTCGACGGTACGCACATCCCCATTAAAAAACCTAATAATAACGTAGAGCACGTATATTATTCTACTAGAAAGTCAGCCCACACTAAAAATGTTCAGGTTATTTGTGATGCAAATTTACAAATTTTAAGCATAAATGCCCGCTATGGAGGTTCCGCCCACGATAGCTTCGTGTGGAATAACTCAATTGTAAAAGAAATGATCATGGAGCACTACGAAAATGGAGGATCCAATGTTTGGTTACTTGGTAAGTATAAAATTAGTATTTTTTCGTGTGTTCTGTTAGTAACGTTTTTAATATAAATTTTAGGTCACAGTGGTTATGCACAACAACCATGGCTCATGACGCCATTTGCTGCACCATCAACGGAATCACAGAAGGCATACAATATAGCTCATAAAAAAACACGACACTTAGTCGAGCGGTGCATTGGTGTTTTAAAGTCGAGGTTTCGCTGTCTTAGTCGACAGCGTATATTAATGTATTCACCACAAAAAGCCGGGTTGATTATCAATTGTTGTGCAATTTTGCATAATGCACTATTGTTGCACGGAATACCCTTACCCCCAGAGGAAGACATATTGTTCGAAATGACCGACAGCGCTGAAGATGATCATCAGTTTGAAATTAGTACAGAACCTGCAAGAATTCTTTCTGCAGGTCGACGAATTAGGGATGAAATTACCTCTAATTATTTTAATAGAAGTTAAACATGTTAGAAATACAAAAACATATTTATTTATATTACACATAAATGTATTTTAATTCAATAAATATTGTTTCTCAGTCTTTTTTGTTTTTAAATAAAACTATAAATAAAATAAAATTATAATAAAATAAACATAAATCGTTAATTCATAACTAACATATCTTTATAT
Organism: Nephrotoma appendiculata; assembly: GCA_947310385.1. Taxonomy (NCBI): domain Eukaryota; kingdom Metazoa; phylum Arthropoda; class Insecta; order Diptera; family Tipulidae; genus Nephrotoma; species Nephrotoma appendiculata. The sequence goes on along the minus strand of OX371223.1, from coordinate 138,901,833 downwards.
TGTAGTTAAATTTAATCAGTATCCACTATGTATTCAACTTGCAATGCTCTAAATTCCATTTCCTTTAATTTATATTCCCGTTTCTTTAGATTTAGTTCTTCTTTTTTTAAACTAAGTTTTTGTTTTTTTAAATGAATCTTCTCAGACTCAAAAATTTTCGAATAGCTTTAGCTTTTTTTCTTTCAACTCTAGACATTTTTCCAAGAATGTATTATCATCGTTTGATGTATTGTTACATTTTCTTTTTTTGACGTTGACTGTAGTTCCTACATGGGAAAAAATTGTATTTTACCTATTAGTATACGAAATAATTAAGATTTATTCAAAATACTTGCTTGAGCGCCGCTATCGTTTAAACAATTATTAATAAATGACGGTCGAGTAAGCTCCCTATCAGTGCCAAGTTCGATAGAATCGTTGTCTCCTTCAATCGCGTCCACGCTCATGATAGCAACAATCTTTTCTTCTTGTGCGTTAAGTGGCAATGGACCCGGACCATTTACGCCGCGTAGGCTTGCAAATTTTTTTAGTTTCGCGTATTTTTCCTTAACTCTGTTTCTATAATTAAAGTTTCAATCAGTTAAATCACTTGACATTAGTATTCAATTTTTAAAAACCTTAAATCCTCCAATATTTTTTCCATTGTGGGCCTGTTTTTTGACTTTCGCCAATGCAATTTAGAACTCCAGCTAAATCATTCCATTTTTCGGTATTTGATGATTTTCCATCCACACTTATAGTAAATCTGAAATTATTAAAATTTGTATGTTTTTGTCTATAATGTACGTTACACAATACTTACTGATTCCGCGCTAAAGCAACGTTTTCGTCTAGGTACGAAATTAAATGATTTTTTTGTTCCTCGCTGGCCTTCTTTTTTTGGCGTTCCGACGTTATGAGCATAATATAATTATTAAACAATTATTTTTTTAAGTTTA